>WEIU01006558.1:412247-434188 GCA_013389925.1 Aegithalos caudatus | reverse complement strand
TTTTTTTTTTTTTTTTTTGTTTTTTTTTTTTTTTTTTTTTTTTTAGTTTTTTTTTTTTTTAGTCCGTGGTCTCCAAGTGAATTAAACTCACTGTAACACAGAGACTGTGTTAGACATGGTGTGTGTGCCCACCAGCTTGCAGTAGCTGTTGTAAAGCCAGGTGTCCCCTGGGTTTTCTGTTCTTTCAGTCTCATACACTGAAGGTACCTTTGTGCCTTATTTTTCTCTTTAGTGCCTCTGTCGTCCCCTCGTTCCCTGCGTGTCTCTGAGCTGACCCACAACAGTCTGAGGCTGAGCTGGAAGGCAGCCCAGGGAGCCACACACTACCTGGTGCTCTGCTCTGCAGCCCCTGATGGAGCAGAGGACTATACAACAGAGGTAGAGTCTGTGACAATAGTGATAACATTGTTTTTTCTCTGCCTGGGCTGAGTTTAGTGCTAGCTCTAAGCTTTGGCAATTGGTATCCTATGGTCAAAGAAAAAAATGGATCAGAATTATTGCCAGAAACAGCTTTCATAAAAGATTCTATTTTTTAATGGTTTGTCTCAAAATGATTTATAACTGAGAGGGTTTCATGTGGGAAATTTTAGAGCATGGGAGAGATCTGACTGCCTCCTGGGGCCCTGGAAACCAAGACACTGAACTCACGTCCTTGCAGCCCCAAGTGATAATCACTGTATCCTTGAGGCTGTACATAAACATCTTGACTGTATATTTTTAAATGTTAATTGAAAATGTGTTCATTTGGATTTCACTGACATCTGAAAACAGACCTACGACACTGCAGATGAACAGAACAATGCTTGATGAATGTAAAATCCTTTAAAACATCTAAGAACCCATTGTTGTGCAATTTAATACCTTATCTGGATTACCTGTAGGCTGATGATATGAATTTTAAAAATACAAACTGAATGGGGAGGAACATTTATTGCCTCTTGGACTAAGATTTCCCCCTTGAAATGCACAGCAATAGGGGCAATTGCAGAATGGTTTTCAAGACAGAGCAATTAATGATTTCAGGGCATAATCATGGGATTTTTGTAAGATCCAGGACACTTGAAGCAACACCAACATTCAAATTTGCATTTCATCACGCTAAAACATTCCCACAGCTACCTGCCCTGCTCCCTGCAGGACTGCAATGCTCCAGACCCATGGGACGTCTGCAGAAGCAGCACTAAAACGTTCCCATCTTCTCAGAAGCCGTGCTGCAGTGGGTGCAGGCTCCTGGGTGCGTTCCTGCGGGGAGCAGGCTGCGGGAGCAGAGCTGTGCCCGTGCATGCTGGCAGCAGATGGCAGCAGCCCGGCAGCGCTCCTGCCACCGCTTCCCAAGGGGCTGGGAAAAGCGGGATCGCAGCTCCCAATGTCCCTGATCCAACCAGCGGCAGCGTTTTGGTGTGAGACGCTCAGCGCTCTGCAGGGCAGGGTTAGGAGGAGGTGCTGGGCATCCCGGTTTGGTGTCCCAGGACAAGGGAGGCAGAGCAGGGCAGAGCTGCCCAGGTGGGGAATGAGGGGGGACATCACCGACGTCTGCAGTGTCCTCTGGAGGGGAAGGGGAGGGCAAGCTCCCATCTCTGCTCTGTGTGACCAGTGGCAGGACCCGAGGGAACAGCTGGAGCTGTGTCAGGACAGGTTTGGGTGGGATATCAGGACAGGGTTCCTTACCAGGGAGGTGGTCAGGCACTGAACTGGCTCCCCAGGGAATGGTCACAGCACCAGGGTGACAGAGGTCAAAGAGAATTTGTACAACACTCTCAGGCACATGGTGGGGCTTTCCTGTTCAGGAACAGGATTTGGATTCTGATGGTCTTTGTGAGTCCCTTCCAGCTTGGGATATTCTGTGACGCTATGAATCTCAGACCATTCTAGAGTGGAGATGTCCCCTTGTGTAACCAAAGGGTCCTTGGCCCATGTCTCTGTAGGGTCCTGCTCTCTGAAATCCTTGGGAGCTGAAGGGTACCCTAAGGACCCCTCTCTGTTGGCAGGTGAAGGTGACCCAGCCCGAGGTGCTGCTGGAGGGGCTGTCCCCCAGCACTGGGTACTCTGTGGCAGTGTATGCCATGTATGGGGAAGATGCCAGTGATCCAGCCAGCATCCAGGAAACCACCTGTAAGTGCTGCTGCTTACTGAGTTGTTATTAACCCTCAAGGCAGCAGAGATGTGTTAAATGAGGTGCTTCACATATTGTGCATGTGGTTTGCACACACGCTGCCTCTTTCCTGCTGGATCTGAAGGGAATATTGGTTCCCAAGGGGATCTCTAACTGCATGGTGAGCTGTGAAAAAGGAGTGGTGTTCCCCTGGTAATAAAGGACCCCTGAAAGAGATGTTCCTTGAAGTCTTTGTAGTTTGGGGGGGGCGGGGGGAAGGCAATCACCTGGCTATTTCCTCACCTAAATCCATGGCAACCCTTCATAACCCCCCAGACATACATGTGGTAGTGAATAAAGGGAATATATTCCTGCATAACAAACCAACCTCTTAGGTCAGGGTGGGATCACCTGAGAGCAGCAGGAGGCAGGGGCTGGCCTTTTCCCTGTGCAGCCTGCGAAGGCTGGGAGTGCTGTCCCTATCTGTCGTTGCAGTGGCCCTGAGCCCCCCCAGGTACCTGAGCTTCTCGGAGCTGAGCCACGCGTCCGTGCGGGTGAGCTGGGAGGCGGCGGGCGCGGCCGTGCGCGCTCACCGCGTCACCTACGTGTCTGGCAGAGGGGGCAACGCTGGGCAGGTGAGTGCCACAGGGCTGGAAATTGGGAAAAAGGAACTTGGGAAGTCGGGTGATGGCCTCTCCTCCTTCAGCTGCGTGGTTCAGGGAGGGCTGGTGTGCTGGGAGTGTTAACTCTGAAATGGGTGTGTTTGCTGCAGTTGTCACCACATGCTGTCCTCTCTGCAGCTGTATCCTCTAGAATCACTGGAGGGGTTGGGTTGGAAGGGACATCCATAACCATCTAGTCCAACTCCCCTGCAATGAGCAGGGACATCTTCAGCTAGATCAGGTTCCTCAGATCCCCGTCCAATCTGGCCTTGAATGTTTCCAGGGATGGGGCATCCACCTGTGCCAGTGTTTTGCCACCTTTGTTGTAAAAGTCTCCCTTATATCTCACCTGAATCTACCTCTTTTAGTTTAAAGCCAGAACCCCTTGTCCTATAGCAACAGGCCTTGCTAAAAATCCTGTTCCCATCTTTCTCATAAGCTCCCTTTAATACTGAAAGGCTGCAATAAAAATGCCTCCTTTTCATCAGGCTGAACAAGCCCAAGTGCCTCAGCCTGTCTCTTACAATGCTCACACAACTCCCCCTCTGCAGGTGGAAGTTCCTGGCACTGCAACATCCACTGTCCTGAGACCTCTGTCCTCCCTCACACAATACTTCATCAGTGTCAGGTCTACATACGACGAAGGGGACTCCTTTCCAATCACTGGCAATGTCACCACCTGTAAGTAGGGAATGGAAATATCTCTGGTCTCAGGAAGAGGTGACAAAGTTGGTTTGTGTGTCTCTGAACTGAGATGTTTTGAAGACTGGCCTCAGCAGCTCATGGCCAGAACCCTTGTACAGAGCACAGATGGCTGCTGTTCTTTGTGTGTGGAATATGTCCAGCTGCGTTATGCTCAAAATGAGGTGGGAGGGATAAAGAAAAGAAGCAAATAGAGAAAACCATGATGTATCACTAACCTCTGCATCCTTGAGAGCCCTCCTAGCCTTCTTCCCTTTACAACAGTGATGTGATACGTGTGCTCTCTGTAAACGAGATAACCTGTCTTAATTAGGGCTTTAAAAATAATTTCCCCCTGTCTGTCCTGATGCCTGTTGTCACAGGGGTCTGAAGCAGCGACAGACAGGCTGGTCTCAGACATCTGTTCGGTTGATGTTTTGCTCCCCAGCCATCTGCTCCCCACCTTGGCTCTGACAAGCTGCTGTCAGAGCCTGCCCTCAGCTCCTGTTCCCTGTGCCCCCCTCAGTGAAGGTGCCCCCTCCCCGTGCTCTGAAGGTCACGGAGCTCTCCGGGAACAGCCTCCGCCTGCAGTGGGAAGCTGTCGCTGCCTCGGATGTGGTTGTCTATCAGATCAAGTGGAGCACAGCCAGTGGAGAGAAGCCTCAGGAGGTATGAGCCCACACACAGCTCAGGGGAGGCTGGGCTGGCTCGGAACTCACCTGCTGGAGTGGCAGAGAGGTGTGTAAAAGTATTCAGGGAAATGCGCTCCGGCAATTGAACAGCTCAGCAGGATCCCTCCTGGGTCTGGCTTTCAGTGGAGCAATCACCTTGAGGGCTGGAGGCAGGGGGGACAGCAGGGCAGAGACCTACAGGCTCTGGGAAGATTGCAGAAGTGTTCTGGGAAACCTCAAGGATGAAATTTAATAGGGACAAGCAGAAAGTATTAAGCTTAGGCAGGAATAATTAACCACAGGTATACAGGATGTAGAACAAATAGCTAAGAAGCAATTCAGTAGAAAAAGATCTGGGGTTGCAGAGGATCACCAGCCCCCAATGTCAAGATGCTGTGGATAAGAAAAAGACAATACTCAAGTATTTATAGCTGGAGATACTGCTTTTAAGAAGATGAAGCATTTTCTCTTCTCCTCAGTACTAGGAAGCAGTGATGCTTTTGGGATACTGCTCTTTGGGAAGGATGAGGTCCAACTGAGGAGCACACAAAGGAGAATGTCCAGGGACAGAACTGGTGCAGGAGGGGCAGGGATGGACCAGGTGCCCTCTTCCATCTGAAGCCCTATTTTCAGTATCAGGTCAATCAGCAGTTTAAATGGAGGCTTAACACCCAAGTCTCTCCAGCAGTGAGTGAGACCAAATATGTTCCATCTGGGTTGGAACAGAGGGGTACTGGGGCTTTGTTCCCTGCTCCCCTAAAAGCTGGAAACTCAGCAAAGGGATTCTGTGCTCCCAGCAGGCACAGCCTCGTGTCAGAGCTCTGTGTTGTGGTGCTGAAGGAGCTGCTGATTATAACAGGGCTGCCATGCACAGGCATCTGCTCTGCATTATTCACAGATGGAATTTTGCCTTTGCTTACCTGTTTGCAACCCCAGACAGTGACCTTGGCCCCAAAGCCCAGTGCTAACCCATTTGTGCCTGGGGGCAATCTGTGAGCCAGGCACTGGTGTGGCATGGGCCAGCCTGGGGATGTCTGGAGTGGGACTGACTCAATTCCTCCCCTGCTGCAGCTCTCCCTGGCTGGAAATGTGGTGACAGCCGTCCTGCCCGGCCTGCAGAAGAACACTGACTACAAAATATCCATCTGGGCCTACTACAAAGATGGTGCTCGAAGTGACACAGTCTCTGTTCACCACAGGACCAGTAAGTGACCAGTGCTGGGATCCCAGCCCAGGGATGGCAAACAGGGCAGGGCATGCCTCACAACCCAGCACACACCTGCAGATCAGACTGGTCACCTCCAGCTCTGAAAACCCAAACCCAAATGTCTGAAAAAAGCTAGAGATATTTAGGGTTCTGTCTGAAAGTGTTCTCAACCTGTCCTGAGAACAAGAAGCTAGAGAATCACGCCAGGCTGGTGGATTTTAGAGGTAACTGGCAATCCTTGCAGGTGTTCCATGCAGAACACATTCCATCCCTCCCCTGCCTCAGTGTAGTGCATGGATGAAAATGAATTCTGAGGGTGTTCAGCTGAATGTGCCCCTGTGCTGCCTAAGGAATGGTTCTTGCTAATAAAATATTGCCTGCAGGGAGGGTGAGGATTTCCTGGGCTATGTCATTGCTGAGCTGTGCCTCACTGAGGGCATTTACAAATATGGGAGGGAATCCTGCAGGCACACTCTGCCTTGGAAGCATTATCTAAATCTGGCTTTGTACAGGCAGGATATGAGGTTAAAAAGTGGCACTCCCAGAGGTCCTGGTAATTAATATTGCCTGTAAAATGGCTTTGTTGGAAGTGAATGGAACACAATCCCTTCAACACCAGCAGTCCTCCCTCCCCTCTCAGATCTCGTCCTCTTCTGCAGAATAAACTCATTTAGGCTGATGCTGAGCTGATGAAGCTTGAAGTGAATGGTAATCTTGGAATAAGAAGCTCAGATTTTATTAATAATAAATAATAAAAATATTTTTAATAGGAAACTACCTCAGACAAGTACCTTGGAGCTGCATACTGACAAAAGAAAAAATAAAAGCAAGCATCCTACTGATATATGTTGACAAGAGGACAATTAGAGCTGTTTGGAGGGTGTAGGAAAATTAATTACTATGTTTTAAGCTATGAATTATGAAATGCCAGAGGAGCTCTCTCAGCCCAACCAAATGACACGTGACAGTGCCCTTCTAAGCACATTTGCACAAGCCAGTCCTTGCTGCTGCTGGCACTGCAGTGGGACAGGGAAAGCAATTTGATTTCTGCTTGTCAGCTGCTGTCCTTGCGCAGGAGCCTTGGGAATTGTCAGGCCCTGCCTTCTGCATGAAGAAAATCAAATTCTTCAGGAAGCCAGGTGTGCAGCCAACACAGGGTTCAGTGCCTGGGTGCTGCTGGTCCCTTTGCAGGAGCAGGCAGGACAGTGCCACACTTCTCCCAGCCAATATTTGCAGGTGGAATCAATGGTTTGGATGCTAATTCCTTTCTAGTTTTTAAAGCAAGAAGGGCCCACAGAGGAGAAGGGGTGGCTGGTGATTCCCAGTGTTGCTCTGGGGCAGGTCAGGGGAAACTTGGGGTTGCCAGGAAATTGTTGAAGGCTTGAGCAATGAATGTATGGGACTTTGGGAACTCCTGGGATATGGTTATATTTCAAATCTTCAGTATTTCAAGTAAAAACTGCCACCCCCTACTGTGCCTGGTCAGGATGTCCAGTGGTGCTAATGTACCATCACCCAGCACAGAAATCTCAGATGTTAGCTGAAAACCCAGACCCCTTGGTCTGATTTTGAGCCCCTCTCCTGTTGCAATAGGACACAAAATAAAGATGCTTGACTCCAGTCCAGAGGCAGAAGAACATCAGAAGGCTTTATTTACAATTCATTCAGCCTTTTAATAGCATGCTGTGCTAAAAAGGCACATTATTGGTCCATAAGATTGACACCTCTCTCTGTTGGTTAAGTAACAGAAATAGCAAACAACACCTGGGAGAGAGGTTGTTGTGGGAAATTAAATATTGTTTATACAAAGTTGTTTGGGAACAAGGAAAACAATTGAAAGTTTCCTTTGGGAAGAGCTAGCAATTCTGTAGGCTCAGAAATGTCAAGCCCACACTCTCCCCATTAATTTTCATCATAAAATGAAATTCTGAGGGCTGAAACAGTGATGAAAGCTCTGTGGTTCTCCTCAGGATGGCAGACTTTTGGTTGCAAGGTGGGGAATAGCATTGACCAGGCTGTGCTGAACAATACCAGGAGTGTGTGCTGGAGGAGTTTGTGGGAGGGAGGAAGTGCTTTTTTACTTTTTGCTTTCATCATTGCTTTTCTATTCTTCTCTCCTGGCAACATCCCTTATGTAAAGATAGGTCAAGTCATGAAGATTTTCTTAAAAATGTCTTGGTAGAGTTTCCAAGAAATGCTGAAGTTTAAGGGCAACGACTGAAGTGAAACTCAGCAGGAACTGGTAACACAAGATTCACTCCCTGTCCTTCAGCTTCCCTGGAATACTTTCTTCTTTGAAGGTCAAGGGAAAAAATTGGCAGATCAGAGAAAAGCTCTTTGCCTCTGGTTTTGTGAAATGGAACCGAGTTTCTCCCCTGGGGTGAGGTAAAAACACCAAGTTCATTTTATTCAGGGCCAGTAATGCCTCTTGTCTCACCTGAAACACCCATTTTGAGACCAAATGTGTCACATTCATGGGACCCTGCAGGCACTAACCCCTCACAAAATACAGGTCACTAAAAACATCATCCTCTCATAAAAACCAACAGCACTCATCACTGTGATGTGTCATTTGGAAGGACTGGGATGAGGTCACTCATTATTTGGTAGGAAGAAAAGTTGTTCCAAAGTTATGGTTTGAGATTTGTCATTGTATGAACTCAAAATCAGTGAGTAGCTTTATCTGGGAAAGAAAATTTGGAGACAGTGATATGGTGCATGTCCCTTCTTGCCTTGGAGAAATTGGATTTTTTAAAATTCTTTGTTTTGACTAGAGGAAAGAAAAACTTTGGGATTACTTTTCAGTAACCCAGTTAGAAAACTTTTCCCTGCAGACTTTTCAAGAGGCAGAGCAGGAACAAAAGCATGCTGATGTATTTCCCACAGACAACAAAATAGTCAAAGTGTGCTGCTTACCCACGGTTCTGATGTTTCTTCTTTTCTCTCTGTTATATTTAGACTGAATTCTCATTTGAGTTGAGCTCTCCTTTCAGTCTGTTTTATAAATTGTCAAGTGTAGCAAAGTCCTTATACTTGACCAAAGGCTTTCACAGTGATCACTTGTCATTTTAATAAACAACCTTAGTGGTACTTCAAAGCCACACCAACCTTCCAAGCAAGCACAGGGGAAGTGCAGATGATGCTTTCCTGAGAGGAATCTGCTGGGACATGGAGGTGTTGCTGAATGGTGATTCTTGGAAAATGCTGGAAGGGGTGGCTTTGGTCCTGCTGAGAATCAGACAAGGCCCTTCTTTTTTACTGAGGGAGAGTTCTTTCATCCAGGCTGGGGAAAAAGAACTTGAGCAAAAGAAAAGATTCCCTTGATAGTCCTGAAGGACAAGGAGAGGGCATTTGGGGTGGGAACTGCTGCTGAAACTGGGCTCAGCCACCCTGGCTGGCTTTGCACAGAGGTGTTTTACAGAGTGTTTGTGTGCCCTGCTCCTCCAGCTGAGCTGTGGGGAAATCTCTTTATCCAGCTCCTCAGTGAGCTCTTCCTAGCAGAGTATGCATGGCAAATAAAATAGACTGAGATGTGGGAATGAAGCTTCAACCCATGGCAGGATAAAACAAGGCTTGTAGTTAATACACAATAATCATTGCAGGTGAGCATTTTGATGGAGTGGAGCCCAGGATTTTATTCTTATTTGAGTATTTGTGTGCCTGTGATGCTGGTTAGAGCTGAGAGCATGCAGGAATTGCTCCTGTGGAGGAGCAGAGGTTGAAGAGGTAAACAAAGACACAGATGGTGGCAGAGATGCTTCTATCCTCCAGGGCAGCTTCAGGAGGTGGCCTGTCCCCTGTCTGTCACATCCATGCCATCAAGTTCTGCCAGGCCTGAGGGCTTTCCAGAATAAACCTGACCCTAAAAACTTCCCCTAACTCTTCCTTTAGAGTTTACTTAAGCAGTCTCCCCTGAGCTCAGGTGAAGGAAATAGCCAGTGCAGGCAGCAAAGATACATCACTGGCTAAAAAAGTGCTGCTGAAGTGATTTTATTCCCACTCTTGTTTTCTACTCTGCTTTTCCTTATGGTGCTGCACAGCAACAGCCTCCAGCCTGATTCAGCTGCTGCAATCTCAATCTCAGTAAAAGTAAGCTCATTTTATAAACAAAAGGGAAGGAGGATCAATGAAGATGCAAACGATCTTCACTTTAACCTGTGCTTTAAGGTCACCCCAGGCTTTGCTGGGTGGGCAGAACATCCTTGCAGGAAAACTGCAGAATAAATGCCTCCTCACCTGGGTGTGTTTCTTCTACTATCTTAGGGCTCACCCACCATTTTTAGTGTCTTCTGAATAAATTCTTTTTCTCTGCCCAGAACTTCTGTGTCTTCACATCAGCATGGGTTTAAGGACAGACACATGCTTTTTTTTTGCTTGGAAACAAGCCCCAGGAGCATATGACCCCATGTTCTCTTTTTGAACTGATTTAGCCCCCTCTGCCTTCCCCTTCCTCCCTCTCAACCTCTGCTCAGAGAAATCCCTCCAGCATAAGAGCCTCTGTCATCAGATCCAGTTTGCTGCACAGCAATACCCCAGGGAAAGAAATGCATTTATGTAATTAAAAATTGCTCAGCTTTTGTCTCTGGTAAACTCTTTTCTGGTTGTCAGGCTCAGCCCATTACCTGTTTGGAATCCATTCATCCTAGGACAGGGCCAGAGAAGAGGAGGTAGCTCAGGCACTATGTGACCCATTCCAGGGATGTGGGTGTTGGTGTCAGAAGCTCTAGACAAAACTCTGGTGTCCTGGATCTCTGGGATTTATTTTCTTAAGAGTAATTTTAAAACAGAAAAGGCTGAAAAATATTAGAAATTATGATGGATAAACTCTGATGTGTGATCCAGGTTTAATTACCAGTAAAGCTATTTGTCCAGCTTGATGAAATTCAATTCCAGTTCAAACACCCTTGGTGTTTGTTCATGATGGGTACAATGGGTCTCTTTGCCTTGTGCTTCCAGGACTCTTTCACCTTTCCAGACTTTTTCCCTTATCCAAGGCTTGGAATTGCCAAATGCTTGGGTTGTGGTGTGTTGTACTTGGGCAATCCTCATCCCTCCAGTGTCTGTTTTCCCTCTTGCCTGGTGCCTGGGGTGCCTGTGCCTGCTCTGAGTGTTGGTTACCTGCACGGCAGAGTTCTGGGGCACTCAGAAATGGGCCTGGAAGCAAGAGCTGCTGGCTCCATCCACAGAGATCCCTCCCTGCTTTCCCTGCTGCTCACCTTCCCCCCTGTCACAGATTCCCGGAGCCCACCCACCAACCTCTACATCGACTCCGAGACCCCCAGCAGCCTCCAGCTGCACTGGACCCCTCCTGATGGCCGTGTTCAGCACTACAAAATCACCTTCAGCCCCGTTTCTGATGCTGCTGCCCAGCAAACTGTGAGTGTGCAGCTCCTCTGGAGGGGACAGACACTGGGCCAGAGGATCATGGGGACAGTGTGGAGCTCTGCTCACTCCTGCCAGGTTTACCAGTAGGACATCAGGACTCAAAAACAAATATCTTCTTGCTGATGTGTTGCTTTGTAAACAGAATTCCCAGAGCCTTTTGTAATTAAGGTGTTTTTCTCCATCACAGCCACAAATAACAGAGCTTTCTCTGCTCCCTGAACTGGGGTGGGGAATTCTTGGAGGTAGAGGGGTGGGGGATAAACCTACTGCCCCTCTGGCTTAGGGAGGTGAAATATTATCCTTTTAAAACACAGATTCCCTACTTAAACAGCCAGCTTATCCTGTTACAAAGCACTTCTGCTGCATTTCCATGTGGAATATTGGGAACTTTGTATGGGAAAATGCTTTTCCTTTGTCCATTGCTAATCCAAGAGCAGCACACAGCCAAGCTTCCTGGGCTGAGCAGAGCAGGAATTCTGCTCTGAGCCTCACACCCAGCAGTCGGCCCCACCTAACTGGGCTGTCAGTGAGAGCTGGAAGGAGAACCCCAAACCCTGGGATGGTTTTTTTCCCTGTCTGTAGATCATGGCTCCTGGCAGGAGCAGCAGTGTGAGCCTGCAGTCCCTGCTGCCTGATCGAGCCTACAGAGTGACCATTTCTGCTGTCCACTACACGGGGGAGAGCGAGAGCAGCTCCACCACGGGACGCACAGGTACAGGGGGCATGGGCATGGGCACGGGCTGGGAGCCTCCAGGAAACCTCTGCTGGGACAGTAGTGGCCTCACTGGCACTGCCCAAGGCAAGGGTTTTGCTCAGCAATAGAGTATTAGCCTTGAAAAATGAAAATCCTGCCCCAATTTCTGTGCTCCTGTGAGGTATTGACAGTTCTGGGTTGAGTGAAAAGGGCTGGTGGCCCCTGGGAATCTTGAATAAGAGAGTTCAGGCATGGCCTCGAGCTGGGCTAGGAGAGGTTCAGGTCAGATATTAGGAATATTTCTCCACAGAAAGAGTGGTTAAGTGTTGGCAAATGCTCCCCAGGGAAGTGCTAGAGTCACCATCCCTGGAAGTGTTAAAAACCAGGCAGAGGTGGCACCTCCCAATGGGGCTGAGTGCATGTGGTGGTATTTGGTCAAAGGTTGGACTTGCTGACCTTTAAGACCTCTTCCAAGTTTATGATTCTATGATTGCTTTCTCTTTCAGCTCCGGTGCTGTCCAAATTCCCTTCCATCCGAGGATTCATCCCACCTAAAGCAGAGGGTAAATCACCTCCCCTCAAGTCCTGCTTTGTTGTGGTTGCTTTGGGATTCAGTAGCACACAGCACAGAGCAGCAGGAGGGGTCCATCAGCTCTTGACAGATGCCCCTGGGGACAACCCAAGGACAACCAGAAACCACAGAACTTCTTAACAGCAGGCTCAGCAGAGAGAGCAGCAGCATTTTAGAGGATTTCTGCACAACTTGACTAAAATGTAGTGCAGGGAAGTGTGACATGTTTTAAATTAAAATTCCCTGTAAAGTCCCTTATTAAATTTAATGAGCATATGCTCTCATAGCTGATAGAAAGCAAACTATGAAATGGATTAGTGAGAAATGTTGAATTAATGGGGTTATAAAAAGGTTTTAATAAGTAAATATTAGAATGCAGATATTGTGGCAGTGCTGGCTTTTCCTGACTATTTGAAACAATTCCAAACAAAATTTCAGTTTTAAAATTTATTGAGTGAAGTCAAGATTGAGGAATCAGGCAGCTTAGATGAAAAAAATTTAGTTTACAGTCAGCAAAGGGCATACCAGATTAAGTGGTGTATTGAGGTGTTCAGATCACAGTGGAAACAGAAGCAGAAAACAATCCTTTCATAAGGCTGATGAGTCACCTTGTAGAATTTAATATAGATGTTTGGCTATGATAGCTGGAAAGATAATGGAAGAAATACTAAATTCTTTACAATTTAGAAAATATATTCTTTTGAAAAAGGAGACACAACATGTAACAATGCTGGGAAAACAGTTGGATGCCCAAAAAAAAGATTCCAGTATTGATATATAACCAAGTCATTGAGAGAAATGTCTGACATTGCAGGAGTGAATGTTTATTGAACAGTGAATTGGGCTGGGATTTGGAGAGAAAAACAAAAACCAAAGAAAATAACAAGACAGCAGGAATCTTAGTCTGGAAAGTCTAGGGAAAAATCTTCAAAGGAAAAGTGGAACTTCCAGTGTCAGGGATCCTTGCCCTGACTCTGAGAGGCTTCACCCAAGCTGAGCATGGCCTGATCAAAGAGCTGGGAGCAGTCCCAGTGCCAGCTGGGAAGGAGGGGAGAATTGCCAGGGATGTAAGCAGGAGGGGCTCTGGGGCCTGGGCAAGGGTCAGAATGAGCTGACTGAGCACCAAACAAGAAAGTCAGATACCTGGGAGATGGACAAGGTCACACACTGCTTTGGGATCTTTTTTTTTGTTTGTTTGGTTTTGTTTTTCATTCATCACGCTTCAGTTCCAAGAGAGCAGGAGAGGGACTTTTCACAAGGGTGTGGAATGATAGAACAAGGGGGGATGGCTTCAAACTGACAAGGAGCAGGTTTGGATTAGATGTTAGGAAGAAATTCTTCCCTGTGAGGGTGGGGAGGCCCTGGCACAGGGTGCCCAGAGAAGCTGTGGCTGCCCCATCCCTGGAAGTGTCCAAGGCCAGGTTGGATGGGGCTTGGAGCAACCTGGGATAGTGGAAGGTGTCCCTGCCCATGGCAGGGGGTGGAACAGGATGAGCTTTAAGGTTCCTCCCAGCCCAAACCACTCTCTAAGATTTAGATTTGGTTTCTGGAAGGAGAAGGGACAGAGCAGTGTATAGGATGAAGATCCTGCATGCAAGGGCTGGTCAACCTCAGCATTGCAAAGCTCAGGTTTCAGAAAATATTTTTTAATGGATTTCCATAGATCCCTTCAATAGTTTTACAGCCAGTTCTATAAGAATTATGGTATATTTAAAAATAAGTACCAGTTGGAACAACAGAGGTCACAGCACCTTATAAGTCTTTGTAATTTAAATCCTGGCTTTAGTGGTCCCATGGCCATCAGAATCATAGATTTGGATGTCCTTTCTTCACCAGAGGATGGCATTGAAACTCTTACAGGCTTAGGAATCTCAGGTCTTCTGTGGGAGTAAGTCACCTCCTTTAAATGTTTTATACATTTTACAAAAGTTCGGCTGCTGATGAGGTAGGAAATGGCATTGAAGCCAGAATGGCAAGGCTATGCTGGAGCCTCAGCACAATGATCTCTAAGATCCTATTATCCTGATGACCTAGAAAACCCCTTGTGAAACAGCCCATCCTGCCAAGGATCCTTGGTTTTCAGGGACATTTCTCATTTTGTGTCAAGCATTCCCTTTGTCCCAGCTCCATCTGGCATCCACGTTTATAGCCAGTCCATGGCCTTGGATTTACATGGCAGCAGATGATTGAAAGCAGCATTCATGAGCTGTTTTCTAAAACACCCCCTGACCTGAGCCTTTAAACTGAGTGCTGATAGCCCTGGTGCCTCAGGTTCCAGCTTCACATCCCTGTCACTTCTCTGGTCTTGCTTTTTGTCCTGTGGCATCTCAGAGGATTCATCAAGAGGATTTTTGAAAGACAAACTGCAAAATTTTTCAAAACTTTCTATGTTTTCAGAAAGAAATCAAAAGGCAGACTCTCAAGTTGAGATACTTTTTTTTTTCTGTGTATATTTTTAATTGCAAGTACAAAAATTGAAACTACGTCTATCTTTACTTTACCACACTACTAAGGCACTAATAAAAGGACCAAACAATTTTTTGATGTCTGTTTAAAAAAAAAAAAAAGCTTGCCAAAAATGCTGCTCTCTTGTATTTCATATCATCAGGTGCCAGGTGAGTTAGTCAAAAGAAAGTGATCATGGAGATGTTTGATGATGAAAGACACTACTTTTATTTTGATGATAGGCAAGCCAGGAAACAACTTTTATGTTTGCATAAACATCAATTCTCTCTTTCTCTCTCTATATATAAACAAGATATATAAAGTCTAAGCTATATAAGGATATATAAAGTCCAAGCTCTGAATGAAGCTGCAGGATAGTCTAAGTTTTGCTGTTTTTTCTTTGCTCTGTCTAAAGGAACTGTGTTCATTTTGCTTCCATAATCCCCTGCTGTCTTTTTTCCCCTCTAATCGTTTTCCCTTTTATTCTGTTCTCACAGCTTGCCCCACCATCACCTCCACAGAAGGTTCCATAAGAGGTACAGTAGCAGATCCAAGCCCTGGTGCTGCTGGGCTGTGACTGAAAACTCTGCCTGATTTGGAGATATATGAAGAGCTGGGTGTGGGGAAAATGTCCCAAGGAAAAGGGGAGAAGTGTGAGAATCAAAATTGGAACCTGCCTTTTGTCAGGCAGAAGAATATTTTGCAGCACCTGAATTGTTATGCTCTGCTGCTCCACCAGCTCATGCTCTCAGCTGTTAGTGCTTAACACCAGGATTTTCACCAGCCTTAAGGAGGTGAAACTTCAAATAACCCTTGAATTTCAAGAGGATTTGAATTCCTACCTCACAAAGGCTCCTCAGACTGTCAAACTTCACACTCTCAGTCTGTCCCTGGGATCACCTGTGCATCCTCCAGAGGTCTGTGTGCCCAAGGAGCTCTCTGCATCAGCCTGCAAGGATTTTGCTGGGGCAGAAATTTCCCCTTTCTCCTGTCTGTGCCATGAGAGCTGTTCATGCTGCTGGGTTTGCTGTGTTTCTTACTGAGAAAGCAGTGAGTTCTGCTCAGAAAGGGGTATCACCTCCTTCCCAGAGAGGTCTGGGTTACAGGTGGGGCTGAGGACCTGGCTGCAGTTCTCAGCTCTGGTTACTCCACACTTGAGTCACTTCATCTTTGCTCATGGCCAGGTTGGATGTGGCCCTGAGCAAACTGATCTGGCAGGGAACATCCCTGCCCATGGAACTGGATGGTGTTTAAGGTCCTTTCCAACTCAAGCTGTTCTACCATTCCATAACTGTGATAATAATGGGATTATATTTTGATTTGTTTTTAATGGTGGCTCAGCCTTTCTCTTCCTGTGCATTTTAAAGGAAGTCTCAGTGTCAGAAGCTCCACACCAGAGATAAATGGCCCTCAAGTAGGTCATTTATTTTGGCAAACTCCCTTGTACTGCTGGGACATGAAAAAAAATAATATAATAAAAGCACCCTAGGCCAACCCCCAGACAAAATAAAAACTCAAGCCAAGAAACTGCAGAAGATTGTGAATGGTGAAGGGGTGAGGGAATCCAGACTGAAAGCACCACACTGAAATGAAACCCTTCCATTTGCTCAAGAAGGAACCATCTCCTTCACCCCAGTCTGCTGCAAACTCAGATAAACTCAAACAGAATCCAAACAGTGAGATCTTGTCTTACTGAATGGAAAACTGCAATGAAAATGACTTGGAGCTTTAATGATGATCTGGGGGAGAGAGATGAAGCTGCCTGAGCCAGAGGAGATGTCAGAGGTGTCAGAGGAGAATCTCTGTAGCCCACACAAGGCAGTTCAGCCCTGGGTGTCTCCTGAAAATAGAGAGAAATGGAAAAGTTCATATTTAAAAGTTTTTCTCCTATTTTTTTTCCTGACTCTTACACATAAGGCATTTCAGAGTAGAAATCATTTTCTCTCCCTGCTAGCAATTACTGGACTGATTCCATGCCTTTTGAAGATAATACTTTGTGTGCAGTTGAAAGGAAGAAATCATTGGAGTAACATCTTTCTCATCGGCTTTTATTCATTCTGAAGATTTGAAAACACAGTTGTGAAAGTCTCCATCTTCTGTCCACTCTCCTCCAAGAGGAAAAGATTACAAGAAAATGTGCACACAATATTTTCCTTGGCTGCCATTTCAGGGGTACACTCAAGCTGATGTTGTGTCATTTAAAGGCATTTTCTCCTGTCGCCTTCTCTCTGCTAATTCAACTTGCTCTTCAAACATTCTTCTGCACTCTTGCCTAACCACTGATTTCTCTGTTTTCCTTTGTTCCAGGATTTGATATGATGGAAGTTTTTGGCTTGGTAGAGAAGGAATATTCCTCCATCAAAGGTGTAGCCATGGAGCCCTTTGTATTCAGCAGCTCCCGCACCTTCACCCTGTTCAGGGACATCCAGCTCACCCAGAGGACCAGGTGGGAGCAGAGCCCTGGCTGTTGCCATCCTCATCCTCAATGCCATGTGAATGCCAGAGAAAGGTTATTTTGGGGAGGAATGGTGCAGCCCCGCTGGCAGCTTCCAAATGAAATGATAAATATGATCAGCTAAATCAAACCACTGGTAGATTGCAAAAATAGCCAGAGGGTTTTTACTTAATGTGTTAATAAATAAACCCCTGATTTTCCTTGAGATGAGCTGTCATGTAGAAATTAAGGGGACACAATAGTATTTATTATGCATTTGTACAGCCAAACATTGTCACAGTACTGTTTTTTGTTTCCACAAAATCATTTTTTTTTCAGCTATTTCAGTTGCTGTGATGGACATGAGGGTCCTGTCATGTCTGGACACTGCACGAGTCTTTAGGCATTCTGTCCACAGCCACCTACACTTCAGGGATGGCAGTTTGGGGTCACATTTTCATCTTCAATCCCTTCTCCCAAATTTCTCTGGACTGGAGAGAGATCTTTGCTATAGAAAATATTGCTCATGGCTGCTCTCTGCAGCCTGGCTGCACTGATGAGAGGGAATAACCACTGGCTCTGGGTTGTGGCTTGACCCCATTCTGTTGCATATGAAGCTCCTCCAAAGGGTCCTGAGGAAGCCAGGCAGCTCTCGGGACCTCATTCCTTTTTTATGATTATGAATCAGGAGTGATCTGACTCCTGACATTCATTGCTACTTGGTTTAAAGCCTAATTACTGAGCCACTGACTCTGCTTAATCTCAGTTAAAGAAGCAAAGCTTCTTAGGGTAAACAGAGTGGGGGAGATTCAGAGAACTCTTTGGTCTAAATACTCGTGAAATGATGGGCAAATCTTTTTGTTCAGCTCTTTGAGATGCCTTTCCAAGGACACTACCCCTTTAGAAACTGAGAGAGAAAGAAAAAATCTCGTATTGTTTATGAGTCAGTCCTGAAAAGATGTCTGATGGGTTGTGTTTATGCTGTGCCAATGTGTCCTGTTTCAGATTACAGGCGTGTTTCAGGCAAAACCAATTTGACCTTCCCCTATTGCTTTGTATCCTCTCACTGTTGCTGAGCCCAAACCCTGCAGCTGGAATGTGGAGACCCAGAGGGGGCTTTTCTGTGGGCTCAGTGCTTATCCCTGAAGGGCATTTACTCTGATTTAGGATAATAGAATCATTTAAGTTGGAAGAATCACCGAGTTAAACCATTACCCTAATGCTGCCAGGCCTACCACTAAACCATGTCCCTAAGCCAAGAGTTTTGTGCCAAGGTTTAAAGATTTACCCCATGATATATGGCAACCATTCCTCCTTCTTGAAGAGGAGACCTGGGGGAGTGCTTTGGAACCTGGCAGGGATGTTTTGCAAGCCTCCACTGAGCTCTCATCTCCAAAGCACCGAGGCTGCACTCGCTGTGGCTTGGCATTCCCTGAGGCAGCTTTGGCAGGGATGGATTGACACCAGCTGCTCCAGCTGAGCATCCCCAGGCATGAGGAGAAGGCCCAGGAGTGCTCATCACTCACAGACCTCAGCAAGCCCAGGCTCTTTCTGGACACACCACCAGGGAGCAAAGATTTTCCAAGCTCCCCTTCCCAGCAAACACTGGGATGAGGCCTCAGGGTGTTGCCTGGTGATTTAAATCCCTGATGTTCCCTTACTTTGTGTCATTCCAGTGATGTTCACCAGTTTGCCATCCCACCTGAGCACACCATCATCATCCTCCTGCGCCTCCTGCCCGACACCCCCAAGGAGCCCTTTGCTGTCTGGCAGGTCACAGACGAGGACTTCCAGCCTCTCCTGGGTGTCAACCTTGACCGTGAGATTTCTTGCTAAACACAATAAATTTGGGTGTTTCCATAAGCCTTTGCAGGCAGCAGAACTCACTTGGAATGTTTTAATGGTTCCCTTGCTCAGCAGCAGTTTCTTGGGAAGATTTCTCGTGTCTGTCAACCCCACATTTAAAACACTGCCCAGTGCAACTGAAAGACATGTTTTCATTTTTTATTCTACTTGTAGTATATTCTTTATTTTTACCTATTTTTCCATTGTTTAGAAGTACCTTCTGTACTTCTTCTATACACAAGTACATAGGAAATCTTCCACCATGTTTAAGCCTAATTATTTACTACTGTATATATGTGTGAAATCAATTTCTAAGCTGTTATTTGTCCTATTTTCCCTGCAGCCAGTAAGAAATCCTTGACCTATTTCAATCATGACTACAAGGCTGATTTACAGGAAGTCTCCTTTGATGAGCAGGAAGTGAAGAAGATATTCTATGGGAGCTTTCACAAGGTCCTTATCAAGAGAGGGAGAAACGTGGCTCATGATCTCACTCTGGTCAGGGAGTATTGTTCAAACTGAGGAGTGATCATCCAAATGCTTTGCCAGGTTTTGCCATCCAAATCCTGATTGCCAGGGAAGAGGTCGACCTCTTTGATAAGCTGAAATTCATAATTGTAAAGTATTTAGGTGGATCTCATGATCGAAATATGAGTTTCACATGTTGATTTTCCCCTTTTCCCCCAGAGTTCAAAAACTGAGGTGTTTTTTAGGTTTTTATAATCAGGAAAATTGAATTTTTTAAAAAGAATTTAGAATTTTGGTAACCATTTAGTTCTGGATGAAAGGAAAAGAGAATCCAGCTTTGAGAAAGCCACTTTATCACTCATAATAGAGTGGGGCTTTTGTCTATCTACGTCCTCACAGCAAAGGGGTTGCACCCAAAAGAGCAGCGAGCTCTTTCCATGGGTATCTGTGGGCAGGTTCATTACTCAGCTCCAGAAAGGAAAGGTGAAAGGATCAACAGGGGAAAGCACATACTAAAACTTACTCCTGAGCCCCCTGCACCCATTCACTGATGCAAACCCCCCCACCTGTGCCAGCAGCAGGCTGGGGATGGCACAGGAGGTGTTGCTGTCAGTAGGAGACCCCCTGATCCCACCACGGAGCTCCAACACGGCTTTTTCCACCTGCTGCCCAGGTGCACGTGGCCGTGAGCCACTCCAAGGTCAAGCTCTATGTGGACTGTAAGAAAATAGCGGAGAAACCCATCAGCACTCTGGGCAGCGTCTCCAGCGCCGGCTTCATCATGCTGGGAAAAGTGACCCGCACCAGAGGGCCCCGGAGCGGCTCCGTGCCCGTGAGTCCTGGGATGCGCTGCTGGGGCTGGCGGGGCTGGGCACGGGAGAGCCACATCACATCACCCTGGTGTGAACCCTCCAACGCTGCTGTGAGGCACGGCTCTGCCCTGATCCCGATGGGTTTAATGAGATTTCCCAGCGCTGGGAGAGCGTTTTCGTCCCTCCTGCCTCGGTGTGGGGACTGTGATGGGGGTGGCAGCAGGAGTGTGTCCCAGAGGAGCCTTCTGCTGGCTGCATCCCCCGGGGCTGGGCAAGCACAGCTCCTACACTGAGATGCTGAAGCAGACAGGAGGGTTTGGGAATTGTTTCTGCAAGGAAACTCGGGCACGTGAGCCCACACGGAGCGATGTTGGGAAATGCTGGTGGCTGAAGGCAGCAGAGCTGGATGTGCCTCGGTCTCCTGTGTGTTTGGATTTGTCTATCTGAATGCAAATGAGGGGGAAATAATCTCCAGTAGAGAGGCTCTTTTTCAGCTGCTCCTTGGGAAAAAAAAAAAGAAACCCCAACCCAACAGTGAGTGCTGGCCTGCGGGTGTGTCCTCACTGCTCCACACAGGGAGCTGCTCCCTGCAAGGGGACAGGAAAAGGGACAAGATGTGTGGGCTTGGTGTCCTGGCCTGTGCACAGTCCTCAGGGCAAAAACACCCTTCTTCTGTCTGTCTGTTCCATTCTTACTCCCCAAAGCAGGAGTGTTAATTATGTGCAGAATCAGTGGCAAGTTCATCACTCAAGGTTCTAGTGGGGCTGGTGGAAATCATTCACCACTGATGTGAAGATTTTGCTTCTTGGCTCTGCTTTTAGATCTGGAAGTCCAGGGGAAAATGCCTCATCAGGTGATTTATAACTCCCCTTGCCTCCAAGCAGAGCTGTAAAAACACTTTGTCACATGTGCATCCCCAATTGCAAACTGAGAGGCAGAGGTCTGGGATACACCTGGAAAAAAGTGGGATTGCCTATAGGAAATGGGGTCTGCTGTGTAACAAACCAGGGGACAGTGTGTTCAGTCAGTATTTACTTGTTTCCTAAATAAATTCTCTGGCAATTTGATCACAAGCCTGTGTCCATCAAGGCAGGAATCTGTGCTTCCCTTGTCCCTCCCAAATTCTCTTTGCCAGCAGCTTAGATAGACAGGCCTGGCCAAATAATGAACAGCCTTGTGCCATCCCTACTCCCATTGCCTTTCAAGTACAGCAATGTTTCACATCTCCCACAGCTCTGCTGCCCTTGAGAAGACAGAGTGCCTCATTATTGGTTATCATGGAACCTTATTTAATTTAAGAAATCTTTAAATGCCACTTGATCTGCAGGGCTCATCTGTATCCGTATGCTGCTGTCACCCTCCCTGGGCTGTACAGCTCACTCCTTGTTAAATGCAGGGAGGGAAAAAAAAAAAAAAAAAAAAAAAAAAGAGAAATGGTGTCAAGGAAAGAAAAATTAATCTCTGCCTCATTATTTTGTTTGGCTTTGTGCAGTGTGTGCTTTTTTGTTAATCAGAATGGGAAGATGTGGCTGTTGCGAGGGAGGCAGTGAGAGACTGGTTGGGGATTCTGGGGAGGGGATCTCATCTACCCTGGGAAATGCTTCTGCCACATCTACCCTTCTCCCCATACCCCCAAGGGGAGCAAATCAAAGTTTGCTTTCACATTTTGGTGCTGCTGAAGCCCAATTAGTGGAGAACCTGCTGGTATTGCAGGGCTGTGAGTAAATTGGAGACGTGATGTGAAGCTGCTTTGTTGACTTGCTCAGCAGGACAAGGACCTGAGGGCTTGTGGAACACTCAGTCTGGGGGTAGTTCTCATCTTGTGGCATTTTTGGGGCACAGTTATAATTGGGATCACACAGAAGAATCCTGTCAATTTATCCCTGGAGATTATTTTTATCACTTGAACTTCATAGGACTTGGTGATGGGTGGTGGGAGACAATGCTACTTTCTTATCAAACTCTTTTTTTTTT
>WEIU01006558.1:390828-412227 GCA_013389925.1 Aegithalos caudatus | reverse complement strand
TTTTTTTTTCCCAGTTCCAGCTGCAGTCACTGCAGATCTTGTGCAGCAGTGTGGGGGCAGAGCAGGACAGATGCTGTGATCTCCCTGCACTGGTAAGACAAGGGGCACTGCTCTGCTCATTGGCAGGAACCAGTCCAGAGCACTGAAATGATGCTGCAAATGATTTTGATAGACTTAAGAGGGAAAGCATTTTTTTTTTCCTCTTGGGAATAACATCAGTGTGTTTCTTGGTGAAGTAAACAAAACTATGCTTGCTTCAAAAAGAATGAAAACTTCCAATCCTGGTGCAGTGCATATTTTTCCTGGCACGACCTCATCCAGGAGCCCTGGCAGTCCCAGAGCTTTTCTGCCATCTCAGCCCTGAGGCACAACATCCCCCACTCCTCCTTTCACTTCTCTGCTCAACACAGAGAGCAGCCATGTGGGGTGTATAAATATGTAGAAAGGAGAAAATTATCTTCCAATATGTGTTTTGCACATTGCAGGCAGGGCNCATGGCTGTGAGTTCAACTTGTTTTTTTTTTTTTTTTTTTTTTTTTTTTTTTTTTTTTTTTTTTTTGTCTACATTTGTTATTCAACAGAAAAAATGAAGCACTCGATTGCTCACAAAAATCTCTCAGTGGAATAGAAAAATATTCTGATTTTCTTCAAGTAAGAGGCTGAATTTTGAACCACTGAGTGTTGTACTTGTGATCCATCCTGCTCTTGCTGTGCAGCTGCTGATGACTGTTTTTGGCTTGATTTCATTTCAGAGGGATGAGGACACCTGCCCTACCTTGGCTCCTGCCTGTTCCTGCACTTCTGGACGCCCAGGATTGCCAGGACCCCCAGGGCCCCCTGTAAGTTCCCCCTCCCACCCAGTGTGTGCTCCATGTGCTGCTGCTGCTTCATTTCTCGTGGCATTTTGGGCGTGTGGGGAGCATTCCTGGGGCTCTGGGAGGTTTTAGGATCACAGAATTGTTCAGGTTGGAAAAGATCCTAAAGATCATTGAGACCACACATTAATCAGGGCTGCCAAGCCCAGCTCTAAACCATGTCCCCAGCTCTAAACCATGTCCCCAGCTCTAAACCATGTCCCCAGCTCTAAACCATTCCCATCTCACCATTTAAATCCCTGCAGGAATGGTGGCTCTGCCCTGAGCAGCCTGTGCCAGGCCTGACAGCCCTTTTGGTGAAGAAACTTTGTCCTCATGTCTAATCTAAACCTCCCCTGGTGCAACTTGAGGCCATTTCCTCTCATCCTAACTCAAGGAGCTTTTCCAAGGCAGGGCTGAGAGTCTCCCTTTGGATTTTGGATGGTGATGGAGTGGGGAGATGGAGAGTTGGCAGCACAACAGCTGCAGCTGGGAACAGGCTGGGCAGCTCCTGGTTCCACATTAATCCTCTTAGGAGAGGAGGACAGGTCACCCTCAGTGTCTGCAGAGATTTCATGGATTGGAGGCTATGAAATTCTCTGTAAATTTAAGGGAAAAAAACCTCATAAAAAAAAACTTCCTATCTGGATGCTATGTTAAATTGGAGCCTTGTAAGTGTCTGTGTGGGTGGACAGTGTAAAGAGAAAGGGGAGACTTTGCTATCCTGTCTGTCCCCAAAGCTCTCTTTCTGTTCAGTGAATGTCACTTCCAAGAAAACCCTGAAGAAATGAGGGGGAAGAGAAAACAGCCATTACATATGCAGTATGCTCAGGAAAAAGGGCATAAATTCTGCCTATAGATTCCATTCTGGGTGCTGGAAAGCTGTCATGGGCTTAAATCCCAGAAGAAAATATTCCTGTTAAACACTAGGAAGAAATTATTAAAAATTTTGCTTTTTGAAAATCTGGGGAAGAATATTTGATTTGCACAAAATAGATGAAACCTGAGAGGCAGCCTGTCCAGAGCACCTCAGTTCAACCACTCCAGGTGCTTTTCTCCTGGAAAATAACCCTAATGGAAATATTTGCCTTCTTTTTCAAGTGAAAAGGTCTCAGATCACCTCCTGCACTGACCTGTGGTTTAGCTGTGCGTTCAGTTCTGTGCAAGGAGAGTGCCTCATTGCAGAGTAATTACTTGCTCATTCCGATGGAAGTTTAATTAACAGCACACTCCACTGTCAGAGTTTGCTCCAATATCCTAAGTGCATAATTACCAGCTTGCATTGCCCTGTGGTTTAAGCATCTCCACAGACAACTCCTTAAAGAGCAGGACTCTTTAAAGCATTAGAGGAAATCAGGTTTTGACACATAACCTTCTCCTCACACACCGAACCCTTGGTAATTTGCTGCAGTTACAACAGCACTCACTGCTATTTTTAAAACTCCAGCTAGAAAGACTTGTCCCACCTTGTATTTATCACTGTCCTTAATGAGTGTGTCTGGCTAGATCCAGCTGGCTTCTGAAATGAGTTTCTGGGCACTTCTGAAAGCACCTTGCCCAGAGTTCCCTGCCTGTGCTCCTTGATTCAAATCGACGTTTTTTGGATTCAAGAATAGCAATGTTCAGATTAAGATGTCAAAAATTCACCCAAAATAAGTTCATGCCAGGAGGTTGGCTCCTTCTCCCCACCCAGAGTTAGGCAGAGGCAGAGCTAAGCCATGTCCCCAGAGCCAGGTCTGCCCCTGATCTCAGCACGTGTCCCTTCTCTGGGGTGGGGAGTGTAAAACCCAAAGGAGTGTAGGTGTGAGCATCCCTTTTCTTCCTTCCCAAAGGGCTTCCCATGTCCATATGAGACGTTGTCTCAGCATGGATCCTCTGACAGGGATTGAAACTTCATCTTTTCTGCTGGGAATAAGTGTTGTGATCCCAGGGCTGGTCATAGAGAGGCTGGGCTGGGCTGTTACTTTCTTCTTCCCTTTCTTGCATTTCCTGGACAACTCAATTAATTTTCTTCTTGTTTCTATTTATTTTGAGCTCTGTGGGGGAGAAAACATCTTTCAGTGTGTGGCAGTGAAGTGCACAGAGTTCTGTCCCCCAGGCTCCTGGTTAAGAGTGCAGTAAATATGATGCTGTTCTTTGTGTCCCACTGGCAGGGCAGCCCTGGGAGGAGAGGACCTCAGGGGGAGCAGGGGGAGCCAGGACCCAAGGTGAGTCCTTAGGCTGGAGATTATCCCACTGCACCAAGCTGAGCCCAAACAAGTCCTAGCAACACATCAAGGAGGATGGGATCACTTGTTATTCATTAAATGCTCAGTTGGGCTTTGGAAATTGAGATGATGAGCCTGATTGTGCTGCATTAATGCACTGTACATGGTCAGCAGTGTCCTCTGAGAGCAGCTGTGCTGGGACAGGGTCAGGCTCTGTGCTTGTTGTTGCTGCCAAATCTCCTGAGCAGACACACTGGTACTGCCCTGGGACAGAGCAGGGAGGCAGGGAGAGAACCACAGCCCTGAGTGAGCACGAGGAATGGCTGGGTTTGAATCCCCCAGCCCTGGGCACTGGAGCAAACCCTGGTGCAAATGTTCACAGCCCCATGGAGCAGCACAGGGCAGAGCCAGAGCAGACCATTGGTCCCATTTTTTGGGATGACATCTGGGAAAGCAGCATGGCTGCAGGGAAAAGATTTGGGGAAGGAATGAGAATGGACACAGATCTCAGAAATGGGCTAAGGAACGTTTCCCTTTCCTCTCTGACCACCTTGAATAGCAGGAATAACTGATTGGGAAGGTGAATTGTGCTCTGCAAAGCACCCTCTGCAGCTTTGCTGTCTGCTCTCATGAAAGATGGACCAAAACCTTGGACCTAAAGTACAAAGGCAGCTGAGGCTATTTGAGATGCCCCCAGAGCCCCAATTTAATCCTGAATCCTGTAGGTGGTTCATGCTGACCCTGGCCATGCAGTGCAGCCCATGAGGAGAGCAGGCACCAACCACTTCCATCCCCTATGACTGTTTCCTTCTCTTTGGTCTCAGGGTGAACCAGGCCCACCTGGACAGGTAGGACCAGCAGGTCCCAGTGGCCAGCAAGGCTCTCCAGGTTCCCAAGGAATCACAGTTCAGGGCCCTGTGGTATGTGACCTCTTCCATTGCCTTTTTTTTTTTTTTTTTTTTTCTGTCACTCTCTCTTTTCTCTCCTCAGTTAGAGCCTGTCTCAGAACTGGGTGTCAGAGCTGTGATTTTGTATTTACACCCCCCTCACCAGCAGCCGAACAGCTGCAGAGGGAGAGGTGACAATCAGAGGGTTTTATGTTGTCAAGGCCCTGCATTTAATCATTCTGGCCAAAGCCTGCTTTTGTCCAGACTCTCCTTAATGGGCTTTTATTGAAAGCAGCCCAGTGGGGTCCCTTCCAACTCAGGATATTCTATGAATATTCAGGCATTTCTCCTTCCAGTGATCATCATTGCTTGGCAGGGAGTAGTGGCAAGGGCTGCCACATGTCTGGGATGGCAGAATCCCTGTGCACATGCTGTGGCTGTAAATTACCCTGGAACACTGCAGGGAGCAGGAACAACCTGGGACATGGATGTGGAGCAGCAGGATGCTCTTTGCTTTAAAGGGTTCTGCCACGCACCCGACTGTGTGCTTCTGTTTTAATCCAAGGGGCCACCAGGAATTAAAGGAGAGAAAGGAGACACTGGAATCCCTGGCATGCAGGTAATGGTAAACACCACTCCTTCCACTTGTCCCAAAGATTTGCCCTTTTTTTTTTTTTCCTGAGGCAAGTGTGCAAAGTTGTTGCTCTTGTCTGCTTGGGAACTGTCTGTCACTTTGGAATGCCATCACTTTCCCAAGGGAAACTGAGTCACTTGATGTTAGAGAGATAGACCTGTCTGGAAGCTGGATGTGATGGAATTAAAGCTGGGATAACAGACTTTGCTCTATGTAATGAATAACTCTCTTACTTCTTTGACCTTTCTTTTCTGTCCTCTGTTACAAGATGAATTATGGCAATGGCAATCAGATGCTGACTTTACCCAGCATTTCTGATTTACAGGGCATTCCTGGTGTGCAAGGAGCTCCAGGCAGGGATGGACTTCAAGGTGCAAAGGTAAAAAACCTCACCCCTGAGGTTTTATGCATGGGTGTCTAAAAATCTGCTTGGAGTGTCCCAGCAGAGACACAAAACATCCCAATGCACTCAGAATTGAATTTTACAAAGCCAGAGGGATTGGGGAAAAAAATGGGATCATTTCAGGTTTGGCCAAATTTGAGCAGATATTGCCCTTCTTGCTGCATTTTTTTTGTTACCCATCTTTAGCAAGTTCCTGTTGAAAATAGCACATAGGAAAACATCTCACTGCTGATGTCTCCTAAAATCCTCTTGTTTTTAAAATGACTGGATGTGGCTTTGCAGGGGGTGAGGGGACTAGAAGGCACAGCTGGGCCTCCAGGACCTCCTGGACCAAGGGTGAGTACTCCCTGTGAGGGATGCACTCTGAAATCTGTTCCTCTGCAGAGTTTTGTGCTTTCACCTGGAAGTGTCAGGGCAAATCCTTCCTAGGGTTCCACAGGGAACACCTGGAACATTGTGCAGGTTCCCCCTTTCCCTGCCACTCTCTGTAAGAAGAAAAACCTTGGCTTCTTTTGGAAAGTCCTGAGGAAGCTTCACCCCAGCGAGGAGATTCTTATTTTGCTATTTTCACTTTCCTGACACTGCTGTTTTCCAGCTGTTGGGTTGAGTTGGAGGTGGTTTGGCTTGTCAGACTGAAATCAGCAGGAGCTGGAGGATGCAGGCAGTGTGAAAGGTTTTTCCCCCACCTCAGTGCCAGTATCTGCTGCCAGGGCTGGATGGAGATGGGTGTAGCTGCACTCTGTCATGCCCAGGGTAGCAGGATTTTGAGATCTGTTGATTTACAGCTCCTAATTGGAAGGCACCACAGGAACACTTCATTTTACTTGGGAAACTGAACCAGATTTGGGTTTGGTTGATGGTTGGTGGTCCTGATAAGTTACTGATTCTCACAGCTGAGTGTCACTGCTGAATTAGAGGGAATTTGGCAGTGGTTGTGCTAAGTTATTTATAGGAGCCAAGGTTGAATTCAGCTCATAGCTTTGACTTGTTCATCCTGGGAATATTTGGAGCTGGCAGAAATGAGCTTCAGCTTTTTAAATATGAGAAAAGCACTGTCACCTTCAGAGCAAGCACTGAAAGCTGTTCTGGTGCTGCCTTGAAAACTTTTCCTATTTTCACAGTTCAGAAAAGTTGCTAATATTTACTGAGTTTTAATGTAATAACTGGAAAATTCTAAAACAAAATATTTCTGCTAGTTGGTTTTGGCTGGCTTTTTTGTTTCCCTTTATGGCTCCAAAAGGCACAGATAGTTCACAGAAAGCACTTCCCACTCTCTAAGCTGCTGTTGATGTTGTAAACTATTAGAGTCCAGCACAGGTTTTAAAGGAAAAAGAAAACTGAAGAATTGGGAGGCTGAAGTAGAGGGCTGTGCTCTAGGCTATGTCTAAATCTGAATATATAATGAAAGATCAAAAGCCTGCAGGGTATAAACTACACTGCAGTTTGTTGGCAAAACTCAGCTTTGCTGGCCTGGGCATAATTGAGATGGTGATGGGAAATGATGTGAGCATGACTCACACACAATGTGCTTTCAACTGTGGGTCGTGGCTGGACAGGAAACTTAAGGCTGCTGTTCCCTTGCTGGAGTCCTCTAAACTCCTACCATGGGTGCCCCTGGAGCCCTTGAACAGGAAAAAAAAGTTAGGAAATAACTGGATTTTTAATCTGGAATGTCTGCAGGGTTTCCAAGGAGCCACAGGCACCCGAGGCAGCAGTGGTGAGAAGGGACCTCCAGGTGATGTGGGGCCAACAGTAAGTTTCTGCTTTTGGGTCTCAAAGAAGGCCAAGACATGGAATAATTGAATGGAAATGAGCTGTTCCTACAGCAGCTCTGCCTCAGAGTCTGAAGGATGGCTTAAATTCACACTCATCCTTCTCAAGGAGATGTCTGGGCATTCAGAGCCCAGGCTACTGATCTGTTGATAAAACACTCAACAAATCCCACCTCCCTTTGCCTTCTACATATTCTAAACAAATTTCTGGTGTAAGAGTCTAGAATAAAGCAAGAAGAACACTCCTGAACTGGAGTAGCCAGCATTGGGCATGTGAGTGAAACCACAGATCTAAATGTCACAGGTATTTCTTCTCCTCAAATGTTAAAATCCCCCTGTCCTGTCAGGAAATCCAAGATCCCATCTGAGAAATTTCTGTATCCCTGTTGATGGTGCTTATCCCACTGCTCCAGTTCCTGATTTATTATTCTTTTTCTTTAAAAACAAATTGTTTTAGTATGAGTTCATACTTTTAAGTGTGGACTTAAAGCTCTTACAGTCACTGCCATGAGGTCAAGGAAACAACAAGAGTGTGAGAAACAACCTTTGTGCTCCATGTCCCACTAAAGTAACCCACACCTCCACTGAATTTCTTTGTTTCTTTTCTGTTTTTCCTTTTCTTAGACTTCTTTATTTTTATTTTTCTTTTCCCTATAGGGGCTGCCAGGTCCCAAAGGAGAAAGAGGAGAGAAAGTGAGTTTTTCTGGTGCTGGGTGACACTGTCAGTGCATCATACCCTCAAAAGAGTGGGTGTGGTAACCTGAATTTCAAACTTTGAATACAATTATAAACCTCTCCAGTGCTGGTTGTACCTATTGCTTGTTGCCTTTCCTTTCACCTGCACAGGCTGTGGGGTATAAATAATCCCACAGCAGACAGGAGGTCCTTAGTTTCACTTGCAGTAATGAAGCAGAAATGTCAAATGCAAATCCATTCTTTGCTGAGAAGGGAAAAACCCAACCCACTTGGCTCCACTTAGTTCTGGTTTAATGTGTTGCAAAAGGGGACTCATTTGTAATAATCATTGTCTGTGCCCCAGCACAGAACCTGGGCAGTCAGGACATCCACACTGCCTTGGAAGGTTATTTTGTTGGGAAAAGAAGTTTTTCAAGTTTTTCTCATCCTGACTTCTGTTTAAATTAAAGTACCATGACTTTTTAGGAGTCATTGCCAAGACTGACTTATGCAAATTTGTCTTCAGGCAGGGATGAGGTGCTTTTGTCTCAAGTTAATGTCTCAGAATTATAATTTTTAAGGGCATTTTCCTTCCAATCCTACCAGCTTTTCCTTTCTAGACCTTTTTTACACTGGAACTTTCCGTTTCCCCCTCCTTTGGGTGTTGAACAGAGCAGTTTTTTAAGCCTGGATTGTCTGCACTGTGATCCACCCAGAGATGTATGTTTTATAAACAGTTCTGGAAGTAGGTGCATTAGGTAAGAGTTTTCACAGTCAGTGTTTATTTTTAAGCAGGTTTTTGCATTTTCATTGCTTTTCCCTACTTTAATAAAACTTTCTGAAGGGCCCATCATATATGATTTATTCAAAATACAGTAAGAATCAATATTCATAGAAGATGGAGTCAGAGATAGGACGTTGTAATATCAGATCATATTAAATGTTTTACATATCACAGAACACTGAGCTATAGACTTAGCATCTTTTCTGATAAAATTTGAGGGTGAAATTTGCTCTCCCTTTTTTTGGTAATTATTTAGATTCGGTCTGGGCCTTTTGATGTGCAGGAAAAATGCAATTATTGATGTTTTCAATTTCAATTTTCTGGTTTGAGAGCTTCGTGATAAATAAATAGAGCTGCATTTCACAGTAATTAATATCTCTGGAACTCAAGCTGAGAAAATGAATGGGCTGAAAGCTGTCATGCATTATGAGATCGATCCTTTCTAAAAGATATTAATACTTCCTTTTTTTTTCCTTAATTTACAAAAAAAAAATGCTTCATTTTAGGGGGAACCACAGTCCTTGGCCACAATTTACCAGCTCGTTAGCCAGGCTTGTGAGAGGATGATTCAGAGTGAGTACAACCAACCCAGCTCCTGACTCTGGGCATGTGGTGATGGGACAAGGGGAATGGCTTTAAGCTGAAAGGTTGGATATAAAACTGATATAAAATTGTTCCCTGTGAGGGTGGGGAGGCCCTGGCACAGGGTGCCCAGAGAAGCTGTGGCTGCTCCATCCCTGGAAGTGTCCAAGGCCAGGTTGGACGGGGCTTGGAGCAGCCTGGGATAGTGGAAGGTCCCTGCCCATGTCAGAGAGGCGGAACAGGATGAGTTTAAGGTCCCTTCCAACCCAAACCAGGCTGTGATTCTATGCTCCTATGACTCTCCAGAAGTGGAAAACCAGAGGAGAGACAGCCTGAGGCTGTAGTGGTCCCAGCAGCTCCCAGGACCCTGTGCCCTGCTGAGCACCATGAACAGCAAATGTCCCACCTCAGGCTCTGAGCACCACTTTGGCTTTATCAGCTGGCATTAGCACAGGAAAGACCTGCAAAATATTTATCTGCAAACCCTTTGGTGTTTTTCAAAGCCTCCTTTATTTCTTAAACAGAAAATCTTGAAACTAATTTGAGAGAAATTATTCCTTCAGCGATATGTGCTGGTTCCTCCCGAGGCAGTTCTGTGGAGCTCCTGTGCTGTGATGCACAAAGAGAAGCAGTGCCTGCTCCAAGGTCAGGCAGCAAAGTCACCACTCAGCTGCCCATCTTCATCTTCTGCCTTTCTCAGCCTGGACTGACAGCTTTTTAACACTAGCTGATCATTCTAAGTACCTTTTTAGACAAAATCCTTTGATTTTTTTATCCCTCTTCTGAATTTCTCAGCCAAGGAAACATTTATTTTCTGTCTTGACTTCTCAGCTCATGTGTTGAAATTTGATTCATTCATACATGAACATGCAAGGAAGCCAGTTCCCATTTGGGAGGAAAAGTTAAAACCAGGAGAACCAGGACCCCCAGGTCCTCCAGGCCCACCTGGGAGCAGTGGAGAAAGAGGACAGAATGGCACCCCTGGACAGCCAGGCAAAGATGGGTATCCAGGAGAGAGAGGTATGGACAGAAGTGTTCATAAGCATTTTTCACTGCATCTTTGATACTTTAACTAAACATCTCAGTGCCTCAAGCAGTACTGTATAGATAATCCATGCTATTATCTCATTTCATTGCTGTTTTCCTTATGGAATTCTTCATTATAGGAAGAGACACCCGAATTATAAATCTCAGCAAGCAGGGAGAAGCCAGATGCAGCCCACTCTATTTCCAAGCTCTGCAAGGAAGGAAAAGCCAGTTTAGCACCATTTGTAGGTTGGGGGGGGGGATGGAGAGTTTAATTTTAGAGGGCAGGAGGCTTTTCCTACAGAAATGCAGCCATTTGGGTGAACACATGGTGGTGGAACAGATCAGCTTTGGGCCTAAATGAGAAGTGTTGGAAAACACTGATGGAAGGCATGAAGGAACTGAAGCAATCTTTAAAGAGTAAGTAAGTTTCTGGAGCAGTAGTTTCAGCAATGAAAGACTTAGACATGACTAAAGAAACAGATTTTTGTAGTCTCAGAAATGGCCTCAGTTACTGCACATGAATGAGTGAAAGGTGGGAAGATTTTTTGCTTGGATTCGCAGACAAGGTTTGTCAGTGGCTGAAGTAATTGTCTGTGAAAATAACAGTGGTGTCCTAACACCTTTTCAGCAGTGTCCTAACACCTCTGAGTAACTGGAAGTGTTCTGTTTAACTCCTTCCTCCTGCAGTAGTCAGTCTTGGCTGGTATCTGCAGACCCTATCAAAATGTCACTTCAGAGAGAAGATTTTTCCAGCCTGTCAAGCAGGAGAGGGAAGATGGATCTCAATGAAAAACCAGCTGAAGAACATGGCTGATCAAAATATTTTCATCTTAAAACAATGAAAAATCATATTTTGTCAAAATGTACCTGTTTTCTCTGAGAGGTACTAGTTTCACAAGCAATTTAACAGGAAAACATCAATCCTGGCTAACCAGCAGCTGGTCAAAGAGAAAGTTCAGCTTTGTGATTTGTTTGATCTGCATGAAAAGCAGAGAGGTGGACCTGGCCCTCAGGCTGGTGCAGTAACACCATTGTTGTGAATTTCTCTGTGAAAATGTTCACTCCCACCCCTGTTGGGCTGCAAATCAGTGCTGCTTGGATCAAAGATATCAGTGCCCTGTTGGTCACAGCAAGAGTAGGTGCCCAGACTGAGTGAAAGCAGATGGATGTCTCTCAGGGTTGCCAAGGGTTGTGACTTCACTTTGACACCTGGAGAGACTGCAGGAGCCTCAACTGAGGGTGAAATTTGATATACAGTGAAGCAACACTTATCTCTTATCTGTGACTAGGTGCCCCAGGACCCAAAGGAGAGAAAGGGATGTCTGGAGCCAGCGAGGAAGGGAGCCAAGGACCCAGAGGCAGAACAGGTAGAGTGAGAACAATCTCTTTGTTAATCCAGCAAGGCCATGTGATAGCCACCAGCTCTGACTCAAAGCATCATCCAGCTGAAGGACCTCTGTGGTGGGGTTGGTCTCACCTTCCCAGCACAGCCCTGTTAGCAGCATCCTCAGTGGCTCCTCTCTGCTAAAATGCAAGAGATTACTCCAGGCAGCTTCTTCCCTCTGATGCCCATTCCCAGGGGATGATGTATTTTGAGGATCTGAGACATGTGCAGGGAGTTTTAGTTTTGCTGCCTTTTTGCATGCAAGACCAGATGCTCGGGGGATAGAAGCTCTGAAAATTCAGCTCGTGGAACATAAGGGTTTGTGAGTAATCTGTGAGGATTTGGAGTACTCCTCCATCCTGATCCCTGCCACTTGGGATCTGTGGGAAGTTTACCACTGGCATAACAAACCAGGCACTGTTGAGATAGTGTGGTCAAACACATTCTTCTTCATTTGTTTTTCTATAATTGAGATGTAAAGATGCAAAACCCAATGACTTTGGGATGGATCCTGGGGTTAAGGTGATTCTGTGCATTAATATGTAGGTGGATCTGGGGTTCTCATAACTAGGATCCATTTTAGCCAAGCTGGGCAACCTTAAGGTCAAGAATACTGGGATTCAGGTACTGGGATTCAGGTGCTGGGATTCAGAACAGGGTTTCCAACAGGCAGGTCCTTTTTATCCACCAAAATGAGGAAGCCATGCTCAGAAAATTACCTGCCATGTAGGATGGAGGAAAACACAGAAGAGGTATGACACTGCTAAAGCAGATGTGCTGCAGCTTACAGTGCTTCTCCTCCTGCAGGCCCACCAGGAGAAGTTGTGCAGGGGAAACCAGGTCCCAAGGGTTACCCTGGGAGTGCTGGTCCTCCAGGTTTCCCTGGTGTCAGAGGGCAGCCTGGGCAGCCTGGACACCCAGGGGGCTGTGACATCTCTGGATGTTATGAGGCTGATAGAAGAGGTAAGTCCTGACTGTAAAAAAGTTATGAGTTTATGGCTGGTGTCTGGTTGCTTCTCTTGAGCCAGGCAGAGACCTCTGCTCATCCTGCAGGCACCATCAGTCCTGCACAGCCTCCTCTGCAAAGCAGTCAGGGTGATTCCATGCCCACATGGATAAAAACCAGTTCCATGGGCTGTTCCTCAGCTATCCTTCATGGATTAACACAAAATTGCAGCAGCAGTCAAGCAGGTGGGGAGGGATCATGGGGGATCACCCAGCAATGTTTCCATGGGTGATTGAGAGAGGAACAATTCCTCAGTTCCTACATTTACATTTCATGGAGGCTCAGTGGGTCAAAGACCAGAGTGATGAAGAAATTCACTGGCACGGAGCAAAAGGTTTACAAGGGAAAGGGATTAATTCTGTGCCATTCCTTCTCAGACCCTGACACTGATTTATTTATTTGCTCAGTGGTTTCATCCTTTCCACACACAGATTTTGGCCCCTGATGGCTGGGGCGGAGGCAGCTGAAGACATCGCTTTTCCCTGGAAATCTCTGGAAGAACACTCCACAACTCCAAAAGAAGCAGCAATCCAAACAGCAGATGTGTTATGTTTTTTTAATGCCCCATCACTTCTGTATGGATAAGTCAGTCAAACTCCACAGCCACAGGCCTGGCTGAGCTGTCTGCCTGCACAACTGCAGTGCTCAAACTCACATCACACATCCCACAGCAAGACAAAGGCACAACTGGACAATCAGACTGACAGACTTGTAAGAAAAAGAAATACTGTATTGAAATGCTCAGAAATAACAGATAATTTCTGCCTGCTCATCTGCTTGTGGTTTCTTTTTGTCAGTTGTTGCTCAGTGTCCCCAGCACAGAGAAAAGCAGCACCTCGTAACCAAATGAGCAAATCCACTGGAGCAAAGCTGCATTTTCTGTTGGCTGCCAAGGTAGCAAAGTCTAGCACCATCTTGGGTGTTTCTGCTTTTGGCAGAATGCTGATGGTTTCCTTGCAGGGGTGTTTTGTACACAAGCACTGCAGCCAGAGATCACCTCATTGTGATGTGACAAACTGCTCTTCATCTCCTCCGGGGCTTGGTAACTCAGGCAAAGCCTTACACAGCTGAGAGGAGCTGGAGATTAACCTTCTGCCTTTTCCATGTCCCCCTCCTGCAGGCTGAGGAGCTACTTTACATTTTATCAGGTGGAATATTGAACAGCTCCAAGTCTGGCTTTTAGCCATATGACATGGAGGTAATTGTCATGTTACACCCCTTTCCCTGCCTTCAGCTGAGATGTGTCTGCAACAAACCATGCAGATACTGATAAAAATGTTCCTCCTTCTTTGCAATCACTGCTTCAGGCTGTGCTGGATCATTGCCTGTAACCTGTCCCTGCTTCAGAAACAAACCTCCCTGAACTCCTGATTTAAACCCTAACCCTAAAGCAAAAAGTATCAGTATACAGATTTTTCAAAGCTGTTAAGAGGTACAAAATGGAGCATCATGCACATTCCTCTGCATTTATTCTGGATGTGTAATTTCTGCAGTTACACACAGGCTGGCAGCCTGGGTGTTCATACAGCCAAACTTTGAAAACTTGGCAGCAAATATATCACACTTAGAAAGGAGATTGTCACATCAATACCTAGGAGAAAGAGGTTTACCTTAAGAGAACTGACTTTTTTAGACAAGGAGTCCAAATATTATTTCTTTTTGTCATTAAGGAAAAATCCTATAGAGTTAAGAAATTCTGCTAAAGGAATATTGGAACATGTCAGACTTGTGTGGGAGCCAACCTACAACAAAAGTCAGATAAAATATGGTTAGTGCATCCTGTAAGTATTTAAAGCAGTCCTTGGCTTTGTGTGTGCTCATTATCTAGAAACTCCCAAGAATTAATATTTTCAGTATGACATACAATCCCTTTGGAAAATGTAGGAAAATGCATAGAAATACCACTCTGAAAGAAGTAACATTTCTGTTCACTGTGGCGTTCTCCAGAGTTGCCTTGACATATAAAATGGAAACCTTTTGGCTCCGTTGAAGAGCTGTTGCAGACAAAGCTCCAGTCAGAAGAAAAAGGAGAGATGAAGGCTGGGGCACAGAGAAGTGTTTGTGTTTGGAAGAGACACATTCACAGGAACACCCTGCACAGGTGTTGGGAGTTGCAGTGTTTCTGTTAATACAAACCAAAGAGCTTTGGAACTGTGTGGAACCCCAAAACAAGAAACAAAGCCAAACCTGCATGAAGTTGGCTCAGAATGGTTCTGAATTTAGCACTGAGTATAAGCTCCAAAGCTGTGATAAGTGGCAGGTGAAAGCAGTGGGCAGCAAAGGCAAGGAGGCAAAAGAACAGAGAATTCTGTTCTGCACAGCAGAACAGAGAATTACTGCTATGAAATGTTCACAAAGTGAGGAAGGTGAGCAGTGCAATGAGGAACATCTGCATTTGCAGGGTATTCTGCTTCCTTTCTGACTTGAACCAGTGCAGCCAAATTCCCAGTTTTGAACTGGCCGTTCTGTCTGTTCAAATCAGTAACTGCAGGTGATTTGAGACAGAGCTCCTTCATGTTTCTTTACCAACTGTTTTTTTGAAAATTGCTCACATCCCCTCACTGCGTGTCTGGGGATTTGATCTATTTTAATGGGATTTCAAGTGATATTTGCTTTTGTCTGGTTATTTCAGATAAAACAGGAACAGTCAGACTTTAACAAAATTGGGTCCCAGCAGGGCTATTGATTAGGACTCACAACCTGAACAAACAACTTGTCCATTTGTCTTCCTAAACTTGTCCCATGAGCGGGTTTATTTACTTGAAATCGAGGATATTTAGTCCATGTAGTGTCACAGAGCCTGTGCCAGTGCTTTGTAACCCAATTCCTTGAGCCAAGGAGCTTTTCTGCTGTGAGATTTTAGGCTGAGAGTTTGACACACCTGGTGTAGGTGGATTTTGGCAGAGGCTGAGGACATTTCAGTGACAGATATTTTTGCAACAAGCATCTTTTTGAGGTGTTGTCTCAGGAGTAAGATGCAACCACAGGAGTAACCAGCAATGCTCTTAACAAGCAGCAGAGCTTGTTATGCCTTTTCTCCATGACTCAACAGCTTGGCAGGGCCAGAATTAAAGGGCTGGAAACAAAAAGATATCCTGGGAGTGGATAAAGTGTGATTAATGGACATCACTGCAGTGGGAGAGGGCCAGGTGGGGCTGTTATGGGGGTGATCTTCTTAGGATTGTACACCAATCTTCCATCTCACATCTGCATCCCTCTGCCTCTCTGCCTCTGCACAGTGAATTTCCTTGAGTCAAATTTCGTGCTAGATGCCTAGAGAAACTTCTCCAAAAGGGAGGTGTTATAAGTTATGTGGATTAGCTCATTGGAGAATGAGATGGAAATCAGCTCTGGAAATGCTGGGGAAATGGGGATTACATAGATCATCCTACCAGCCAGCTGCAGATAAAATACCCTGCATCCTCTGTGGCTGGGAAGATGATCTGGACAAAGTGAGCATCTGGGAAGCAGGAGAAAGAAGATGTAGGGAAGAACAGAACAATGGAGGTAACTGAGGTTGTTACAGTCAGTTTTGTTCCATTCATGCCCAAAGGAGCAGTACTGGAGGGAAAGCATCAGACACCATGGTGAGGATTCAATCTCTCCTGCACAAGCAAAACAGAAAAGATCAACATCCATATCTGTTGTCTTTGGTGCCTTTGGGGTCTCTGAGCTTAGTTTTGCACTCCTGGAACCTGAAAGCCATTTACTTAGCTCTGTATCTCTTCCAAGACACTTTTAGAGCTCTTGTTGTGCCCCACTCTTGCTTCCTCACTCTTTTTCTGATGTCAGCTTGTTCCTCAAGTCCTGGGAATCATTTCTGAGCTGGGAGCATTACAAATGCCAGCAGTCTGGCTGCATGCATTTTCCTGGAGTCTTTCATATGCTAAAAACCCCTCTTTGTGTTCCATGGGTTTGAAATAGCACAATTATTCATTATTCTACAGTTTCAGTCTGGTTCATGTCCCAGTTTTATTCCAATTTCTGATCACTGAATCCTATGGAGGAACAGCATCCTCCTAACAACCTCTAAGATGGAATAACCTGCCTAAGAAAGAGCAGTAGATGTTGTTTCTTAATTTCTCCCCTCAGACTTTAAAAGGGAGCACGTCAGGAGCAAAAATAAGAATTTATTTGAACTTTAAACTTGGAACCTACTCATGCAACATGTGAAGAAATGGGGTTATCAGTGTATGGAGACTGCTGTGACATTAGCAAAGCAGGGGATGCCAGGGACCTGCCCTACCCCAGCTTCTCCCCAGACACCAGTAACACCTTTGTGACTGATTTCAGCTGTCACTTCTCCTCTGGTCCCAAACGCAGTGATCCTGCAGTGGCACTGACTCTTCAGGGACACAGCCCCATCCTTAGCACTCCTAATCACACCTGATACCTCTGATGTGCTAATGGAGCTCTTTCCTCCTCCCTGTCCTGCCTGGCAGGGCCGTTCTGCCCGGGATTTCACGTCCTGCTCTGCAGCAGAAGTGCCACCCTCCCCTTGGGACCCTGCCCTTCACACAGTGCGCACTGGGCACAGCTTTGAGCAGTGAAAGGTGAAAATTGGAGATGAGCCCTTTGCTGTGAGCGAAGGACAGCCTGTGCCTGTCCCTGCTGAACTTCCCAATATATCACCTTGAGCATTTGGCTCTTATTCTGTCCTTAAATCTTTACAAATTCTCCCGGTTTCTCCAAGCCATTCCCTCCCACCCTCAGGGGCCCAGCAGCAGCTCCTGCTGTCCTGCCAGCCTGGCTTGGCTTTGTCTGTCCCTCCGTGTTTAGTGGGAGATGTGAGCAGAGACTCGAGCTGCTGCTGACTCCATCCCAGTTGGAAACTGCTGGTTTTACTGCTAAAAATGTGCATGCACAGCCAAGCCTCCCACCTGCTCTGCTGCCAGTGATTCCCATGTGCTCGGGAGGAGGAGGGAGCTCTGAGCAGCTGTTGTGGCATTGCTGTGATACGATGAGCCAGCAGTGCCCAGGGTCGGAAATCTTCCATCCTCACCATCCTTTTGTCAGTGCACAAGTGTGCAAAGGTGTGGGGAGGGCTCTCCCTGTGACCCCGGGGGCTGTGACAGCCCCGCTGTGTCACTGCCCTGCACAGGCTGCAGCTGTGCTGCTGCTTTTATGCACCAGACCTTGAACATGTTCGCCTGTTTGTTTTCCTTTCATCGCCATAAGCAAACTCACTGACTGTGAAAAGGGATAAATTAGCATCTCCAAAGGCTCAGTCTCTTTTCATTCTGAAAACAAGACGCGAGGAGCAGCAGCTCGGCTCCCTCGTCCTCCCACCCTGTGCTGTGCCAGCTCTTCGTGCAACTGGCCCAAACCATGGCTACTCTGGTTTCTTTGTGAGCCAAACAGATTTTAAGCACTTGGCTGAGTCTGTGAACACGGAGGTCAGTTGTAGTTTCTTAGATGAGGCTGATCACTGCACTGATTTTTAAGCTGTGCTGTTCAGGTTCAGTGCAATAACCTGTATTTCTCCAAACCCCATTGTTTCAGTTCCAGCATTGCTGTCACAAGCCTGAGCAGCTCTGTGCTGCTCACTGAGCTGTGTGGCAGGAACGAGCCTCATGTGCCAGGCCACCACACAGGGGGACACTTGTCCCACCTGGGCTCTCACCTGGCTCTGGCTTCCACCAGGACCTTCTGTGCTGGTCCCCAGGCACCTGCCTGCCCCTCTTGCTGTGTATTCCCCTAAATTCAGAACTTTCCAGAGCCCAGGAGGGCTGATCCCAGCAGCGGGGTGTGGAGGAGGTGCTGGGCAAAGCCCAGATCCCAGAGCTGCCAGCCTGGCCTTTGTGCTCTCACAGCAGGTCCTGAGCATGTCTGCCCCTGCCTGCACACACTCTGAAATGTTCAGGAGCCCTTCTGCCTCTGAGAGCTCTGAAGGAAGCACGGGAACACTGAGCTGTTCCCAGCTGCCACCCAGCTTCGAGGATGGGAATGTTTGTTTCCACTTAAACATGAGGAAAAACTGCTTTACATCGAGGGTGGCAGAGCATTGAGGTCATGGAGTCTCTCTCTGGGACCTAAATAACCTGGTATAGGTGACCCTGGCACATTTCTTTATTATCCTGACATCACCCTGGATTTCTGTTCTGGCTTCCCCATGTCTAGGTACCTTTCCCACCTACACCAAGGGTTTTACAGCTTGGGGTGACCCTCTGCTGTTTTGCAGAAGCCATAATTTGGATCCAGGAGATTTCCTCTGAAAGTACCCTGAAGTGGGACCTATGTGGTCCCAATCTTAACCCCAGATCTTCCATCCATTTGCCTGATCCTCATTCAGCTCTCTCCACAGTTTCTGGAGGGCACTGGCCAAAGTAAAATCTGTGTAAAATCTGTATAAAATCTGCATCTGCTGTGCTAATGATCACTTGTTGGTCCCAAGCAGTCATTTAAGCCTTTCCAGACTCTCTGCCTTTACCAGCTGAACACAGACCACATCCTGCACAGGTATCCCAAATTTGGAAGTTTATTTATAAAATGACTCATACAGGGACACACAGTCCTGAAAGACTTCAGCCTGACAGGGCAAAATCACTGGGCAGGGCACAGTGAGGCTGCTGAGGGTGACTGGAGCTATTGCCAGGGGCTGGACTGTGGATGTCCTTTCTGTGCTGTTCTAGGGACAAGCTCGTGTTCTTACACTGCTGAGTATATGCCAATGAATGCCACCATGCTATGTACAGACTTTGATAAGAACTTTTCCCCTAAATTAGATGGAGGAGATGAAAATGGCTTGGCAAAACAATGTGACCATGGAAAGGATTCCCCGAGAGCACGGGAGCAGCTCAAGTGTGGACACGCAGTGAATTATTCCAAGGGCTGCCCCCATTTCTCTGTTCTGCCGTTCCAGGTGAACTAAAATCCATGGAGTGGGATAGTGGGACAATAATTTCTTCCCTTTGGTGCTAGATTTAGATCATCCCTGCCAGCCAGGGTGGGAGGAAGAGCCCAACAGTTCCCAGCAAACACACAATGATGAACATCCAGAGGAAGATCCTGTCGATGACCATTGCAACGTACTTCCAGTCTTCCTTCACCTGGAACACAGAAGGGAGAGGCCAATTATTAACACTTACTGGAAATTAAAATTTATGAAAACTCTTAGAGCTTTACACCAAAGTAGGATATTTTCATATAATTCCAGAGACAGGAAGGGGAGGTCTGGCTCACACTTAGTGGTTCTATAAATTGGGAAAGGTTTGTTCCATCAATCTGTTGTTCCATCAATCAAACCTGAGAGATTCCCAGATGCAGGGGTGTGCATGTGAAGTCACAAATCCCCATGGATAACACACCCCTGTGCATAATTAAGGTCATCTGCACACTCACTGTCCCATTTTCCATCAGCAGCAGCTGTGGCTGGCTGTGTCAATGAGGCTGTGATTCAAGCTGGGGTGGTGGGGGGTAAGAAATTACTCATTTCCCCATGCTCATAAGATGAGCTTTGCTTACAGATTAACAAAGCCAAACTCTTCTTGTGAAGGGACTTAAAGCTTTGGGTGAATAAGCACTGAAAATGAACCAGCAAATAAAAGTGCCCTCACCCTCCTTTCCCCCCATTTTTGCCTTGCTGTGGGAGGATTTTCCAGCAATTCCTCTTTGGGAAGGTCTAGTACCATGAGGCAGAAATGGTGAATGACTGCTTCATTAAGGAACCATATGTATGTGAACATTGCTGCTATTAATTTCTTTCCCAGGAAGAGGCCTGATCAGATGGTAAAGTTCTATTTGATATGACTGTACCCATTATGATTTCCTACAATTTCCCACTTGGTGATTAATAGACCCGAGGGCTAAATCTGGCACGCCGCCTTGCTCTTTGGGGAAAACATCTCAGCAGGAGCCTGCTCAAACCCCTCCAGTGGCTGTGAGTGCTGGAAGGAGAAAGGGACAGCAAAGCTGCCAAAGCTGCATTTTGGTAAAGGAAGCAGTCCAGATATCAGTGAAATATCTGCAGCAGAGGATATTTCCACAGGTACAGGGGTGTTGCTGAGCTCCTTGGCTCAGTGAGCAGCTTTGTGAGCTGGGAAATGAGGCATGCACTGGAGACCATATTATATTTTCTCTGAACAAAGAATTTTCAATTTCAGGAACGTTGTCAAAAACAGAAGAATGGGTTCAATGTTTTTATTCAATAGATAGATTTATTCCTTTTAAAACCAGCATTGAGTTAAGCTAGTCTTTACTATTAAATAGGCAGAAAAAACAATCAGGTTCATCCGGCATCTTGTCACCTTCTTGGGAAAAAGCATGTTATCTTATGATTGTAAAACCCTCTGCACAGCCATCTCTAATTAGGGTAAGTAAAAAAAAAAATATTGACCCTTGAAACCAAAAGGAATTAACTCATTCCAAGCTTCTATAATTTCCTTGGGTTGTGAACTGTAATTTATTTAAATTTATAAAATCCTGTAGTGACAGGACAAGGGGGAATGGCTTTTAACTGAAATGGAATATTCCAGATTGGAAATTAGGCAGAAATCCTTTACTGTGGGAGTGCTGAGGACCTGGCACAGCTGCCCAGAGAAGCTGGGGCTGCCCCATCCCTGGAAATGCTTGAGGGCAGGTTGGATGGGGCTCTGCCCATGGCAGGTGGAAGGAGATGAGCTCTAAGGTCCCCTCCAATCATTCTGTGATTCTAAATTCTGTGATAAGAGCTAAGTGAATAACTCCCTTTTACTGCACCTATTTTCTGACCTATTCACCACTTGCTGAGAGTTGGAGTCTCTGGTGCTTAAAATTCCTCATGAGAAAGGAACCCAAGCAAGCCCTGGATGATTGCTTTTATGGGATTAATGTCTTGTGATGTAATCAATGTGTAAAGCAAAGCTGAAATTTCCCACCTGGTGTTCAGCTGGAAAGCTGGGTTCAGTAAATAATGCCTCAGTTGGGTAAAATAACTTTCTTTGAATATTTATGCTAGTGAAAATAAGTGCTAGATCACACAGAGAAAAGAAACTTGATGAGTTTCTCTCTGAGCAAAGAAGAGAAAAGTGGGGGAAGAACAATTTGGACAGGAATTTTCTTCTTAATGCAATGGTGTATGCAGAAATTCTGAGCCCATCTTGAAAATGATGGCTGGGAGTGCATGAGATGTTTGTAAAATCAATATCCAGCTTCAGACTGAGAGCACAGAGGGTGAAATTGGAAATTATGGGGAGATAATGAAA
>WEIU01006558.1:258734-390796 GCA_013389925.1 Aegithalos caudatus | reverse complement strand
AAAAAAAAAAAAAAGAGGATGAGGCAGAGAAAATGATCTGGATTTTTTTGTTTTGTGTTCTGCCACCCTTGCAGCATTTCCTCGTGGTCCAGCAGCCCACGTGGAGTCTGAGCCACAGACGTCTCTGACATCCATCAGCTGCCAACATCTGCCACCACAACTCCTGACCTCTATTTTGATTAGTTTTTATTAAGCTCACTCAAAATTATTTTTGGGAAACAATCGGGGAAGAAGCAGCTGACTCTCCCACTCTCAAACTCCCCAAAAGTGGGAATCTGCAGCTCTTCCCTGGTGCAGCTCCTTGTGGGTGTGAGCCTCAGGATCTGAGTGGAGGATTGAGGTGCCTTGGTGACATCTGATCCCCAGGACCCAGAGTCTGCAACACAGATTAGAGCAGTCCCAGGTGGTTTTATTGTACTTTGTTAAAAATAACCCTGTGAGATTATCCTGTTTCCTCCCCCTCAGCTTTATTCCTTCCCATTTTATTTTTAAATGTCTTCATATCAGAGTATTCCGGAGATGCACACAACCATGGACAGGATGACTTCCCAGATGGTGCTGGTGGTGTCTGGTTATTTTGGCTGATGTGTGACAGGGAGCTTGTTTTGCCTTTCAGTCTGTAATTAATTTCTAATGGCATTTCCATCATATGCCAGGACAATTCTGCTGTGCCTTTTCCCCAGTGCCCCATTGTGTTTGTATTGTTTGCTGGTATCTTTCTGTAACAAACAACTGCCTCTTGCATTTCCCATTTTCTCTTCGCTGGAGCACTTAATTAAATGAGCTATTTACTTTTAATTTAGAAGCACTGCCCCTGTGGCAATGGAGCTTTAAAAAAAAAAAAAAAAAAAAAAAAAAAAAAAAAAAAAAAAAAAAAGGAAGACAGGAACTTAAAAGAAGCTCTGTTCTCCTTCTGGGAAGGTGAATGTCTCTGGAAATATTGCCCACAAGACAGCAAAATGTGTCTCAGCAACATCAGAGGTGCCTGCTGATAGATTTATTGAAGACTTCCATGAAGAAATGCCACAATTTGATTTTAAGATGAAAGCAAATTTCTGACTACTGATTTTTCCCCCCAATAAATTCTCTTTTTATTAGATCAGTTCTGCTCCTCACTGTATATTTCAGTTCCAGAAGATCATTTTCCTTCTTTTTCATTTCCACTGGGAGGAGGAAAAAAAAAAAAAAAAAAAAAAAAAAAGAAGCTTTCCTGCTTTATGTTACTTGGATCCAGAGAGAGAAAATATTGCACCCCCACAATGGAGTCAGCATTATCCCCTCTATCTGAAAACTCAAGCTCTGCCTTCTGTGCCAACCACAGCAGCTGGGGAACAGTGGAGAAAAGTCACCCCAAGTGCCCAGGGGAGCCCACAAACCTGCTCACAGCTCATTGCTGGATGTTTTCCTGGTGCCTTTCCTCACAGCCTGGGCTGGCAGGAGGTTGGGCCAGAGACCAAAGGCTCAAAGTTGCTCCTTTTATTCTGCTTTTGATGTTTAGTGCTGTAAATAGCTTTCTCCCCAAGATGATCACTTTCGAGAGGGTAGAGCAGCAGAAGGCATCAGAAGAAAATTTGTGGCTTCTGCAGACTGCTTAATTAAACAAAAATTTAAGAGGAAGGAACCCAAAATATTAATTGAGTCCATTCTTGTTAACACCAACCAGATCAGCAGGGAGAATCATTTGAAATGGGAAGTATTATTGGAGTAATATTTTTTTTCATTTGCAGCATGGGGAAAAAACTGAGCTAAATTCAACTGACATCCAAGGGTTTACTTGTGATTATTGCCAGAGGGAGAGAGCAGAGTTTAATTCCTGCACTCCTAATGTGCTTCTGAAGTGCTTTACCCTGGCAAAGAGTTTTGGACTGGCAACTAATGAAGATGAGGATTCACAGCCCATCTCTGCCACAGATTTGTTCTGTGACCTTGAATAGGAAGTTTGTGTTTTGGCTGTAACTCCTCAGCATAAGGAATTAACAGTTCCTTCCTCAAAGGATGCTGTGAAGTGAAATCCATTGAAGGACAGAGGCCCCTAACTGTGATACCAAAGAGTAAAGAAAGAGACAGCATTATTATTTTACTTTTCTTGCTGCTGCTCCGTGCTGTGAAAAATGCAAATAAAAGACACTCTCCATGCTCAGGAAGTTTTGTATAAACAGACTATGACTTGCACAGATTCTAAATCTTAAGAAATTTTTAAAAGAGAGACAAAGCTAAAAAGCACCTTTTGCGTATGGATCTGCCCAGAAAAAAGGTAGATAAGACTTTTCTTTAATAAGATGACTAACTTCAGGTTATCTTGTGCCTCCCTTCATTATGGCCATGATTACCAGCACACAGTATCCATAGTCCTGCAGGAAAAAGCTACAAGAGCTGTGAAAGGAGGTGGCAATTGTTATGTGCATCACTGCCTCCATGAAAAGAAATCCTTTCAGCCTCTACTCCCTTCATTTGTAGCCATATTTACCTCCACAGAATAAGCAGGAAATTTGTCACCCCACCTCCCTGCACAGTGCCAGTGGAAGTCACTAGTGAGGAATCACATCACAGATACAGGAGCAGAGCCAAACAGACCCTGCAGTATCCCCACACTACTACAGCTTCCCACACCCACAGCCTACTTGGGCAATTGGCTTTCCTGGGCTCCACAGTCACCCAGTGATTAATAAACAGCAGAGTGTGAATTCCCCGTTTGTCAGAGGCTTAAATAAGGAATAACTCTCTGTTCCTGTGAGATGGCTGCGTTTTGGGTCTCTCAGAAACCTAACTGCTGCCTAACAACAACTTTACCCCTATTTTCTGCTGGAGAATCCATCCTTCTAGAGCAGCCCTGAGCATGATCTGGATGTGCTGCCCCCTTGGCTCTCCTTCCAAGACCCCAAGCACATCTCCACCTGTGCCTACCCTGGTGAAAACCCACAACAGAGGCACGACTGAGCCTGCCTCAACGTGCACCCACTCTGCACAGCTCAAGGCTTGCTGCAGCTCCCTTAGAAGCTCATTTTTGACTTTCTGAAGGAGAGCAGGCTCCTCTGGAATACTCACTGAGAAATCAGCATCCTCTGCCCGCAGGTGGTCTGCGATGTAGTGAACCCCTTCCACTGCCAGCTTCAGGGCCGGAGACATCAGCAGCAGGTGTTGCTCTTTGGCCCCGTGGCTCTTGCTGCCCTGGGCTGCTGTGCCAGCTGCATCAGCCTTTTTGCACCTACACTTGCACTGGGGGGGCTTGTGCTGGGGCTGCTCCCCGTTGAGGTGGCACCTCTGGGATGCTGGGGAGCCACTGGAGTGGCCGTTGGTCTGGGAAGAGTCCTCCTGCAGGTAGCAGTACTGGATGCTCCGGGACCGGCAGCGGATTGTCCCCTCCTCCGCCTCGGTGGGGCTGTACATCTGCTGCACACTCAGTGACCTGCCTTTCAAGACACTGGTGGCCTGGGTGTCGCTCAGGGGGTGGCAGGAGGGCTGTGGAGAGGGGCAGGTCACCTGTACAGGCTCGGGGTGCAGCACAGAGTACTGCCCAGAGGGGGACTTGCAGATGGGCTGAGGCTTGGCCGGCTCCTCCAGGTGGGCACAGAAGGACGAGGTGGGAGATGGCTCGTTGCTCTGGGGGCTGGGGGAGGATGAGGTAGTGAAGTTGGGCTCCACATCCATCTCAGACCAAAGCCTAGGGGCATTGGTTTTTTTGTGCATGGACTCAATGAGCTTCTTGCAGTTGTCCTTCACTGTAGAGGGACGTTTCATGAAGAGGATCCGGGGCACCACGTCGAGGAAGACCCTCCTCACCCAGTCCGGCATGGTGTGGGTGCGGGGGGAGCGGTGGTGCACGTTGAGCACGAACACAGTGATGATGATAGACAAGGTGACAAATATCATGGTGAAGAGGAGGTACTCCCCAATCAGAGGGATGACCAGGGAGGTGGATGGGATGATCTCGGTGATGAGCAGCAGGAACACAGTGAGGGACAGCAGCACAGAGATGCACAGGGTGATCTTCTCTCCACACTCAGAGGGCAGGTAGAAGACCAGGACGGTCAGGCAGGAGATGAGCAGGCAGGGGATGATCAGGTTGATGGTGTAGAAGAGGGGCAGCCTCCGGATAATGAAGGAATAAGTTATATCAGGGTAGATCTCCGTGCAGCACTCGTATTTCTTGCTGTTGTAATTGCCCACAGCGTTGATGATGACCCACTCCCCGCTCTCCCAGTAGTCCAGCTGGTCCACGTGGCTGTGCATGCTCACCAAGTCTATCTTGGCTTTGTCATAGGTCCAGGAGCCAAACTTCATCGTGCAGTTCTGCTGGTCAAAGGGGAAGAAGGTGACATCGATGCTGCAGGAGCTTTTGTAGATAGCAGGGGGCATCCATTTAATTCTCCCGTCGTAGAAGAGGTGAGCCTTGGTCAGGTGGGTGACTGCAAAGTCACCATCAGCACTGGGGACAGATGGAAAGAGAAGAAAAAAGGCTCAGACTTCTCTGGGACATGTCAACTCTGTTAAGGAAATAGGATATTTAATCCCTAGCTTCCAAATGACCTGAGAGATGCAAGAGGCACCTCACGTCCAAATACCAGATCCATCTACTCTGTCCAGTGTATTTTGAGCTCTTGGCTTACCCAAGCCCTGGAATTCATACACATGTCAGCCTTTCCCTGGCATGAGTCAGTTCCTGATGTGATTGTACAAAGGTTTTCCCCAAAGGTGCCCCAGATGTGCTCTGGAATGGGTTGAGTTTGTTTTAGAGGTGGGAGGAAGCACTATCAGATAGTGTAGCTGTGGGCTCTGCAGAATTATCTGTGACAGCTGCTAAAAATGAGAGTGTTGGGTAATCACCCAGTCTTTTACATGGAAAAACAGCCAGAACTTCCTATTAATAAGAATAATGAACATTAATCTTTTGATTTCCCTGTCAGGAAGAGAATTGGGTTTTGTGGTGTCTTCTCTCAGGAACCCTCAGCTGGGGGTTATCAGATAAAGAGATAACAGCTCAGGAGTTTGATTGGAATTGTATGAATAAGTTGTGTTTTCCAGACTTTTGGAGGTAGAACCTGAGTTACAAACAGCAGCACTTCCAGACAAAGAGTGGGCTGTGCAGAGGAAGAGAGCTTCTGCTAAAAACTTGAGATTAATTATTCAGGCTGATACAGATAGAGAGTTCTCTGCTCCTGCCCAGCCCTTCCAGCTGGGACCAGCCCAGCCTGCAGCCACATTCCCACCAGTTCCCAAAAATCCCTGGGCCCTGCTCTGCTGCTTCAGTGCCCAGATGTGCCCTGACAGCAGCCAGGCAGTGACAGAGGTCACACCTCTCCTGCTCCCTACCAGCTGCAAGATCATCAGCACACAGGTGATCCAACAGGGCTCCTCAAGCTGCAGAAAGCACAGAAACTTTCTAAATTAATTTCTTTAGACCATTCATTTATGAGCAAAATTTAAAAAAAAAAAAAAAAAAAGACTTTCTTACAGTTTCATAGAATCATAGACTGATTTGGGTTGGAAAGGACCTTAAAGACCATCTGGTTTTAACTCCCTGCCATGGAAGTTTCTTTTTTATTCCCCTTCCACTAGACCAGGTTGAACCAATCCCCATCCAATCTGGTCATGAACACTCCCAGGGATGAGACAGCCACAGCTTCTCTGGGCAGCCTGTGCCAGGGCCTCACAACTCAGATCACATATTTCCACTTGCCCTGTGAAACCTCCTAAAAATGAGACTGGTGTAGTTTTGGGAAATAGGGGCAGGATTTGGCACTTGCTGGGGTGCCTTGGCTAATGTGGTTTCTGGGCAGAGATGGAAACATCCCCAGTCCTCAGGATCACAGCCCAGATGTCCTTGAGACAATTTTCTGGGTTGTTTGAATTAATGGAAAATAAATTCAAAATTCTTGTGTGGTGGAGAACCAGGCTTTACTAAACTCTTCCTTATTCTTTGTGTTCTTAGAGGAAGATTTCTGGAAAAACCAAAAGAACACAAAAGGACGTAGTGCCTTTTGACCACTAAACTGGATTTTTTTCTAAAGATTTAAAACACTTAAAAAAAGGTGGAAACTACATACAAGGCTTAATCACAGGGGGATGAAGACAAAATCAGCACCATGATCTATTCTGAAGCAAACAAACCTGAGGCATTGTACAATCCATCCAGCTTTACTGTTTTACCTCTTCTTTCTTAAATCTATTTTACACTCCAGAACGTGGGGTTTTGATTGAAATAACTTTTTTTTTTTTTTTTTTTTTTTTTTTTTTTTTTTTTTTCCTCCTGGGTTTTGCCAGGAGCACAATAAAGCCAGATTGAGACATGAAACATGCACAGCAAGTGACAGTCCAGTGCTTGCTGTTCTTGGTGGTTTTCTTCATAAATCTCAATAGGAGTATGGAATCCAATTCTGCATTTAATGATATCTCTGAGGCATGATTAAACCGCTCATTAATGGAGCAATATTTTTAATTGGATCTTATTAGAGAAAAGGGATTATGAGCATCCACTATGAGTGTTTCCCTTCTTAGAGCAGCGTGTAAGAGGCTGGATAAACAACACAGGTGTGCATTTTTTCTTTTGAAAGCTCTTGGAAAAAACCCTGCTAAACTCTTGCTAAAATGACATCCAGGAATGATAATAATTCATGTAACTGTGTTTCATTCCCTGGCAGTTTTGCAGTTTCTGTTTGATCATCACACTCCTCTTCTCTAAGTCTAGATGGAACCATTGTGATGCTGCAGATCTTGTGTGTCACTTGTTTCTGTAAATTATCTGCTTTTTAATGAGGAACTAATTTTTTAAATTTTTAATTGCTCGCCTAGAAAACCCAGCTTCATCCTGGGTCCCCTTTGGCTCACATGTTTTTACAAATAACATTGCCACTGCCTTCCAGGCTGGATTTTGCCTTCAGTGCCATGGCAGGAGTGAAATCAGCTGCAGAGCATCTTCTTGGATTTAATCAGTTATTGACTCTGAGGAGCCATAAAACACCCTGGGATGCTCCTGCCTCACCAGCCTACCAGGACTATGAAGGAATTCCTGACTTTACTGCCAGTAAGTGTTTGGACTTCTCACTGCAACAGGGCAAATCAGCCATGCTGTGTACATAGAATATATCCCAGCAGCCACATCATGCAGAGGCAGTGTTCCCACTCATCTCACCCTTCATGTATCCATGTATTTTTGCCTCCTTCCCCAGGATTTCCACCCACACTGGACCTTCAAGCATATGTTTACTGGACTGGAAGCTGTGCCTGTGGGCAGCCTGCCCATGCAGGAGCCTGGAGAGATTCCCTCTCCCCTCCTGTGTGAGACTTTGATTCTGCTCCTCTCCACACCACAGAGAGGGAGCAAACAAGGTCCCCTGGCTGCTGAGTGCCTTCCCCAGCCTTTCCCCACCTCCTCCAAGGGCTGAAGGTGAGACAGCCAACTGGAAACACAGCCTGCAGTTGGGAGATTGGGGAAACCCTGTGTTCTTTTGGACAGCCTGGCTGTGGGAGAACCCATTCCTGTTCGTACAGCCCTGCCTGCACCACGTGAATATTGCCTTAGACAGGAAGGTGGGACACCTGATGTGGTGGGACAGAGAAAATCTGCAGACATTCCTTTAGAGCAATAGCACATTCTCATCTCACCCAGTAGAGACCACTCTGTTGTGACAGTTGCCATGAAAATCCATCTGGAAGGAGGCGTGAGTGCAAGGTAAACATCACAAGAACTGGAGAACTCAGATAGTCAGGCTCTCCTGGTTACTCTGACCTGACAGCTTTAAAAATAGGTCACTAATAAAGAAGTGCAGCTCTTATATTTTTATGTTAAACACAGCAGTGCACACCAAGAAAGAGAGAACACAATTACTTATTTTTTTCCCAAAGAAAAATCTGCTGTGTGCTGCAGCCTTTGATTTCTCATTTTGAGAATAAAGGCTGCTCTTCTAAAATCCCCTAAGTTTATAAGGGTTTAAGGATGGCATTGTTTTACTGACATCTACTAGCCATGTTCTGCTAAGGAGCTCTGCTGATGGAGAATTTTTATTTTCTTTTGCCACTTCCTATTTTCCTGCAGTTGGGAGATACACCATCTAACAAAATAAAGTGTTTTCAGAATGCATGTAAACGAGTCACACATTTATTTTCATTTCTGATGATGTAATTAAAATTCAAACAGGCCTTCAAAAGCCTGAAAATTATCTATACACATATAGGAATATAATAGAATGTCCTCACTTAAAGCATTTATCATCACAGAGCAGTAACAAAGAAAAATTGTAGTGTTAGGAGGCTGCATCCTTTTGGTACACATTACAGAGATCCTTCTGGAATATTCAGATTAAAATTCTCTCCAAAGGGAAACCAGAAGATATTTTGGCTTTGTCTCCTGCCCAAAACTCCCTGCTCAAAGCAGGTCAGCTACAAGAGGATCAGGACCTTACCTATCTGGGTTTTAAATACCTCCAGAATCTTGGCAACTTGGGTACAAAACTTCTTGTGTGCCCAGGGGGAGCTGTGTGTGCACTGATGCGACTTCTTTCAGTCAAACCCCAGCTTTTTCTCAGTTTAGGTGCTTAGAAACCAGCAATAACAAATATTTTGATTGCTGCTCATCAAAACAGGCACCACTCCCAGCAAAGGCTGTGCTACCCCCATGGAATGAGCACAGGAGGCTCAGGAGGCTCTGACTGTGCTGGGTTGGTGCATTTTGCTCTGATTCTCCCCAAAGCTCTTGCTCTGTCCTTGGCAGAGTGGTAGGAGAAGCCCTTGGGTGTGACAGAGCAGCAGCCCAGGAGAGGAATTCCTCCTCTAGATTTCTTCTATCAGCTCCTGTGTTGCTGGGTAGAGCTTGGCAGCAAACCTGAAAGCATCTGCAGATATCCCTCTCCAGAAAAACAACCTCCAAACAACCACTGAACCTCCCAGAAGAGTCAGGAAAGCTGAANTTTTTTTTTTTTTTTGGCCTGTTATGAATGCACAATGATGAGATCTGTGCCAGTGCACACAAAGAAAAATGTCAACTATGTTTCCAATTTTAAAGGTTACACTGGGGCATTTTTTGGTATTTCTCCTCCAAAGAGCTTTGGGATGAGTCATGAAACCTGTGTTACTCTATAAATCTAACTGGTGGCAAACATCACAGAATAGTTCACGAGAACAAGCTGCTACAGTGCTTTTCAAAATAACTCTTTGCTTTTCCATGATTCTCAAAAGCTGCTGACAGGTGATCTTACCCAGTCCAGCAATTCCTTTGTATCCATTTTATCACTGGATGAACTCCTCAAGGTATTCCTACCCCTAATTACAGGAATTGGTATTTGATTTTCCTTCCCATCCGATCTTGTAGGTTTTGGGGGTTTTTCTTTGTAACTGTGGAGTTACAATCCCTAAGGCATGGGTTACTTTCTGGAACAGTTAGCCCCAGAAAATACTGAGGAAAGAGAAACTTCAGAATTCTCAATATTCCCAGTAGCTTCTTCTCAGGTTTTACAATCACTGGGCTGTAAAAGATAAATTCTGTGATAATACCATGACTACCCAGCTGAAAACCAGCCTTAGGCTCAAGGACATGGGCTGGGACTGCCCTGGGCAGCCTTTAGCAGCTGGAGCACCTGGATGCAAACCTCTGCTTTCAGGGGGTTCTCCTCTGGAGCTCCTGTGTTGAACAAGTGACTCAACACAGTGGTAGAGAAACAAAAAAAAACCCAAACAAAAACACCAAAAAAAAACCCAACAGAAAAAAAAAAAAAAAAACAAAAAAACAAAAAAAAACACAAAACCTCACCACAAACAAAAAATGCAGGAGCTTAGTCTTTCATTAGAGAAAAAAATACAGGTTTTTTATATACTTCAAATATTCAAAGAAAAACCAAAATGTGCTTCAAAGGCATTCATGAATGGAAAAACAAATCAATGCAGAGGATTAGATAATTCACTTAGAAATGATTTGGTGGTGCCTGAAGAGCCTTTACAACCTCAGATAAGGAACAGCCTGGTTTCTTGGCAAAGAGGAGGCTTTGTCACTTCACTATGAACTCATATTCCTCTGTTATACATATGTTATGTCACATCCAGTAGAAACTATTTGCAGAGTCTTGGAACTTATCTCATCAAGCTTGAAAATTCAACAGCATATTAATTTCCCTGTAGGATATTAATTTGGTTTCAGATTCCTTATGAATGTTGACAACTACATTTAGTCTCTAGGCCAAACCAGCTGAATTTACTGATTTAATTTGGGTCTCTAGAGTGGGTAAATGGAATGTTTTTTTACAATAATGAGCCAAGATATGAGAGTAACCTCACAGCAAAGGGTTAGGTTTCCTTAAAGATTAAATCTGAAATCAATTGAAATGTTACCATTTCTGTAAATAGCCCAAGATGAAAACAGAAGGGGTATTTGTAAAACCTTTCCTAAAAGAGTCCGTCCCAAACAGAAATACCATATTTCTGCCAGAGCATGTGATAAGCAATAATTAGCTCACACTAAACAACCTGGAGACAGCAAAAGGTCAGTGTGGCCTCTCACTCTCTTCCACCAAAGTTTCTTTGCACATTCTCTTGCCCTGAGACCCAGAATCATGTGCAGCTATGGTAAACTCCCTCTAAACTACATATATGTGTGTGTAAAATGTGAGATGGACTCCTTGCTAGTATCACCATGGCTAATCACTATCACTTCCAGGAGAAGCCCTGCCTGGGAATGCAGTTGGTGAAATGCTGTGGAGGAAAGCCTCACCTTGGAGTCCCAGCACTGAAGGTTTTGCCTGGCATTTTCCTGCAATCCCTACAAAATGTGAAACTTGATGAAGATACTGACTGCAGCTCCAGATGTGTTTGGTAGGAAGTTAGGTGGAAGAGGGCAGTACATCTCAGGGCAGAAAGCATTTTGCACAAGAACAAAGGGAAATATAGCAGTGAAGACATACAGAATTAATGGAAACCCACTAATGCCTGGTGCCTAGCTTGCATCCATGTTTAATTCATGGATAAAGTAACCAATTAAAAATGCATGATAGACTCATGACAACCAACAGACAAATGCATGATTATTAATGCTAAGTATGGATCAAGGGAGGGAAGCATCTTGGATTTGGGGAGCTGGGGCATGACACCTCCCTGTGTCAGCAGGTCTCAGCACAGTCAGATTTGCTATTTCAAGTCAGAGCAATAAGGTGGGCAGGACTGAAAGACTCTCACTGCCCAGATGAGGTTGAGAAGGACATTCTGGAGTAGCTGCTGTGGCCGGGAGATCAGACCCTGAGTCCCTGTGGAGACTCAAGTGACAGCAACAGTGAACTACAACAACAGGGCAGAGGGGCAGAGCCTGAGAGGGGCAGGAGCCAAAGCCTGCCCAGCTCAAGGTCTGGGTGTCCTGGATATCTGGGGCATGATTTCAGCATGAAACCCCAAAATGTTCAGAGACTTAAAGGATACCAAGGTCTCCTGGAGTCTTCCTCATCCCTGGAAGTGTTCAAGGCAAGGTTGCACAGGGCTTTGAGCATCCTGGTCTAGTGGAAATTGTCCCTGCCCATGACACAGGGATGAGATCATGTTTAAGATGTTTTTCATCCCAAACCATTCTGTCACTCTGTGATTCCAGGCCCCTCCTTGCATGGACCATCCTCATCAACCAAGGCAGAGGAAGCAGGGGTGACACATCAGCTTCTCCTGTGCCAGTAAAGGATGGCTGGACACAAAGGTCACCCGGCGATTTGTGCCACATCATTTCCTTTGGCACTGTGGTCCCCCACAACAACCACCAGAAGCTCCAAAAATAATAACCCTTGCCATTGTCATTAATTAAACAACGAGAATGACAAGGACATTCTTTTTTTTCCCTGGTGGAAGCTGTGAACACCTTTCTTGGCTGCCAAGCGAGGCACACACCATGCAATATCATGCTCAGAGTGTGTCCCTGGAGGGCAGGAAGGTCCAAGTGCCTCTGAATGAGTCATTTCCATTGGGCTAATCTCTGAAAGGTGCTCAGTGAGGATGCAGTGATTTCCAAGAGGTTTGCAATCACTTCACACCACTGAGGATCAGGAATGAGCTAATGGGAAAGATAACAGCCCCTGTAGTCTCCAGAGCTCACAATCCCCTGGGCAGATTCCAGCTTCAGCCAGTTATTTTGGTTTTTAAACAGAAGCAAAATCATATCAAGCTAGAACCAGACAACTGTTTATTAAAACCGAGCCTGGCTGCTGCTGTGAGAGTTTTCTCTGAGTGTCAGCAGCATGCAAAGATGCTTTTCTTTGATGCCTGCAGCAAGTGTTTTCTCTGGAGCCTGTGCTGGGGTGGGGGACTGGGATATCCAACATCCTGGGAGACTGGAGAGCTCTGGTGGAGGCTCCAGAGAGAGAACAGCCTTGGCACATGGGCAGCATTTCTAAGAATATCAACAGGCTCCAAAGGAAAGAAAGAGAAACACAACCTGCTCCTTAGGAAGTGTCCATACAAGGGACAGATTCCAAGCCTTTGAAATGAGGAACAAAGACCTATTTAGAAATCATTCCAGAATGGTATTTAGCTGACCTCAAACCCCTGTTCATAGACTCACAAGCCTGACATGTTTCAGCATATTTTCCTTATTTAAGCCCATCCTCAGTAATTGGCTTTTCCAGTTGATGGTGATGAATTAGGGGAGCTTCTGGGTGAAATGAAATTGAAGAGGACTGAAAGCTCAAATCCAGCTTAATTGTGCATCTGACATGTGAAGAGCAAACAATACCTGGCATCCCCAACAAAACTGGCTGCCCAGAGGAAGGATCATTAGGAGAGCAAAGCCCTTATGATGAATGTCAGTCATGTCATTTAAGGCATGCTATAGAAAAAACATGAACTCCCACCACAGAGAGCAAAATAAAGTGGAATAATTGCAGGAAACATTTTAACCTCACGAACAGAGAAAATTTGCAGGATGGGTTTGCCCTCTGGTCACAGTGCTCACACTCACTTGTTGTAAAGGACAATGTCTGGCCTCCAGATGAGCTCTGAGGGGATTCGGATGGATGTGACATTTTCATACTCCTGGGGGTCCCAGCGCAGCTTGTAGTCATGCCACTCCTGCCAAAAATGAGGTGGTTACAAAGCTGTGAGAGTTCAGCAGAACAACTGGAAAGAAACACAGAGAAAACACATATTTGGGGGCACCCACCTGCTTCACCCACACATTCGTGGTCATCATTTGGTTCTTCTCATCCTGAAATGCAAGATCAGATATTGGTTACAGGAGCAGATTAAGAGGCCCAAAGAGCCCTCTTAATTTCCCTTAATTGTGTTTCATTTATGTAATTACAAATCACCTCTGCAACAAATGTAAGTTCCATCTTGGAAATAAAAAGCAGATGTTTCTGTCATTTGACATGGGACAGGGCACAGCTGTCTGATACCACTGAACAGCTGAGCCTGCACCTAAGCAATCCCCTGAGCAGATGGACTGGAATTTATTGGGATTTTACTCAGTACTGATGAATTCAGCCTGGGATGATGATACCAGGTAGAAAAAGCTCCCCAGCCTGCCTTTGACCTGAGCACTGAGGAAGGGAGTGATGGATTTATAAACCCTTACTCACACACGTGTGGTGGATTCCAGTGCTCAGCTTCATCTGCAAGGGTGTTCTCCTGTGAAATATTATCCATGGACACAGTTCTGGAAGCAAGGAACTCAGCAGCATTTCTCCTTCTACCAAACACATGAACTTGTGGCACTATGGATTGGGTTTTCTGAATAAACCCCAGCTGCTCTGCTGACATGGAATTCTTGGGCAGCCTGGTGTACTTCCATCAAAGGGTAGACTTTTTTCCCAACTCTAAGTACAAATAGTATGCAAAGGCAGGACTGTATACACATATTTAAACAATGTCAGGCATTTATAATGCTAGCAGCACTGCAGTAGAGTTAATTACTGTTTTTGCTGCTTGTCTTTTGTGCCCTCTGTAAGTAACTCAGCTGAATTACGTGTGGCAGAGCCCAGTGCTGGTATGACTGAAGTGTCCCCCCAGAGCTCAGGGTTTATTTCTGTGGGTTCTTTTTATCTCTTGCCTTGGTTGGCATCAAACCCAGCTGAGCTGGCAGGGCTCAGCTGACAGCAAACTGCTCATCATTAACCTTGCTCTTGTGGCAGTTCAGGATTGATTGTGAACATCAAAACCCAGGAAGTTTGGGGGGGGGCCTCTGCCTCCCCCTCCCTCAGCCTCCTCATTGCTGTTGTGGCACCAGATGTAAAACCTGATCAGAGATTCTCTCCTCTGGGGTGAGGGACCAGAAGTACATGGAGGAAGGAGGAATACAAAAATTTCAGTGAGAAACAAAGGGAGAGAGAATATCCAGCTGCTTCTTTGGGTGCCAATGGGAGATGAAGAATGTCAATGGGAGATGAAGAATGCCAATGGGAATGCCAATGCCAATGCCAGTGGGAAGATGAAGAATGACCTGGACCAGTCCTTGAGAACCTGCTTCTCTTACCCTTTGCAATTCAAGCACCTGAGGGTCTCCACCACAGCCCTGCACTGCTCATTCCGGTGTCGCAGGTGCTGCCTTTTACTGGGATTCTCCCTGGAACCACCCTTTGTGGAATTCCTGGTCATCACCACAGTATCCTCCTGACCCGAGTGAAGCACAGCTCCAGCCCCATGGCATTATCTGAGAGGGGTTTGCACTGTGCCAATGGCCAGGTTCCTCCTCAGCTGGCACAGCTGGATCTCCCCATGGAGCCAGCCCAGGGGTGACCCCACAGCCAGGGGGGTGCTGCACTACCTGTCCCTTCTCTCAAGGTGAGCACAGCACAGGAGCTCCTGCAGACACACAGGCACAGGAGCCCAAGTGTGTCTCTGGGTGGCTGCTCCTGGACACACATTTGACCTCTGCCCCCTTATTTCTGGTCTCAGAAAACCCCCAGCCATCCAGGGTGAGGTAAGGACATGCAGGAATGTAGAGTTCCCCATTGATTTCTGTTCCCCTGCCCCCAGCTTTTGTCAGCAGGACCTGGGGTTTGAATACAGCTCTGATTTCCCTTTCAGACTCCTTGTCGTTGGGAGCTGAACAATTGCAGCAGGGTTTGCACCAAAACTGGCACTGTCAGAAAAGGGAGAGGAGCTGAAGGGCCACAGTGGTGGCAGGAGGGGTGAGAGCTCTCCTCCAGCCATGCCCACAGCTCCCAGCACAGCTCTGCCCATGAGTTGCACTTCTGACCACTGACATGGTTTTAAGAAGATTAATTTTTCTTAAGTAAACTGGGACAGCACTGTGGAGCAGGTGTATTGATCCCCTTCTTCCACAATTCAGCAGCTGCATAATGGAAAGCCTCTTTCTCATGCCTCCACAGTCACTAATGTCTCATCTTCTGTATTATCAATTATTCAGATGAGAACCATGCAACTTCAATACTAGCAACTGCAAACAGCCCTGGATCTCTCAGGCTGACATAAAAGCAAGAAGGGGAGTGGGAGACCATTGCTGTGCTGAAAGCTGGAAGTGGATGGCTTCTGCATGAGGAGATGAGACTCTCCAGCAACTGGTGTCTTTGATCCCCCACCTGCTGAACCAGCTGTTTCCTTTTCATCTCAAAAGTCTGATTTCAAAATGTAAAACTGAGTGGAGAGCCATCTGTTATGACTGTCCCACACCAGTAATGTCTTTAGGTTGCATTATTCTTTCCAGTATCATAGAAATCACAGAATGGTTTGGATTGGATTGGAAGAGGCTTTAAAGCTCATCCAGGTCCAACCCTCTCCAACTAGAGCAGGGTGATGAAAGCCTCATTCAGCCTGGCCTTGAAAACTTCCAGGGCTGGGGCATTATCACCTCTTTCATTCTGGCACATGAGTACAGTAAAAAGTCTTAGGGAGTCCCCTCTTCTGAATGTCCAGTCCCCTCAACTGGACAAGTTGGCCCCTTTAAAGGTCCCTTCCAACCCAAACTCTTCTGTGCAAGCCAGCTCAGTACCTGCTCAGGGAGTGTGCAGCTGCACAGACACTGTCCTGGGAAGTGCCATGTGCAAATAGGGAAAGGAAGGAGAAAAAATGCAGGAGCAAGATCTCCACAAGCCTGTGAGTCCCAGACCTGCAGGGACCTCCTTTGTCCATCATTTGACCCCAACACACTGTGCCAGAATAATCATAAATACTGTTTCAGTGCACATCAGTGTGTGTGCAGACCACTCTGTTTTGTACAGGGAACAAAACAGTCTGCACATCTGTGACTTCTACCTGAGCAAACAGAAAGAATTTTCTTGTTAATATCTGCCAGATTAGCTAAAAAGCCTCAAAAATTTCATTTGCAGAAACCTCTTCAGGCAATCTCTCTTTCCCAAGGTGTGCAAAGCATTGTCCCTATTAGCTTGTGTAATTAGTGTTAATGATCACAGCTCAAATTCCTAATTAGCTATTTCATTTATTCTTTTGCCAGAATTCTCTGGCGTTTATGCCAACTGCTCCACTGCCCTGCTGTGATCAGTCCCACGGGTTTTGATAGGGAATTTGGGATTTTGCCTGTAGTAAATGAAGAGCAAAGGATCCACTTTGAGGACCAGCTGCTCACATGAGTCACCCCGCGTTCCACCAGGTCTGTCTGCACGGTCACTCTTCCCTGCTGAGGGCAGAGCCTTCCCAACCCAACCCTGGACCAGCCAGTAAAGCCCACATGCATCAGGAGCCTCTCCCTGGGCCCCAGCCTGGCTAATTTTGGCCTTGGTTGCCCAAAGAGCACTTACAACATCGATGAGCTGGGCGATGGACAGCCCGAAGCGCACCAGCACCACGTCCGAGATGTTGGCCACGGGCCGGGACCATTTGTTATAACCAGAGAAGAGTTTCTTCAGGAGCCTCTCCTCTGCGTGGGCTCGGGTCTCCACGTGGCCAAAGGCTGTGGGGAAGGAAGGAAACACCTGCAGGTCCAAGGGCTGGCATAGCTGGAGCCTTCTCCAGAGGGAAAGCCCAGCAAACCACAGCGAGCGGCTTCACGAGGGTGATGTTACTCAGGTGATTTTTCCTCCCTCTATCCCTGGCATTTCCAGGGATTCCTCACTCTATTCACCCACTATTACAGAGCAGGATTGGTCTGGAAAAGGTGGGGGCACCAGTAATACAATTTAGAAAACACTATGTGAGCCATTCCTCCCTGAATCTGGTCTAATTTTTATGGCCACTTTGTGGCAAGTTTCTGGCACTGGAGTCTGCAAGCAGGGAAGAGGGATGCTAGAAGGGCATGCCAAAAAGGAAAAAAAGCAGGCTCCTGCTGGAAGATAGGCATTTTGGATCAGATTTACACATAAAAAATTGGCATTACATGTATCAGAAAAATAAAAGACAGACTGAAATTCATCTCTTTAACCTGCTTAGTGGATATTTCACAAAAAGAATGGGAGAAGGAAGAGGATGGTGGAGAGCACAAGTTGGATAACAAGATCCCAGTTTTGCCCAGGCATAACTTTAAAAGTTGGAGGCTGCAAGGAGCAGCCCTGACCCCGCACGGAGGCTCCAGGAGCTGTCAGAGGTGTCTGGGGGCTATTAAAGATTGAAGCCACGTTTGATCCAGGGGCTGTCAGAGGAGCTGCGCTCCCGTGCCGGCCGTGCCAGACAGAGGGGAGAGGGAGCCGGGGGCTCTCCCTACGTCCCTCATGGAATATGGTTTCTACTTAGGCTTTAGCTGCCCTGGATTATACAAAGGGAAGCATTAGCTGAGCGCTGGCTGTGCTCTCCCCAGCCGGAGCTGTAGCCCCGGGACACATTAACACACTTTACCCAGGGAAGAAAAGCCCGGGCAAGAAGCAGGATGCTGAGCCCCCGCCTGGATTCTCCCTCCTGTCCCCTTCCCACCGTGGCTTTAACCCTTTCTCCATCAAATCAGGCAAGGAGCAGAAAATAAAGGCAAAGCGCTGCTCAGCAGAGGCTGGTGCTCAGGGGACCAGAAATGATGGGACAGAAGGGTGGAGAAGTCAGGGAAATTCCCTCTTGACACGGGCTGATCTCTTGAGAGGGATAAGGGAGGAAAGAGTAAAGAGCAGACAGAGCAGGGGGAGAAAAGCTTTCTCAAACTTACCGGGGAAAATGCTGGCACACAGCAGGAGGAGGAGGTTTCCCTTAGGCACGAGAAATCCCATCGTGGAGCAGAGCTTTAGTGTGCAGAGCCTCCCGTCAGGGCAACTTTTCCTCTCTGAGTCTCTGGATCCTCCAGGTTCATCCCCCTGAACTCGTCTCACTCTCTCTCCCTCTGGGAAGGGATAGCAGCTGGTGCTTTGGTTTCTGTTTTTTATTTCTCTCTTCTGAAGGACCTCCAGCCGTTCCTCCTGGAAGGATGCTCTTCCTGGGACGCTGCTGCTCGTTTTCTCCCGAGTGATGTGCAAGGGCTGCGGAGAGCTCCTGTCAGCGCCTGGGAGCCTCCCTGGGCTCTCCTGCTGCTCCTCTCCCCTCTCCCACCAGCCTGGCTGCGGGTTGATTTGCTGCTGCCGCTGCTTTCAGCTTCCCCCAGCCCCCGGGGCAGCCTTTGCTCGGGCTCTGCTGCTGATGGGCCACCGAGGATGCCTCTGGAGCAGAGCGAGCGCAGCGTGTTTGTATATTTAATGTATCAGACCTGCCCACCTCCCGCTCAGGAGGAGGAGGAGGAGGAGGAGGAGGAGGAGAGAATCCCTGCGCTCCAGCAAACAGGCTGCAGGGAGGAAAACTTTTGCAGGAGAAATAGAGAGGGAGATCCAGAGCCCAGCTGCAGCCAGAGGTGGATGTGGGGCCAGCTGGGATCTCTACAGCACCGGAAGCCCAAACAGTTCTTAATTAACGAAAGCCGTCTCTTTAATCTCGTCCAACTGCTTTTCAAAATCACTCCAGTGTAATTAGACTGAGATATTTCTGGCTTGGGCACGTATCTTTGCTGTCGATAATTACTCGGGTGATGAACCTGCCCGGGAGAACAGGGCTCTGCTGTGCTTGGTGCTGTACAAACACATAATACAAATATAAATATTATTGTTTGCCCACAGGCAATATTGCAAACAGGGGTGAGACTGAGACAAAGGCACTTGAATTTATCTATATGCTTGAATAAATCACAAAAAAACTGTGTTGAAGTCTTGCAAATTTGGTGGAGGAAAGGATAACTCCTTGTGTTACCAAGGAATTATCCCTCCAGCCCTTCATCTCACATTCCTTGCATGGGAGACATGGAGTGGAGCTCTTCCCATTTCATTTCAAAACTAGCTTTGATATTAACACAATTGCTTCCACACGGATAGCAAATGGATTTAATTTTCAGGCAGGGGTAATGTTGCCAGCTGCAAAATTAATCAGAGTCTGTTCTAATAATATTAGCTACATATTTTATGTATAATAATTTCCCTACTCGCAAAGCATTTCAAATATCTTCCAATATAATAGATTGCTCCCTGCAAATGGGGAGGATTAAAGTCACAAGAGAAATTAGGTCTGTAGTGAGATTATAAATACCAAACTCGACTGGTCTTGTTTTTCTTATCTCATCTCTTCTTCAACAATTTCCAGTGATAAACCACACGATATTTTCCCATTTTGTGGATTCCTGTACAGTTGCCTGCTTTGCTTTTGGAGTCCTGACCCTCACTGCAGCACCTGGGCACCTGTGATATGCTATAAAAATCTGTGGTGCTCATTCCAGGGAACCATCCAGCATTAATTTAATAAGCAGCAGATGTGAGATCAAATTAACTCAGAGCTGAAGCCTGGGGTACATCCTGAGAGCCAGGTCCTGTGCAGCTCCAGCAGCAGGGGAGCAGAGGGGAAATCTCTCCTCAGCAGGGTTAAAACAGCATCACTCTGTCACCTACTGCAGCCATACATTCCCAAAAACAACGACAAAAAACCTCCTAGCATTTCTTTAAACACCTTTTCTCTGTGGAATCTGAAGTCTGCAGGTTCTTGTACTCCTTGTTCTGTCCAGCCCTGCTCAGTGCTGACCCAGCAGCATTAAATGAGGGAACCCTGGGTTTCTGCCCACCTACATCCAGCCTCGAGCACCAAGCAACAAACAAGTGGTGGGGAATAGGATTTCTAAAAGCCATTTTCCAGCAGGGCTGGTGCTCTGCACAGGTCACACACTGAGCAGCCAAACCCAAGGGATGCAAGATCAACTATTCCCTTTTGAAAACCTTGGCCATAAATAATACAGGTATCCTTGACTACAGGCCCTCCTGTGCAGAGCTGATTCAAATCCCATGGACAAACCCCATCCATCTTCACCTTGCCTGGCTTTCCATGCTGGCGAGCAAACACTGCCTTTAGATTAACCCTATAAATTATTTTGATTAAAAAAGGATTTCCTTCTTTTGGAAATTAATCGTAAATCACTATTTCCCATGAGTGAAACGTTTATGCCTCACCTCGCTGGCCATGTGGGGAATGAGCATATTTTACAGTGGTTTCTGTGCCTTGAAGTGACCTTGTTAAATCTCACTGCCAGTTTCTTTCTGCATCATTGGGCCATAACAAAATTTCCATCAGCTCCTGTGTGTATTTGGAAGGCGATGACTTCCACTGGTACATGTGCAAGGGACTCTGACTGGAACAAAAGATGCCATTTAAAGGTCTTAATGATTTTTTTTATTGTGGTGGAAAGCTGCAGCTCCAGCCTGATTTCCGGGGACCCAGCTCTGAGTCTTCTCATTATTATTATTATCTTCCTTTGTCCAAAAAAGACGTGGATGATTTGGGCAATCCAGATGTTCAAAAAAGCTGATTCAAACATCCCAGCTATTGAAGATTTTAGACTGAACAAAACAGAAACAAGGCTGTGTTTCCCCAAGGTTTCCAGTGAAATCTCAGACTTGTCCTTGGAAAAAGGGCAAGCCAGTAACAAGCTCAGTTTTGAGCCATTTAGTGAAATTCCATGATTTTGCAGAGATCTGGTAAGTCTTGACTGTGCCTTCTTGCATTCTGCACTCCTGAAAATCTCTTGTCTACTTTAACCCTTTCTCAAATAATTTTTATTCTATAAGAGACACTGGCAGAAGTGGATTGAAGGTCCCTGAGAGGTGGGTGCCTGCACATAAACTCTGCCTAAGCCCCCTCTCCTGCCATCACTCATTCAATATTGAAAAATCTCAGCTGCTCGAGGAGGCAGAAGCAGCTGCACTGCCAAGGAACCCTAGGACTGCACATTTCCTTTGAATTTGCTCTCTCTCCATGATCTTGTCTTGGATGTCACAGCCAGCCCTCCAGGGCAAGCCCTTGACCTCTGTTTACTTTGTAAAATGTCATCTGGATGTTTAAATCTACAAGAGTGAGACATTATAATGATCATATCTCCTTACCCGTTGCCCATTCAGGCTTGGCACGGGGACAGTGTGGGTTAATGGAATGTTTGAGAAACACCACCTTGGCATTCAAAGGGGGTCAGGGCTTTTTTCCTTGTCTCTCTATTCCTGTGACAAAGATTTCCCTCTCCTCTTCCTAATTGCTTTGTCATCAACAGAGGCTTCAGGTGGAGCAGGAGCAGAAGGAAGAAAACCCACAGTGAAAGGGGAGAGATCTCCTTTCAGTGAAATGTGCCCTGGAATGAGCAGAGCACAGGGATGTGCAGGGCTGTTTCTGAGCAGAGCAGGCTCCATCTGCCTCTGGGGAAACCTGCGAGGTACTGCTGGCCTCTCAAGAGTGACTCTGATTTATTCATATTCATTTCAGTTTGTTCCTGAAGTGACAGAAGGCTTTGAAAGGCATTTTTAACTAAATCAAAGATTTTTTTACTCTGTAGGAGACTCCTGGCCATGCAGGGGAGCTGAGACACCTGCATGGGAGTAAGAACAACAGCAAGAAAACAATGTAGGAATGTAAAAGGATTGAAATCCTAATGAGCACACAGAGAGGAGGGAGAGATTCTGCATGTAAATGTAGGAACCATCATTTCCAAAGCAGTGGATATAATTATGGAGCCCAGGCTTTTCCAAGGCTCCTCGTCTTCTTGGAAGTTGGCTGTGGGGTGGATGTATTTCAGCCACAGAACTCTACCATATCCTCTTCTTAATTCCTGGAACACCCTCATGGCACTGACCAGGCCCTGCAGACAAAGGCTTTGCTAAATCTCACCCCAATGAGAACCCAGGTGTGCCAACACATCTGAGATGCTCTAAAGCTGATTCCTCTCCAGACCAGTGTCCCTCTCTAGGTGCACATTGTGAGCAGACACCTGGCAGCCCAGCCCTGGCTATTTGGAATGCCACAGGGACACATTGTCCAGTCAGGGCCTTAGGATTTTATCTTTTATATTTTTCAGATCCTGCACTTCTTTAGTGTGTGACTGTAAAGCTCCACATCCTGTTATTTACTGCATTCCCATTTTATTCAGACAACACGATTCCTCTCTGGGCCTGAAACTTAAGGACACCCTACTGTCTCAGTCCCCAAAAGGTGTAAACAAAAATTAAATTGGAGGGGAGCAAACTGGGGGTATATGACTTCACTACCTGAAGCTGTAATTGGAGGATTAACCCCTGGTATGTAAATGAGCCAAATTTATAATTGTATGAAGAACTCCTGACCATCATCCATCTTGGCTTTAGCCCCTCTTGGAGGCTTTTGACTGCCCAGGGTGTACCTATTGAAGGCCTTTAATAAATACCTGCTTTTACTCTCCTAATGCAGTCTGGCCTCTGTTCTAGGGAGCCACTCCAAGGCATCCAGGCCCTCCCAGTGCTGACCCAGGGCAGCCCCAGGGCTCCATCCATGAGGATTTGCTCAGTGGGGCTTGGAGCAGAGATATGCACACTCCACAGCAGGGCGGTGTGGCTAATGCAGCATCTCCCCCTCCTCTCCATGTGCTCATTAGGATTTGAGTCCCAGCACAAGAGCCCTGATCCATTAACCTTTGGTGTTGCCTTGGAATTCTCACACATTGCTGGGCTGGGAGCTCAGGGAGCTCAGAACCTTGCAGGATTAACTCCATAACAAAGCTCTGGGGAGAGTCCAGTTGTATTTACCTCTGAGCAGCCTGTGCTGATGAGAGATGGGGGAATTCTGTCATTCCTTCTGTCTCCAGGCTTGTTCCCACCTCTGTCCTCCAACTGATTCTCTTTTTCTCTGACCAATGACTCACCGTGCCTACAAAAGGTGATAATCCCCGCATTTCTTCCTCTCTGGATTTCTCTTCTTCCTGTTGCTCACTCAAGCATATCCTGGAAATTTCTGAATAAGGCCCTTTATTAATGAAGCAACAGGAGGATTTGTGGTTCTGGTTGTGCTTAGACAAAGCAACAAACAAAGTGAGCCAAGCATTGAAAGAGGAAATGAAGCAAAGCAGAAAGTCATGGCCTCATTAAGACTTCCAGCTCTACAACTATTAAAGAGCTCGTATTACAGATCAGATGAACCTCTACATCTTATTTGTAAATGCCAGACTCCATTGTAAAAAGCCCATAAAGAGCAAGGAGGCAGCTTTCACTTCCCTTAAGATCCACAAAGATGGATTTTCAAATTAGAGAACTGAAGCATGTTTCTCCAGACAAGCTTGTTCTCCAAGGATAGCTTTGGTTTCACTGATCAGCTTTGTGGAGCTAAATTAGGCTCTTGTCCTTCCTCACCAGAGGGCAAACACTGCCTAATTTACTCACTGCAGAAATCTGGAGTTGAGTGACTGACAAGTCCTTTCCTCTCCCCAGTCAGCTCCAGTAACAGATCACAACTTCCCAGCCAGTGCAGACCTGGCTGAGGGTGCTGCAGGCTACAGGTAAAGGCAGGGCTCATGGGAACAGGGTGTAATTACCTGGATGAGGTGACTGAGAAAGTTACAACCTCCCCTGAGCTCCTGGCCTGATGATGGGAAGTGTCATAAACCTGCTGAACAGCCCAGGCAGGTCCAGGACCTGCCCATCCATCTGGAGAGCAGGAGCTGGGAGCTTCTCCAGCCATCCCTGTTTGCATCAGTGCAGCTCAAGAGATCCCTGGCTTGAAGCTCTTGATGCCACTGCATAGATATGGCCTAGAACATCTCCCATGCCAGGCCTCAGATCCCTGAGCAGAGGATATTTTAGCCAGGCATGGAGAGAAGAGGGATCTGAGCCTGAAATACCTCAAGTGCCCTCACCAAGGCTGCTCTGAAGACAAAGATCTCTGAGCTTTGCTAGAGATAGATCCTACTCCAGTCTTGATTACTTCAGCCTCCATTCTCATGCCCACATCAGTGTAAATGTGATCTCTGTCCACTGTGCAAAAATCAGCATTAAAAAAATGCAGCCAGTGCTAAAAACTTGGTCATAAATATTGTGCTTGGCACAAAGCTTTTGCCATAAATATTTCCTTGGTTAACCAATAGGAAATGATAGCTCTTAAATCTCAATTATAGTTGAGTAGTAACTGGCTCACACTCATTGGCACCAGGGTCCTGCCTTGCTTGTGTGGCAAATAAGGGCAGCATTCCCACAGCTTTGGAAGCAACCCTGGAACTCTGATTTCCAATTTCCAGAGTTCAACAGCATTGGTTTTCTTTCTTAATTTAGAAAGAGCTGGGATGAAAAAAACTTAATGTCCTTAAACACTGTCCAAAACCTTCCTGCAGTAGATGTAGTGGCAGTTCTTTTCCAGCTTCTAATTTCTCCATCAATTTCTTTATTTACTGGATTCATTCATGTATAGCTCACAGTCTTAGGATGTGAATCTTCAGAAGTGCTGCACAAACAGGAAAGTAAAGGTGGTGGTTTTTAGTGAATTTTTGGAACTGGAAGTTGCTGGGATGCTACCATCCTGTGTGGTACTTTAGTTATGATCAAGCTAGTTGAGATACCTTTCATACCTACTATAAAGTCTATGTTCAAAGTTAAAAAAAAAATAATAAAGAGGATTTAGGGCATCATCTTTTATGGCTGCAGACACACTCACCACACTGGTAACTGCTGGGGTGCACCTGGGAAGGTAGAGGGGAACCATCCAAGAGCTCCAGAAAAAGCTGTCCCAAGTCTGGATTAGGGCCAAAGGTCCTTTTCCCTCTCACCTCTTTTTGTGCAACAGATGAGAAATCCTTTGGATAACCAGGAAGGCAGAGCCTGATTTGTCTGCATCCTCCTCCCACGTTTCTGGTACCTTCAGGCTCACATCTTCTCTCTGCTCATTAAGACACAGGCTTCTATTATTTTCCTGCTGACTGGCCCACACAAAAAGAAACATCAGCCATCTGTTACTCCCACAGTTTTGTGGATCACAAGAGTGTTGTTGATTAAGGAGGAAGTTTTACCAAAAGGCACCCATTTCCCATTGATTTCCCAAAAAAATATAGAGTCTTTTTCTAAAATTACAGCTTCTTGTCCTGCACATTAACAACACACTGGCCTTTCCTTCAGACCCATGTTCAACACTTGTATCTGCACAGCAGTTATTTACAGCACTACTCACTGCTCAGTCAGAGCAGAGGAACACAAACACTTGATTTCAAGTGCCTGGATATCTTTGGAAATTTGGACCATGCCCACCAAAGTATTGTCAGAAAACCACAGCAGTCTGACGCTATTCAGGAACTCGGTTATTTTTTGCACTTTTCTACAAAACCAATTTATCATGATGTCTTTAGGCCTCATCCTGCCACTCCAAACATCCAAAAGTTCAGGGATATTTATACCTGGACTGCTTCTAATTTTGCCAAGCAAGATGATTGGGCTGGCAAGGCTGCAGCAACTCCCATGGTGATGACTGTAGAGCTTGGAATTAGCATGAAGATACTTTGACATATTTTATTCCTGATTCTATTCTTCTTCTTTTGGCACTGACTGGTGTCCCATATGTCCCATTGTTGGACCCTGCACCAGCTGAAGGAAAAGCATCTTTGATTGACACTTGAAAATACCAAGTTGTGCCTTTGGGCTGGCTCAGGCTGAAAATGCTCTTGGCAAATGGAAACAGTCATGTCATTTTTATTTCAATGTTCAACAGGAAGAAGACATTTTATACACTGAGTAATACACATAAAAGTTTATTCTTTGAGGGGATGAAATATTCCTCTTTTGATCTCCTGTAGCATGTCTCCAACTGGAAATGGGCTTCAGATCACACATTCAGCTCTGAAAGGAGCTTGGAGGAATAAAAACCCATTCCCAGCTCTGGCCTCTGGGTTTAGGAATCAAATGGATCCTTCTCTTGGGGAACACAACTCTTGGTCTGAGCAATCTCCTCCTCCACGGGTTCAAAACTCCTGTGTGGGATTACCCACCCCCAGGGTACACCCAAAGAACAAGAGCAACCACCTCCCTTCACCTGTGAGGATGGAAATGCAACCAAACCATACAGAATGACCTGGGGATAGAAGTTTGGAAACATGGACACTGGGGGATTTATTTTTGTAACACATCTCCAAAAACACAACGTGTCCCCACTTACTTTCCTTGAAGTCCTCTGGACTATCCACACCATGAGGAGTAAAACTTATCTGTCCTTTTAAATTTTGACATTATGGAATAGGAGAGAAATTAAAAAGGACTCCCCAGACCATTTCACACAAAACCAGGTGTGGATAAATGAGCAGAAAATAACAAAACCCTCTGTTATAGCAAGGCCAGTGGTGACATTCTTTTTCTTGTAAACCTGATGAAAGCATTTTACTGCAGTCAGAGAGGAGCTGGCTAATTTATGGGTTGCAGCAGGAAGTTAAATTTGTGTAAAGGAAGAAAAGATGGGCATGGAAAAATTATTCCCTCTGCCTATCCAAAAGTGCTTATAATAGAATATTTGCAACCCTCAAATATTCTCAGTCATGATCCTGTTACTGGCACGGGAATCAAGCCAGGTTCTTGGAACAGGACAACACTGAAATCACCAATTATGTCCATTTTGTGGGATGAAAATTTTGGTGGAAAAAGAGCTGTTCCTATGTGGCAGCAGTTGAATTTGATCCTATGGCTTAGGATATATATCATTTAACATACAACATATGTCCTGTAGCCCATAAATTCCTTGAGCAATGGAGATTGTAAATGGAAATCAGACAGGCAGCTCCACACAGCACAGAGTGAAAAATCAATCAACTCTAATAGCAGTACAAAGGCTGTGCTGCAGGGCTGAAGAGCCATTTTGCTCCATGTATTCAAGCACCTGCAGCAGAAGAGGCTCCTGTGAGGCATCTCTTTTCTGATGGAGAAAGATTTCTCATCTCAGTCCTTAATGAACACTCAAATCATTGAGCTGAGCCTTGCTTTGTTCAAGGAAGAAAGTGCTGACCACTTAACATAAAAAAGCGCCCACAAACGTGAGTCATAGTCCAAAAAGCAGGAGTTTTTTATTTAAAATCATAGCAATAAACGTGTGTATGAGGTTTTTTTGCAATCCTTACTACCCTCATCCTACAGAGATCATACACTTCACTTCCTGACTAAGATCTTATGGCTATAAGAAGGAAAAAAAACCCAGAGGTTGTCAGATATTTATTTCCCTTCAGTGTCTGAGGCTGTTGGTGAGACATCACCAGCTCTGTGGTGTAATCCCAAGACGTGGCAGCCCTGAACCTCAGCCCTTCCCCTGGCCCCTGCCAGTGACATTGCTGCAGAATTCCAGGGGGGAAACAAGCTGAGAAAGCCAAACCTCTGGCCCCATCTCATCATGGCCTCTTCTCTGGAATATGCTGCTTTCTGGAAGTGTGGAAAACTTCTTAAATTTGACAACCCACACAACAGTAATACGTTTTTATTGGTGGGGTTTGTTATTTTTTTTCCTCCTGCGAGTGAAGGTGCTTTGGAATTCGTGGAAGTGTTTCATTAAGGGGTGTTTGCTTCAATGCACTGCCGCTGTTTGGGCCTCTATTCACAGAAGGAAAACACAAATGTATAAATTATGCCGGCAGAAATCAATGAGGCTTTTGAGGATGAATTCACTGACAGTGCTTTGGAAGGCAGCGAGCGGCTCCTCTCCGATGTCACTCACTCAGCTCCGATCACACCAGGGTTTGTTAAAAATCCGAGCAGGTCCCACACAGAAGTGATGTTATTCTAACACCCCCATCATTTCAGCAAGGTGTAAATTGCTGTGTTTCGAGGAATGACGTCGCCTGAGGCAAGTCACCAGTGGAGCAGGGCAGGAGATCAGAGGTGAAGGCACAAGTGAAGGCAGGGAGCTGACAGCCGGAGTATTCCAGCAGGATCCCAAATGTAGCAGCCAAAGCTTCAGACAGAGACAATCATTGCTAGGATACAGGGAAATGTGTCCAGAGTCAAAGCAACAACTGATTACAAGCAATTCCCCAAACGTCTGAGAGGATGGTTCACTCTAGTCAGCACTTCAATTTCTTGGTGATTATCCAAGATGTAAACATCTTTACCCAATAATCCAGCTGTCAGCCGTGAAAATCGATTAAAAGGGAAAGTGGATGTCTGCAAAATGGTCCCTGCAAGGATTTCTGTGTAGGTGGAATTCAAGGGGGGTCAGCAGTGCTGGTCCCAAAGTGGGAGCTCAGAGCCATGCACATCCTTTTCCTTTATCCACATCACAGTATCCAGCCCTGCCAGGACTCACCTTGCCCCTCTGATACCCCATTGAGAGAAAAAGAGCACCAAAAATTTAAATTTAAATTTAAATGTATGCTCCATCTCCCATGAAGATGCAGGGTGTTTAAGGCAGCCAAGGCTGGAGATGGCCCTTGCCTGGCTATGGGCATCCCTTGCAGGGTGGATGAGGGAAGGATCCTGAGCTGACAGCACCTCCTGGGAGCTGGGTGCTGCTGCTGCCCCCAAACCACCCCCCACACATCAGACAGGGGCCACCACCACTCCTGGGACACTCAGTTCCTGGGAAAATACGATGTTGTCCCAAGCAGGGTGAGGATTTCCACAAGGATCCCTGCTTTTAGGCTGTGCTCTGCACCCAGAAGGTGCCAGCCAGGCTCTCCCCAGTGCTGGGAATAGCTGGATTTCCCTGCCTTTCCCAGGTTTGGCACTGGTCCCCTACCCCCGGCAGGACAGTCCCTCCCTGGCAGTCTCCCGTTTTATTTTCCCACCTCTTTTCCCTGGATCTCTCCTCCTGGCTGTGTGTGACAATGCCAGGTGTGAGCAGAGCCCAGAGCTGCCCTTCAGGGGACGAAAGCACCGACAGCAGAAAAGCCTGAACTAGTTAAATGTGCACAAGGGAGGCTTCGTGAGCCTAATTAGAGGTAATTAGAAGTCCTCCAAAGCCATCCACCAAAGCCCTGATGAATATTTATTGCTCCATTATGGACTGCTCCCAGGTATTCTCCAAGAGCACTGGTAGTTTTGGGGGGAAGGCAGTGATTTAAGTACTTTTAAAGCAATTCTTTTCCAGAATTGCAGTGGTCTGTGCAACTTACATGATTTTAACATACTTTTTAAAATATCACAGGGGAGCACAATGACTTTTCTCAGGATATATGTGAAAGGTGACTTGACCTTAATAGAAATCTTTTATTTCTACACTCTTTGGAGTTGCACTGACAAACTGAGATATCGTTTGCACCCTGGGCTGTGTGAGCCATTGCCAATGGAGCCACTGGTCACACCTGGCTCTCAGGAGGAGAGAAAAGTTTCTGTGGCCAGAGAGTAAAAGTCCAACTTTCGTCCAACAGTGACACAGTCACAGCAGCTGCAGATTGAATTCAGGTGTTTGGGATGTGAGGCCTCAAACCATTCAAAGAGAGAAGGCAAGATTGAGTTGCTGGATTTAGCCTGGGCTACCAAGGCAGGATTTTGGAGGATTTTAGTGATACCTGCCTGAAAAATTTTACACATGAATAAAAGCCACTAAACCCAACCCTCAGAAAGCTGACTTGTGAATACCTTTCCTTTAAAACTACAAATTGTGGAGGCATGAAACAGCCTATATTTTATATTATTTTAAATGTGGATTTGTAAAAATCTTATATTTTCAGCCGAAGTAAAAAAAGGAAATTAATAATTCACGAACAAATCAAATGTGAAAACAAATCCTCTTTAAAACCTCATGATTTTAAGCTTTTTCTTGAGATTTTCGTTGAACTGATGCATTGGTTTGGAGAAAAGGTGCTATGCACAAGCAATTTGTTCCTCTCCCACACAACATCACATGTTGCCCCCAGTAGAGGCAGCACCTGCCCCATCTGCACTGAAAACCAGCAACCACATCCCCATGTGAGAAAGAACAGAGAGGAAGAGAAGGAGAAGTTGAACAACCTGAGAAATCCAGTCAAGAAGGAAAGTTGCTGCAAGAACTATGTTGTGCAGAGGGCTGAGGTGGGATTTCAGTGGCTTTTGTATTTTATTTTAAGTACAGTGGACGTGCTTTGGAAGCAAAGAGCATTTGTCAAAGTGGGAGTTTGTGTTCCTGATCCAAACACCAGCAGGGGTGACACACAAGGCTCTGGCCATGCACCAGCAATTCAAGCACTGGGGGTGATTGACACATCTCATGGTGCAACTCAGTTTAAAATTATGGCACTTGTGTCTCTGAGAACACTCAGGGACCTTAAATATTCAGACTACATGTTAAAAAACAAACAACAAAAAATAACCATTGATGTTACAGCACCCCACACCCAGCATTCCAGGGAGATGAACTGAAGAGCTTCTGCACACTCGTGGTTACACAAGCCACAAATCAACCCCCCTCCCAGCACACATCTCTGCAAGACACACAAGATAAATATAGAGAAGGCAGTATCTCAGCTAATTAAGCTCTCACAAAGGTGAACTGCTGCAAGTTTAATTAGCTCGCCGATGTTCCTCCTGCAAGGGTGTTTAAATCAAAGTCAGCTTCATCTGGATCTAATTTGTAGTGCACAGGGATGTGGAGGGGTGAGCAGACTTTCACCTTTTGCTGGAAGCAGCACAACATCCCAGGCATAGGGGAAATGAGGTAAATGACATCACCAGGCTCCTCTGGGCAATGTGTTACATTTTTCTGTTGAAATTATTCATCTGTTATTTCGCTCCGCGTTGCGCCTGTTTCTGCTGAAGACGCTCGGCTCGAAAATCCAATTGCACAATTCAGCACAGTAATCCTGGTTTAATGGGAAAATAACAGCTCATGGAAGGGCTGTGAGGGGCCTTGGGTGACCCTTTCCTAGTGAACCCCACCATGGGGATCCAGCTGGAAGTTACCAGAGCTCCTGGTTTGCTTCCCCAGGGTCTGAGCTGCTCTTCATGGCATTGCAACAGAAGATAAATCAGTGTTTTTCAGGAAAGGTAGAAAAGTGAGGCAGGGGAGAGGGGCTGTAAATAATCACTCTGAGTGCCCATTTCACCTTGTAGCCACAACCAGAGCTGCTGATCCAAGTCAGGGCTCTTCCCAAAGCTGGAGCAGCAGCATTTCCCCTACAGCAGTAGTTTGGTTTGGTACCTCCCTGTGCAGTGGGGGCCACTTCATAAATCATTACAAATGCTACTTTTAATTAAATCCTGAAACCATCAGCTTTTCTAAGCTAAAGTGAAAATCCTACCCATTAGCTGAAGACTCTCCAGAGCTGGAGAGAAGTGATCGAAAGCAGATGGAGAAGAAATAAACACATGGCAACTATTACAATTTTCAAATTGGGTCTTTTACGAGCTGTGTGCAAAACTTTCTTCTCTCAGAAGTGTAAATCTTCCTTTGAGAGTGTAGCATAAACTGGGACCAAAATTTCTGGCAGCTTCCAAACTCTGCCCTACACCCCTAAAAGGGAAAAGTCCACCAGAGACCACCCCCAGCCTGGCTTTCCTTCTCCATGGTCACTGCAGTGGGATACTTTGGAAAAGCATTGCCTGCATCTGAGATTCCTCCACTGCCCACACAATTCCAAGGCAGGAAAAGCATGGAGAGTTTCAGAGAGGTTTCCAACCCTTCCTCTGAATTTGGCCTCTCTCTGCCTCTCCAGCACAAGCCCTGTGGTGCTTCCCTCTGGCACCATGGTGCCTTTTCCTTTGTCACTGCTCGTCCCACAAGGCCCCAGACAATAATGGGAAGCTCCTCAGGAGCATCCAAGGAGAAGGGAAGGTCAAACACCATCACTACACTTTTTGAGCCAAAAACTGCTAAACAGGAGGTCCTCTGGTTCACAATTAACAGTGGTTTTCCATGTGTAGAAAAACAGTGTTTTCCTATTTATTATACAAAGAGACTGGACAGACAGTGGATTTAGATGGATATAAATGGATCAATTTAAATATACAGCACTAAAACCATCTCTTCCCTCCTTTTTTAAAGATTTAAAATCAAAAGGGAATCTTAATTCTGTCTCTGTCTGAACTCTCAGCTGTTCAGGTCTGCCCATGTGCCATCTCTTATCCCAGAGTGTGTGGGAGCTGATTGGAAATGGTTTGCCATGGGTGAATTAAAACATTTTTTTCCAAAAGCAAATCTTGTGAGTCTGAGGCTGTCCTAGACGTGAGAAATGCTAATAATGTTTGTCTCCTCTAATTTAGAATAATCCACAGACCTTTGATTCCACATCTTCCCAGCAGTATCAACAAACAATTAGTACTTTTTCTGAAACTTGTTTATGCTTTCCCTACTTTCAAATGAACAGAAGGTATAGCTCCCTAAAATAAAATTATAAAAAAGGGAGAAAACCAGAATACATCAATAGGAAGGAATTACATAGTGCCTGGAAGAGAACAATTAATAGCCTCTGAGAACTTGAGTAAGAGCTACAAAATTCATTTGTATCCTAACAGGATTTTCTTTTGTAAAGGAAAACATGAAATATAAATCAGCGATTGACATTTCTCCTTGGGGAAAAAGAGAGGAAAAGTGATGGATGACAGATGGCAGAGAAGTGACAGTACACTCTGCAGAGATGCTCAAACCATTTGTTGACAAGGAGGGTTTAAAAGCTTGAACGAAATGAGATATTTCTGCTCACGCATTTAGTCAGATAGTGCTTAACTGGTTTTGTGATGAAGGCAGAAAATGCTATTTAAATTTTCTGAAGATCCAAAAAAAAATAGCTCAGGGATGATAATTTTCTTTAAAGTCCAAGTTGTGAAAATATGATAAAGCACTGGCAAAACATTTTCTTCAGGATAAGACTTGAAAGCCAGCAGAAGAAATAGGTTAAATAAACATAACTTTACTGTCACAAGAAATTATAGTTTTGCATTTTCCCTAAACATCTTTTTATTTTTAGTCAGGCAGTAGGAACTCTTTAAAGCCTCACTTAAAACACCCATATATTTATATATACACATATATATTTATATATACACACAGAATATATTTTATATACAAATATATAAATGCATAGATAAGTAAATATAACACACTCCCCTGCATAATTTTATATTTTTACATTTTGCTTTTTTATTGTCAGTTGCTGATCAATGAGGAACAATGAATGGAAACTTCAAAAGGTACCAAATGGGATTGAGGACAAACAAAGTGGAACCAGACTTCAAAGTCATGTCCAATTCTTCCAGAGGTTTCTCTGGAGCCCAAGAAGCCAGCACAATCCCTCGTTTTGCTGGTGTGGATCAGCTTTGCAAAGCCCAATCTGACAATAACAGATTTGGAGCATCCCAGACCAGAGGAAATCAATGCCATGAGGTGTCCCAGAGTTGTGTTAAATTTGGTTCTTGTACATCAGGTGAATGATTCCTATTTCTGCTGCTTACACGTTCCTGGCAAATGATGGATGGAAACTGGTTCATCTGCTCCCCTCCTCATGACATTTAAAATTGCGAATGACCAGGAAAAGACTCCAAAAAGAGCATTTTTCAGCTTTCAACAGAGACCATCAGCTCTCAACACATAGCAGAGAAAAAAACCTCGTATCTAGGTACTCTTAAATACAATGTGCTGGGAGCCAGAAGTGCCCAGTCAGGACAGGGATGGTGGGGTGTGCACAGGGACCCAGCCATGGGTGGTGTCTCACTTCACAGCCCTAAGACCAACCCTCCTGAACTTTGCAGCGTGATACAAATTCAAAACGTAACACTCAAAAAATAATGGAAAATAATTAGCAGAGCTGCTTGACAGCCACTGCCTGGATAAACCCACATCCACAATTTAATCTGGAGTGGGTTTAAAGTCTTGAGAAATGTGGGACCTTCCTCATGAGAGGATCAACTTTGCACAGGACCTGCTGCAGAACAGAGTCTGAGGGTAACTCTCCACCTCTTAAAAGAGGAAACAGGAGACAAGAAAGGCTTTAACAAGAAGGAATTCAATAAGTCTGTGCAAATTTCGAGGTCTGCATTAATAGGGTTAACAGAGCTTTGTTAGCACAAAGACATGTGTATTGAGAGGAGTTTTTTAGGGGTATTAACTCTCATACCTTGTTTGTTGGGATTATTATGCAGCAGAGAAATGTGATTTCTCTATGTTGCATTTGTTTGCAGAGCCTGGGACGTTTCAGAGAGGGGACCACCCTCGGGTTTGAGCTGTTTGCTCAGGCTGAGCAGCAGAGGGTTCCTAATTCCTCCTCCTGCTCAGTGGAGCAGTTGGATATCTTCAGCAGAGGAATTCGCTGAGGGTCGAGCAGCAGGGATTTAACCTTGCCCTGCAGGGATGGGCCATTTTATGTATTCATCAGTCATTCCCTGGCATGCAACAACGGCATAGCAATGAGCTGCTCCCACCCTTTCCTCGCCTCTTAACATGTTAGGAGTCAGGCAGAAGATTAAGCTAAGCTTCCTGATAAACCTAGCTCTGTTGTCTTTCTCTTCACTTCTCAGTTGAAAGACGAAACAGAAAAAATAGAGAAAGGAAAAGACTGGAGAATGGAAATTTCATGGAGAACAACAGCTTTAAGGTCATGAAGTGAAGATGGGAAAAAGCTGCAAAGACAAAGCCTAACACTGGATCTTCCACCTTTCAAGTTCCTCATCGATAGTACCTAGTCAGAAGCCTCTCTCTTTCCTTTTCTTTTCTTTTTCCCCCTAGTAACTGTCTTTCCAATGTTTTGGGTTTTGTTATTGTTGTTATTAAAAAGGAAAAAGAGGAAGCTGATTCACAGAGATGCAGGTGCCTCTGTTCTGGTGGGTCAGTACAAACTGAAGCCTCAGAGGAGAGGCAGGAGAAAGCACTTTGGTTCCCAGGAATGCATGAAAAAAGATAGCTGAACCAAGATGATAAATAATTTTCCTTTTGGTGAATACTTCAAAGAAATTGGTGAAAATCATCCTTTGTGTGGCAGGAAAGAGCAGTCTGGACCCCTGTTCTTGTGGCTCTACAGGAGTATTGGGGTGTCGTTTACACATATGGGAAATTTCCATCGCTTTTTCTGCACCTCATGGAGGTGTCAAACGCCAGATTCAGCAGCACCAGCGAAAGAATAAAGTTGTGAGCAGCCTGCTGCTCTCCCTGCCTGTGTTTACTGCAGGGAGGATGACTCCTTGTCAGGACTAATTCCCTAATGGGAGTGACAACCATTTAGGGGATGAGTGGTGTCATTAGATGTGGCTCGCCTGCTCTCCAGCTCCTTTTGCTGGCAGTTCGTGCTGTGTTGTCTTTCAAGATGTGCGGGAGGGCTCCAGGGGAGGGGGCAAGTGCAAGGAGTTATCTATTTCCAAACCTTTCTAACAGGAAAGATCCTGCAGGCTGAAGGGGTCACTTGGGTGAGGCATGGAGAGGAGAAGGGGGAGAATGGGGAGTGGGGAAGCGACCCCAAATCTGCTCTTCACCACAGTGTGTGGGTCCCTGGTGTTACCCCCATGCTCCCCTGAGCATTTGCAGGCATCAGTGAGCAGGCACCCAGGGGAAAGGGAACCCTTTTCCTGCACAGCAACGTGTAGGATTTCTCACACACCCAGAGAACTGCTGGATCCTTATTTTCATATCACTCTTGTGTCACTTTTTCAGAAATAACAGTGCACATTCATGCAGGGTTTCCCTCCTGGAATTGCAGAGGGAGGAAGTGTTAAACTCATTACAAAGACACTTTTTGACTGACAGCTTAAAAAACTTCGGATTGCAAAGCAAGTTGTCCCCTGGTCAATTATTAATTACTTATTGTTATTCACCATGTAAAATAAAAGTTGTGGTAGCTCTCAGACACTCCTGTCAGCTCTTAACAAGAGCTTGACTTTGATCAAGGGCAAACAAAATAGGGAAGGAGAACAAGGTGCTGTTTGAGCTGGAAATGCAGTTGAGGTTTCCATTTTTTGGGATCTCACCCTGAAGCCACAAACCAGCGTGGGCTCTGCTGGAACAACACCCTTCCCATGGCACCTGGACTGGTAAATGCTTTGCACTTCTCATTAGTCAGTAGGATAACAAATCTCACTCTTAATTTGAACAGAAAGAAACCAATATAATGAGAGATGTGGAGAGGGTAAAACTCCACCAAACCCTGGAAGAGCCTGAACAGGACCCCCTTGGCTTTGTTGCTCCTGCTGACCACAGCTGGCACTGCCTTCTCCAACTCTCCATGACCACGAGAATGGTCCCAGCAGCTGCAGAGATGTGTGCTGTGTCCCTCTGCAGGTGCCACAGAGCAGCAGTGCCCAGCTGAGCCCTGGCCCTGTGCTGGGCAGCTAATCTGTTCTGACAGCAAATGAAGATGTTTTCCCCTCTTCCCCCGTGGATAGCCATCTCTTAAAACAACTTGTTTGTTGGTTTTTTTTCAACTCTCACACTGAAAAACAGCAGAGAAGCATTGAAATGATTGAATTGTCTCAGGGAAGATGGTTAATCACATTTAGTTGTGTGACACGTTGGAGCCTCACTGCAGTGATACAGTTTTATGAATCATGTTCCCACAGGGCACGAAGGAGTTGCACAGTTTTATGTAACAACATGCATTAGGGTGATAAATCCCTCATGTACTTTACCTGGATGGCTCCACAGACCCCCACAAACACTGTACCTGCTGATTTTTATATATTTGGGGGGGGGTGGATCCATTTTGGATCCATTTGCACACACAGCAGCTATTCTTAGGAGAGGGCAGTCAGGCTGGGTTTTAAATAAATAGAGATGTTAGACAGAATTCATGTTGAAAAAATATTTCAACTCTAATCTTGGTATGAACCAAAAGGCAGTGGTGGATTATTATTTTTTCCAGTTGCCAGGTGAAAGTTAGATTTACACAGTGCTGAAGGAAGAGGGTGGAAGAGAAAGCTGCTGGGCTCTCTCAGCAGCCCCAAGCTCTCACTTGGAAATAATAATTTATGGAGCTGACATTCTGTGGACAGAAACCTGAGGGCAAGTCAGCCCTGTGAGGGCAAGGACACATCTGAGAGATGTGAAGTGTGAGGTCCACATTGCCGTGAGTGCTGGCGTGTGTGATGGATGGGCAAGAAGTTCAAGCAAGTGCAATAATGGATTATGAAAGCTGTCCTCACTCTGGGAAGAAGAATTGCCCAGGTGCTGAAAAGAGCAGCAGCAATGGTGCCAGAGGGAATGAAACCCTTTATTTCTGTCACTGGAGCCATGCCAGAAGGCTGTGTTTAGGATCTGCATGTCAGAGAGGTTCTGCATTGTCCAATTTCTTTTCTGTCTCCTGGATGGTGATTGATTTACTGACCTTGAGTCCAACACCTCGCCCTGTGAGCCCCACACAACCTGTCCCTGCTCTTGGTCCAGGCTCTTACCTTTAAGTTATCTCTCCATGCATGATCCAGGAATCTCATTTGAATTCAGTACAAAATAACAGCTTTATGCTGCTGCATAATGTAACATGGGCTGAGCCTTTTGCAGGGACTAGAGAACACGCAGGTGAGGGAGAAACACCTCCAATATTTAGCTGTGCCTCAGAAGCTGAAAGACAGAGCTCTGCTGTCCTAGGGAATGTGGGGACTTGGTGGAGAAAGGTGTTCTGTGTAACAGGAGCCTCCTGACACCCCTGAGGGCAGAGGAGCCTCAACCATCCCAAGGGTTTCCTTCCAGCCCCGCTGTGTGCCCGGAGAGGGAGCGTGTCCTGCTGTATCCCTGCTTTGGAATGAGTGGGATCTGAACCCTGGCCTGGGCATCCCAGTGCAGAGCCCTGAGACAGACCTGCCAAAGCCAGCGCATCTCTGATCCCGGTGTCACCTGCGGACCGGCCGGGCTGAGCCCCGGGGCTCGGAGCTGTCCGGATGCTCAAACCCCGTGTCCTGCCCTCCCAACACAGCCCTTTGCCCGCTCCTCTTCATCACCTTCCAACCTCTTTTTCTCTCTCTCCTGGCTGCCCTCCCTCTTCCCTCCCTTTTCCTTTATTTCCACCTTTCCCGACATTTGCCCTCCTCCTTCTGCCTCCTCTCCCCTCTCCCCACCTCCCATTGTCATTCCCTGCCTTCCCCATCACTCCAAATCCTTTCTGACGTCTGAGCTTTTCTTCTGCTCCCTCCGTGCCCCTGCTGGGACCTGCTCTGCCTTTCTGTTTACACGCATGTCTGTGCAAAGCCTGTGTGTGCTAAAGCAGGGAGAAGTGCCCCTCCGAGACCCGTTTTCCTCCTGCAGAACAGACCGTCCTTTGTGCCGAAATAATGACTCAGCAGCGCCGCGGGAGAAGGGCCGCGTGTGCTCCTCGGGAAAACAGGGATGCAGATGAGCTGCCCAGGCTTTGGACTGAATCTCTGCCTCGGAGAGGATGCCTCCGAGTGAAAACAGCAGTGAAGCAGAGAGTTGAGAAGGAGGAGAAATTATCCAACCACATGAAATTAACTTTTAGCTTTGTTTCCCTCTGCCTGGATGGACCAGAGGCCAGACGAGAAGCAGCTCCTCTCTTGCTCTTGCCTGCCACGTGCATGCAAAGATTTCACAGGGTTTGCCCATTCCCTTTGTGTAACTTGAAACATAATCATATTATAAGCAGGAATTGCAGGATTTTGAGCTTTCAGCTACGTGTTCTTGAACGGTCACTTGTCAGTTTGACTCCAGCATCCTTCATCAGTCATTTTATGCCATGGCATTTCAGCTTGAAGACAACCAGCTGCATCTTTCAACATTGCCCACTTGATCTGGCTGCCAGTTTCTCTCTGACTCACAGGATTTTATTTTAAGCAAAAGGAGTCATGAAATATTTATCTTTTTTCTTGGGAAACTTGAAACTGGAGGCAAAATGTAACATTTTTGCTTTTTCTCTTCCACCTCCATGTCTCTGAACTGCTCCATCCATTCACTCTCTCTGGGATGAGAGAACTCAGGAGTGATCACCAGCCTCACTTTACAGATATTGGAATTTCTCTGTGGGACAAGGGTGTGAGAGTGTCAGTAACTCAAAACCCCTTTCACCTTCTGCCTGTCCCCACAAATTCACCCTGTGCAGTTCTGTGTCCCTACATCCCCTCTGTGCCCTCCTGGTTCTGCTGGGAGTTTCCAGCATCACTTCTGGAGAGAGGTAATTTTCTCTATGGGTTTCTTCTTTTTTCCTAAAGGAAGCAGCAGAACCCAATGTTAAGGTAAATTTGAAAGTCACAAAACACTTTACTGATAATATTTGTGTATTTTCTGTGCTCTTGGCATCCTTTAGAGATGGCTTGCTGTCATCTATCACCAATGGGAAAAGGGGAAAGGCCCTACTAGATCTTCTTGGTTGTCTCTAAAGGGATATAGTGTGACCAAGCTGACTTTACCCCACCAGATAATAATAATCAGCCCGTGGGAGGAGGTGATGAGTGGAACAGGTTCCACAGACACCCTGCTGGCTCTAAGCTGTCTGTTGTCATTCTGCTGCTGCTTTTAGGTCCAAAACAGCCAGACAGGGACACAGCCAGGCATTTCTGTGGGGTTTATGTCAATCTTCTGACTTTTCATTTCACTGGGGTGGTTTTTTATTTATGGAAGGGATGGCCTTGGGCCTGGCTTTGGGCTGTGGATAATCTCCGCTTAGAGCTTTTTTGATCCATTTTCCAAAAAGATTATTTTAATCTCTTCCTCCCTTCCCCCAGAGCATCTCGCCACACCAAGGGATAATTATTTATCCTCTTGGCTCACCTCACTCCCACTGGCCACTGTTTAATGTTGGCCAGATGCCTGGAGCAGAGGAGACAGGGTGAGGTTTTGTGCAGGGATGTGATGTGACATGGTGTCAGTGGTTTGAGGCAGCAGCACAAAAGGACTAAATCCATACTTAAGTAAACAATCACAAACAATAGTTTTGTTGCTTGTCTGTGCCCTGAGTCAGGCAGAGGCCAGGCTGACCCTGGTTTGAGCAGTCCCTGGGATGCTCTGCTTTGCTGTGGCAAGTCATTCTGCTAAGCAAGAAGAGACCAAACACAAAAACCCCTCAGGCAGAGCCAGGCAGGTCCCCAGCACCCAACACTGCCTCTATTTTGCCAGCAAAAAAAGCTGGCAAGACTTTCTAAGACTAAGACCTTCTGCCTGTTCAGGTGCTCAGTGTAAAGAGCACTGGGTTTGCTCTGGAAGAAATGATCACATTCATGTTCAGAACCCCTAATCTCTCCCCAAATGGGTCTGTTACTTCCTTCAAAGGCTGCTCTAAATCCACGTTCTGGAAATGGCTGGGTTTGGTCTTCAAGATGATAATTAGGGAGAGTGTCACCAATCTCAGGCCACATAGAGCTGGACAGCACATACAGGCTGATAAAGGGAATGGAAATTCACTCAAAAATACAATTCAGAATGCATATTTTCCCCTTTCTCTTCCTTCTGCTTTTGTCTTTCGCAAACTCCTCTTCCTACTCACCCAATCCTGGAGGGTAATTTGTCAATTCGTGGCTTGTGGAGCCTACTTGAAAGGGTTCAATTACTGAAGAAAGGTTCTGGCTCTGTATTTGCAGCACTTCCATTCCCTGGTTTTGCTGAACCTCTGTCTTCATGGAGATTACACACTCATCTTAATTAGGAAGTGGAAGAGGAAAAGAGAGGCTTTTTAGCCTGCATTATTCAACTTTGATCTGACTCATTCCCTTTCATTCTGAAAAAAAACCCCCACATTTCAAAGACTTCCAGGAGCCTCAGTCTAATGGCATTGACCAGAGGCACTGTCAGCCTTGCTGGAGAAGAGAAGAATGCACTGATATCACAGTTTCTCACAGAGTGTAATAATGCCCTTCTTAGAAACCAGCTTTCATTAGACAAATTTCTAAATTTAAGGTCATATTCTTTTCCTTGGGTGATTCTCATTTAAGAATCTATAATACAGATGCATCTTATATTTTGGTTGGCTTTACCCAGGGAGAGAAAATGATTCTTTGTCTCTTACTTTAGGTCTCACAGGCAGTTATTAAACACACTTAAATACACTGAATATTTTCAAGAAACTTCATGGGTTTTACTCTCAAAAAGGAGTAGAAGCTCTAAATTCAACTTTCCTCCCTCCTGGTGTAGCATTGAGACATCAAGAGAAATTATTTACAAACTGGGCTGAGTTGTTCAAGAGTATCAAAGCCACAACCAGCTTCTGAGGGTTTTTTGTAGAGGGTTGAGGGCTTTTTGCCACCTTTCCAGGTGATATTTGCTTTAAACATTTAAATGTAGTCGTGGGGTTGGCAATGTATTGCTGAGTACCCCCAGAGATGCCACATTCTGTAAGGGAAATTCCCATTATAGGAGAAGTAATTGCACCTACACTAAACTGTACCCCAGATCCTCACAACCTCTGTCATTATTGTGGTTTGAAGAGCAAATGGAAATGTCCTGGGAGATGTCTCTGGTTCTGGAGCTCACACTTGTGCCTCACTGCTTTGGTTGTCATCCTGCTGTCCTCCTCCCAGGCTGTGCAGAGCCTCCAGCAGTAATGCATTATTAACATTCTCTTTCTGGGCATCAGAAATCAAACATTAATAGACTCATACAAAGTGCTCCAGTTCAGATTACTCCTTCCTTCCTCCTTTCTTTTGCTAACAGGAGATGTCAATACAAAGCACACTCTGAGCTGGGAGTTGGCTCAGGGTGGAATTTCACCACAAAGTTACTGTGAGAAAAAGGGGAGGTTTGGTGAAGTTTTGGTTCATTTAGTCATAACTAAATACCTGCTGCAAGATGGAAAATCCAGCTTTTGCTAACATGTGAAACATGGAGCTTCATCTGAGGTTTAATAATTAAAGCAAAGCAATAATCTGTTCCCTGCAGAACTCACCCACCCTTCTTGTGTCCTTTTTGTTGAGCAGCCCAGTTTCTCACAGGGATTTCCCACTACCTTTATTTAAAATCATAATAAAAATAATTTTTTAAAATTGTGTGTGATTTTCAAAATCAGGTAATCTTTTCCCCCAAAAGCTCCCATTCAGTGCTAACAATTCCTCTTGATTTAAATAGAGGAAGACCCAGGGAGACTCTAAAGCTGTGTGAGTCTGCATGCTGTCTCCAGCAAGGGAAAACAGTGAGACAAATTTCTCAGTCTCTCAGCTGCCTTCTACCTTTCACAGGACACAGACTTCTCCTCCTTTCAAAAGCCAAAGGGATGGTTTTGGGGTAAATGACCCAAGCCATAGTGGCAAGATTTGTCAGATTGTTCTTTGAAATAACCATGAGAAACTGGGCAGTGGAATGGAAGTCACTTGGCAAGCTTGCTGCCCTTTTTAAAATACAAATAATGGAGCATTATAAATATAATCACATCTGAAAAACAGCTTAGAGTGAGGAGACCTTCTTCCCAGGCTGTGCAAAACATGGAAGAGCTTATAACTTCAACCCTAAATTTTCTATCCTGGCTAAACTAACCCAGCAACATCCTTCAGGGAGGAAGCATTACGATTTCCTGACCTAGAGATGTTTTGTCAGACACAGAGGCTGGGAAAGAGTCCAGGATCTGGATCAAAATTTAGCCAAGGCTCCTATTTAGAGACTGTTCTGGTGACAAATGAAATGTGAACCTGCCTGGCCAGGGCTGAGGGCAGAGCCTGCCCAGGAGGGGCTGGGAGACCCAAGGTGAGCTGTGCCACCTCCCAGCTCTGAGCAGTGCTATGTTATCAGTTCTGCCTCAGCACAGCCAGGTATGAATAAAATATCACATGAATGCATTCATCCCACCTGGAGAGCTTGTCTGACACACTGAGAAACCAGCCAGCTCTGTTTAATAAAGAGCTGCCTTTGGTGCTTCAAAGGACCTGGTTACACCAATCAATTGTAACTCTCCAAAGCTGCTTAATTGGACTTACAATCCTTTTTTAAAATTATTTATTTATTTTATCAAGACCTGACAAGGGCACAGATAGGGAGAATCCTCAGATGGTGTCAAATTTTAGATTAGTTCCTGTAATATTGGAAAAATCAAATGAATTTCAAGCTATAGAGGGAGTGATTTTATATTTAGAAAAAGGCAGCAAGGAGTGATTCCAAATGCAGCCTGGCTGAAGATGGACAATTGGGCAATAAATAGATTTCCAAGTTGTAATGAGGAGGAAGTAATTGGTAAGGGGAAGTGTTTATCCTTGCAGTGTTGCCCCCAGAGAGATCTTGCCCACACACAGCACTGTCATGCTGGAGCAATCATTGGAGCAGTAGAGCCTGGATAAGTCCACAGGACCCGAGGACACATTTGGTGACCTCTGGAACATGAACTATTCCAAAACAACAGTGGGGTGGAGAAGAACAGACAAACCAATGAGGGAAAAAAAAAAAAAAAAAAGAGGAATATTTTTTTCTATTTCACTTCCCCAGATGAATATAACACAAAGTCATTACTTTAGAGTTCACTCTGAATTTAATTTCAGTGGCACATTTGGGGGAAGAACTCCTGCTCATCACAAAGGTGTCAGACACGGTGTGTCAATGGTTCCCCTTGCTGCAAGCACTGAGCAACTTTCTATATTTTAATTTAATGCAATGGATTTTCCCCTGTTGGATGAATCACATCCCAACCAGGTTTATATTTGTCTGTAATTCAGCTCCTTCCTTCCTGGCCTTTCAGGGTGGAATGCTCTCCCTCTTCTCTGCCCCCCTAAATGTGTCATCAGTTTCCCATTTTATTTTGGTGTCTTACCTGGTTTCCAACTTTCTTAAGGTATTATTTTGGTCACCTCAACTGTCCCAGCCCCTTTCTGTGTTGTGCCTGGCATAGGTAGGGCCAGATTATCAGAGGGATACAAATCTGCATAATTCCAGTGAAAATCATGGAATTCAGCTGCTTTTTTGCCACCTCTGGATGCGACTGACAGATATTGCAGGAGCCAAATGAAGTTCTGATACACCCTGGATTGTGCATGTCAGAGTGACTCAGAGCCTGTGGAGGTGGGAATAGTGCCTGGGCACAAATAACGTTTTACTTTTTTGTTGGGGTTTTTGTTGTTGTTGTTTTCTCTGCTTACCGTAAAAGAATGAGCTCAATTAATTTTCTATTTTCCCTTCACATTCCAACTCTCCTTCCCATAATAGTTTTTCCTCCAAGGTGTCAACAGGAGCACCCTTCTCTACAAAACACCAATCAAGTGGATTCCAGTTAATTGCTTCCTGCAAAGCCTTATAAGCTAAACAAGCCAATCCACCGTTCTTTAATTCCCTTTTGCTTTCTGTTATTATGGCTTGGTCAGTGCTTAGGGATGCTGCTGATAAGCTAATAGCCGATTAGGACTCTAATCACGTGCCATCTGGAATGAAAAGACGAGTCCAGGGAGAAGCAGAACACGGATTTAGCATTTCTGAAGGAGAGGGATGCTGCAGTGCTTGTAGTGTGTGGAGTGGTCGAGGGAGAGCCAGGCAGGGCTGTCCGGGCACAGGGATGGGCACAGGGGTGGGGACAGGGGTGGGGACAGTCCCTTTGCTGCTTTTGGTAGAGGCAAATCTCCTGTCCCCTCCCCTGGAAAGGCAGGGCTGGCTTTGCTGAATGGAATTTCTCCATTTCTCTTTGAAGTGCTGAAGGAATATAATCTTGTTTTTCCAGACTCTCATCTACCTCAGATAAACTAAGGGTTGGAAAACGCTTCAGTCCAGCTTGGGAAGGTGTGAGAAGATGATTAATGTCTGTCCTTCACCCCAAAATGGGTTCTGCCTCACTTTTCCCAGACGGGGTCTACAAAACACTTCTTTGTGCTACAAAACACTTCTCACCTCAGTGAGTGCCTGTAACCTGTGAATATCTGAAAGTCTGACTCCACCAGCTCAGGAGAGGCTTCCTTTGGGTCAGCTTGAGTGGTCAGGACCTGAGTACCATGGCTGGAATGCAAGGAGCACACCCCACCCTCACTCCCTGTGCCTGAGATGGTAACAGGCCTCTGGGATGGACAGCCCAGACCCAGAGAACACCTGCACAGCCAGAAAACCTGAAAACCTTCATCGTGGTGTGTAACCTCAGGCTGGAAAGAGAGCAGGCAAAGAAAACAAAAGACATTGTCTGGACAGAGTCCTCTGAGCTCCTTTCTGAGGGCACAGAGCAAATCACAGCTCAGTTATCCAGGGAAAAGCTGGATCCTCCACTCCCCCAGCTGTGCCCAGCTCAAACACTGGGAGCAGGCAGGTCCTGCCTTAGGAGGGAGGGAGCTGCTCTGGGTCAGGACAGAGTGCAGCCAGGCTTTCACCTTGCCCTTGGACCTGTTTACAAGGTGATGGTGATCTTTACTTTTCCTTGGCACTGTGAAAATGGTTATGAATTAAAGAAAATCTTACTTTGTTTTGTTCTTTTCTTTCAGTGTGTGTTTAAAGAAAATGCTGGAGGTGGTGCCAGCTCCCAGGTGTGGGATGGAGAGGCACCAGCTCCAGCTGGAGCCATGGAGCCCCACTTGGGAGCTGCTGTTTTTGGGAGCTGTCAGTGACCAGAGGCTGGATGAGGGAAATCAGCAGCACTCCTCCAAAGAGGGGGAGGGCAGGCACAAAGCCCTGGAGCCGTGCAGAGCTGCCTGCCTGCAGCAGATAAGTGTTGTGCTGGACTGTGCTGCGTGAGCAGACAGGGCTGAGGGGAAAGCACAGAGCTTTGTGTTCAGGTAACTCGGTGCCCAGTCAGGAACAGAGCAGGGACTGTCCCCAGGGCCTTGGTGCAGGCAGGTTTTCTCTTCCACAAGTGTGCATTTTAGTGGGTGAAAGAGGGTGTCTGTGTTTTTTAATTTTTTCCCCATTCAAATAAACATTTGGTATTTGAACAGTTTATTCAAGAAACTCTGCTGCCTATTTACCCCACCTCCTCCTGTCCAGAAGGTCTCAGCATCTCCCAGCCTGAGGGGTGGATGGAGGAAACTGCTATTTTCACTTTACAGGGAAATGAGGGGTGGAGAAGCAAAGTGATTGATCAGGATTAATCTGTGGTAAAGCAGATCCCCCCATCCCAAATCCTACCTCGTGTGTTATCCTTGCTCTGTATGCCTTTAATAAGAACAGATTTTGGCCCTAGAAATCAGGCTCCATTCATGCTCAATGCAGTGTGAAATCTTCCAGTCTTTACTACTTCTCTGGAGACTTAGGTTGCTTGTATGTGAGATCTGGCTTTCAGCTCTGGCTCCTGATTTTAATTTCTATCATCTACAGGTGCTTGGCTCGAGAGCCAGCCCTGCTGCTGGTCCTGAATGCTAATTCCAGCCACACAGTATGGAAGAGCTGCTGTAAATGTGATAAGAAAGCACTGGGAGCTAGTGCCAGCGTCTCAGCTGATTGCAAACTGATACTGCTGCCTTGTTTAAGTGGAAAATTAGATGGAAAAAATCATTAAAATATGGTAGACATTTTCTTCAGGCTTTTTTGAGGGCTGCTGTTTCTCGATGCATTCCAATAAGATCTCTATTCCCTATGCCCTTGTAACACAGAGCAACTGCAACTGCCTGTCAGAAAGTACATGAAAAACTGCTGTCTTTTCTCTGTTCTATTGTAATTAAGGCACCAGGAATGTTTATGGGATTTGGGCCCTTGCTTTTAATGAGAGTTGGGCTCGTGCCCCCATTTTAATCAAGTATGGGACCTCTTATTATTAATGTAGGACTTTGGATGCACATGACTGCTTCCAGAGTTAATGAAGATGGATTCCTTTCCCAGAATAGATTACAGGCCCAGGTCCTGCAGCCTCTGATTGTGAGGTGTTCTAGGGGAGTAAATCATGAGCTGCTGCAAGATGACAGCACTCTGAAGGTCAGCAAGAACTGCTCCTCCTGAGGATGCTCTTGTGCTGGGAAATGATTAGGAGGCAAATGGGACTTTCTTGCTTTGGATAAAATTTGGGCTGGGGTCTAGAAAATAAAAAAACATCAAATGAGTCCTGGAATGCCCCATGCCTGGAAGTGTTCAAGGCCAGGTTGGACAGGGCTTGGAGCAGCCTGGGATAGTGGAAGGTGTCTTGCCCATGGCAAGGGGCTGGAATGACATGAGCTTTAAGGTTCCTTCAAACCCCAACCATTCTGTGACTCTGTGATTTTGAACTCTGAAAAGCCACTTTGTTCCAGGCATCAGTTGCTGAGCCCTTGGCACTTTGCTGTGCTCCCTCCCCATCCACCACACCCACCTGCACGTCTGTGTCTGCACCCTGAGACACAGCTCAGGCCTCCCTTGCCACAATATTCCTTCTTCTTGTGTCCCTTCTGCCCTTCACGTGCCCTAAGGCAGATCTGCACCTCTGTGTGTCTCCAGCTGCAAAATAGAGACTCTGCTGTTTCGTGCTTAGTTTGACAGTTTTCAGACAAATCACATCCATTTTGTATCTGTGCATCTTTGTGCACAGTGGTGCATGATGGCAGCTGGGGGTTCTTGGAGACACACAAATAGAAATACCAACTGAGTGAGAAAAACAGGGGAAAATAGGACAGTGTGAAGGGCAGGGATAAAATCCACAAGGTCAGGGATTTCCAGCCATGTCTGGCCTGATCAAGTGCTGGCATTAGTCCTGCTTCAAGCTGGAGGTTGGATTAGAGGAGCACTCTCCAGCCAACACTGCTATGATCTGGAGATTATTCATAAAGTCAGCACATGCTGAATTTCACTAGTTTTAAAACAAGTTGGGTGAATAAACTTATGTCCCCTGAGATTCATGCCTGATTTGCATTGGAGAAAACATCCTTGGTGTTTAATCTCCTGTAAGGCAACTCGATTGTGCAGTGAAGAAAGGGGAAGGACAGAGGGGAGCTTCCAGTTTATTTCCAGAATCCACACCAGCATGGATCACACCAGAGTGCCAGGTAATATGGCCAAGTTAGACAGATTTAATGAGGAAGCTTAAGCAAATACATTTCACCATCCAAAGGGATGAAAGCATGGACAAGGATTTCTTCTCTCTTCTGCTGAGCTGAAACTTGTCATGCCATGACTTGATTTCATTTCATTGTGTGCTTACATGATTTGGCAGAGCAACTGCACAAGTGTAGCACTTGTCTGTGGGTCTGTTGAGTTTAGATAACTGAGTGCTGTCTCTATTTTGATAAGGACTCTATTTTGATAAGAGTACCCACCACTGGGTCATCAGCAAAGAGTCAAAATTGTGTCAACCCTTCTGCTGCTCAGCTTCAGCTTCCCCTGCAGGTTTCCTAAGGGGGCTGGGAAGTGTCCACCCCTGGAGACATTCAAAAATTGCAAAATGGCCTGAGCAGACTGGTCTGACTTCAAAGCTGGGTCTGACTTCAAAGCTGGGTCTAACACCATTGTTCTCCCTGCTTGGAGAGGGGGATAAAGCAGGAGGCACCCAGGGGTTCCTCCAGTTTACAGCCCCTCATGGTGTCACAGGGGGAAGATGAGCTGAGTTTTCCTCAGGGAAAACACTCAGATCAGCACTTACACAGGCAGGGCCCATATGAATTACAGTGTCAGGAAATGTTACCAAAGCATGAAATCCCTCCTTCACCCTGAGTGTATTGGAATTGATTCATTCTCCTGAGAAATGTGCTCAGCTTGGCACTCAATCCACTCACTTCTCTTTCAATCTGCACTGAACACCCACACTGAAACGTTGGGGTTGATCCTAGAATTTTTTCTATGTGAGGTTCTGTGCAGGTTTGTAGATGTGATGGCTGGGATGAGTGATTGCAGTAAACACCCCTTAAAAAGAGAGTGATGAAATACCCTTTTAACTTTCCATCCTTCTAATCTGTCATCATATTAGAGCAAGCACTGCAGGCTCTCTGCAATCAAACCCTTCCACATTTAAGCAGAATTCTGCTTTCCAACAAGTGGTGCACAAAATTCCAGAGGTGTGCTGTCCCTCTTAAAATTTTCACAACCCAGGATATTCCCACACTGAAGTCTGTGTGACTCCATATTTTTCTAGCTAGATTTTAACTAATCTTAACCTCAACTGCCAAAAGCTATGAGAGTTTTCAGCATAAATGTATTTTTACCTGGCAGTAGCACCTATCCTTCATATCTGTCAACAATTTGATTAGAATTTAAAATTTTAAAAAATTCCAGAAAAACTTGATATTAAGAAGACCCAATGTACCATGTTTCATTTCCCCTTTATATTCAGGGTGTTCTGCTTTTAGGCAAAGGAGATTTTAACTGTTTGATCACCCACACTACATCTTATTCTTCCTGTAGGATATGATGCTCCATAGAAGCTAATCCATGCTGTTCTAAAATGCCTTTGAGAAAACAAAATGGTTTGATTGCAACTTCTAAGTCATGAAACCATGAAGGGGAAAAAAAAAAAAAAAAAAAAGAGGGAATTGGAATACAGAATGTGCCAGAACTGGTCCTTCTCCCAGTGGTTTATGAAGACTGGGATTTTCCTGCTGGGATGACTCTTGGCAGTGCCAAGGGCAGCAGCATCCTTTCAGTGAGGTGTTCCAAGGGCTGCACATCCTGGGGACACCAGCAAAGGTCTCAGGGACAACCTGGTGCCTCAAATGCTCCTGTAAAACTACAGAGTCCCTCCTGCTGCCGAGGGGGTGGCACCAGAGTTAAGGAAATGCAAACCCATTTCAAATGCAAATACCAAGGCAACAGTTAGCATTAAAAAATAGCAGCTCTGAATGTCAGGGAAGGAGTTTTAGAGGCTTTGCCTGCCTCATAACAGGCAAGTTGTGCAAATGTGGGCAGGCTGCTATTTCCAGAAATCTGGGCTGGAGAGGGAGAAGTTGTCTGGACAGGTTCTCTAATCATTTCCATGGGAGCAGTGACCTGGGAGAGCTCTGGCCTCCTCCGAGAGACTTTGTGGGAAGCCTGGGGGGATGGAGGATCCCAAAATTGGATTGCAACAGCAGAACTGGGGAGAAGATGGTCCAAGCTTGTGGAGACAGTCAGGGGATGATTTGAGAACATGACACAAACTTGCTGAACAGCAGCAGCAGAACAGGAGATGTCTGGCAATCAATTTTTCCAACTCTGAAGGCTGGAGTTGGAAAAACAGGAATAGAAGCACCAGGGATGTGACAAGATTGACATTGCTTTGGAAGAGGAAGATTCAAGGGTCTTGTCTCAGCCTGTGACCTGATACTTCTCCCTCATGTGCTGTAAAATCTGTTTTGCTCACTTTTTTTTTTTTTTTTTTTTTTTTTTTTTTTTTTTTTTTTTTTTTTTTTTTTTCCTCCTACAGGATTTCAGGTTAAAAAGAAAATTTCCCAGAGCTTTCCAAGGAAACAGAAGCTGATGTTACCTCAACAGCTTCAGCCACTCCTTGCCAAGTTCTGCTCTGGCACAAACAGGTCTGTTCCATCTGCTGTGTATTTCTAGCTCTCTAAATTGGTGTTCTGTCCATGTGATCCATTCTCTGAAACAGAAAACTTGGTGGGCCATTTCTAGCAGCTCACTCTGTCCCTCTGTCCCTGGCTCTGCAGACCAGGATGGGTTTTGTGCCAGCACAGCCCAGCAGGGCAGGCAGCTGTACAGCTCCTGGGCTGGGACCCCCAAGAAATGGCCCTGAGCCACCTTAAAATGTACAACCTCAGGTGGAACAGCACCTCCAGCACCTGAAGAAACTGTGATTTGCAAGATGCTTGGTTCCTCCAGGACACTGTGCTCAGATCTAGAGGATGGGAATTAATCCTTTTGAAAATACTACCCAGTTTCACTTTCTTTTAATTTTATGCCTGGCCACAATTACAGTTAAGAATAGCAGTAACTGCTGTTATTACAGACTGCTTTACCCACACACACTTCTTTACAGAAAGGCAAACTTTCACAGACCTCTTCTTTAAAAAGAAGTTTTCTAGTGAAGGAAGACCGGAGGCACTGGATAACATTTTCTTTAAATTGTCCAATTAAAACCAAAGTGTCCAAGACCTAATAATCAAAGCAGATGTTAGTTCAAAATCTAAACCAATTATTTTTAAAATCTGCTCTTGATGGACTTATGCTAATGAACTATTTTATTATCATGAGAAATTGTAGCTTGTGCTGTGGTTTTAACAGTCTAATTACAGAGATAACACTTGTTTTGTGTGCCAATGATAAGCACAGACTTTTAATTCACTCAGCAAATAGTGGCATGACAGGAATTGGCCAGGACTCTGCATCTGCAGCTCTACAGAAAGCAAAACCCAGGAGCTCTCAACATCTGAAGAAGCATTCAGAGCTTCTCTGTGTCTTCTCTCCATGGGGGATTAATGAGTGCCTCCAGCAGAACATTTCTTTCAGTGCCTGTCCCAAGGAAAGCTGCCTTGACTGTGCATAGAGCTGGTGGCTGGAGGTTTTAGGACTACCAAATATTTAAGATATTTATTGATTTTCTATGCCTGGCTTTGCTGCTCCAGAGAGGGAGAGAACACTGGAGATGGTATCCCTGAGTTGTTGAAGAGCAGACTGTGGTGCTGTTATGTTGGCTTCTGATTTCCAAGCAGGGAACTCATTAAATGCTTTTAAAAATCCTTGAGAAGAGAGCAGATGCTCATAACAACCCCCAGGCAGGGGGGAAATCTCTGCCCAGGAGGGAGAGGTCAGGTTCAGTTTGGAGCTTTCTTCACAAGCCCTCTGGCCCTCTGCCCACATGGGCATGAAAAACAAAACTTGGTTTTTCCTTTTATTCTGCCCACATTATTGCAGATACTTTAGCCAAAGGCAAGAGAACAGAACCTGTCTTTTCCTCTGTAAAAGTTGCTCTTTTTTATTTTTCTTTCTCTCAGCCTAAATCATACCTTGCACAAAAATGAAAACTACGGTGCAAGGACCTGCAGGAGCAAGGATTTCCAGAAATCAGGCACCAATCCCATCTGCCACCACATCTATTTCTCTGACCTCCTGTTAACACAAGATCCATAAACAGAAAAGTTATAAGACTTCTTCCAAAACCATATCAGCAAAGCTGTGTGTGTTGCCTTCAGCAGGGCCTGGCTTTATCAGCTGCCTTCCCTGCAGGAATCCAAAACTCTGTTTATGCTCAGTCACAGCCACTAAAGCTCCAGTCCCTGCACCTTTCCTGTGATTCCCTCCATGCCCACAGCCCAAGAAGGATGTATCAGGTTTATTAGTGGGATGTGAGCAGTGCTTGGGAGCATCCTTGCTGCTGTCCCACAAGTCCCATGTGACACTGGAGCTCCTGGAAGGATGCTGGGAATCCCACAGGGTGTGGATCAGAGGAACACATCTGGGTGGGGGTGATGGGGCCCTCACCAGCTCTTTCATAAATGCAAACAGCTCCAGTGGAGCTGCACCCATTGACCAGCAGCCAATGGAGACCTGTGCTCACAAAACCATTTACCTGCACTCTGCTTCAAAAAGAGCTGAATTGGAACAAAATCCCCACTGGAATAAATCTTTATTCAGAGTACAGAGGCAAATTCTGCTGCCTGCTTTGCTCTCCTGCCTACATCAGCTGCCCAGCTTGAGAAAATTGCCAAGCTATAATCAAGATATTTTTCAAGTGACTCTGACTGCTGAATAAGTGTGGAGGTCATGGGTCTGTTTTCTCCCTCCTTCTTCTAAAATCCATTTTTATACAGATCAATATCTGTGAAGACTGAAGGAGAAAACAGGCTTTGGAATCAAACCTTTTCTGCTTGGAAGCAGGGCAAGAACAAGAGGCTCTGCAGCAGGGCTGTATTAAGGAGCAGGATTTATCATTGCAAGCCAAGGTTGGCTTCTCTTTCATTCTTCAGCTGGATTCTTCCTTTCAGTGACTCTCATTTCTTCCTTGTGCAGCAAGAGGGTGAATGCTGAATAAAGATCAGCACCTGGCACATTCATGCACTGACAGTTTAAAGGAATTGTCTCTTTTCACAGCACAGGACTGAACTTTCATCACATCTGTTGGTACTGGAAATCTTGGAAACTGAAGAAATTTTTTGCTTGCTTTTTTGTTTTTCCAGGTCCTCATTCACCTGGGATGAATTAGGTGCAGTTTTGAGATTCAATCACTTTGATCAAAATTCCCATTTTGATGGCAATGTGGTGAAAAGCACATTTAAGATTTACTCCTACACAACCCCATAATGTGGCAGATAATATTCTCAAATGCTGCTGAACTTTGTGTTGGTGATGCTGGGTTTTTTTGTGCCTCCTCTGAGCTGAGCCTCAGCCATGGGACAGCAGCAGGAGCCTTTCCCCCTGTCCCTGTGTGCCCCAAAGCCTCCATGTGAGTGCACAGGTGCCTCTGTCAAACACTTTGGGATGCTGTGGGGAAATGGGAATCCTGAAGGGCTCATATTTCTGCAGAACCAGTGGTGTTTATCCCACATTTGCTAAACTCCAGCCTAAGAAGGAAGCTTTTCTTTGCATTTTGTGTTACGCCACCTCACCCACTTTAAAGCTGCAGAAATTGGATTTGCAAACAACCTGCCTTTATTCCCACCCCATTTCTCCATCAAACACCCTCCCTATCAATATCCATCACTGAGCATCTCCTTCAAAGGCCAGCTTCAGCCTCCCAACCCTCTCTTCATTAGGAAAGGATGAAGTAAATCAGCTCTTCAGCTGGTCCCAAAGGGCTCCAGGCTGCAGTGGAAGATGAATTGCACCACTGCCTTTTATGAGTAATGCAGAATAATCATAGCAGGGCTTCACAAAGGGCCATGCATCTTCCAAGAACCATGTGTCCATTAGCTAAATAGCTCTGCTCCACACAGGACAGCCTGCAGTGGTGCAGGATGGGGAGGAATAGTGCAGTTATCCCTCCAGCTGAAACACACCTGAACCTGTGTGGGAGCTCCTTCCTTTCTCACAGGGCAAACCTCTGGATATGGATGAGGTGAGCACAGTCTCTGTAATCTGCAGGTGAAAGAACTCAGGGTCATCTTAGCAGCGCTGCGTTAACAAATATCCCAAATTAAACGTGCCAGGAGCCATCGGCTCTGGAAATAAAGCTCCTGCACCCTCTGCTGGGGAGAGGCTCGTGGTTGCACAGCTTGGCACACCAATGATGTCCTGCTTGGATGCTGTTTTTTCACAGGACTTTTATCTAAAATTCCTTATTTTACTGTGGAAATACTCGCAGGGATGTGGCTGAGATGGGGAAAACAAGACAGGATCCCCACCCACCCCAGCCCTTCCTGCCATGCTGAATAAAAAGCCTGCAGACCTCAGATGAGAAGGAAGCCTTGAATAATATATTCAATGCTATCAATAAATCATGTAATAAAACCTAAATAATGTTTCTTCTCCTCCCATCCTCGGCTTGAAGGGCAAGAGGCCAGGAAACATTAATATTCCTGTCTCTGGTTTTTCCCACACAGCAGCTTTTCCCACTTCACAGAATACCCCATTCCTTGCAGGAAAACATGTTTTCCCCCATTTAGGAACTCAGTTTCACTGAATGCCTTTATTTTTGCCAACAGTGCTGTTTCCACTCTGCAAAAAAGCAAGGGTGAGACAACCTAAGAGAGACTTATTAAACCAGAGAAGACCCCAAATTTGTCTGCTTTCTCCCCTTATTTAGGAGAAACAAAATCCAGATGCTTTGAGCTACTGAGGTGGGTTGGGGCACAGCCTGTGTGAATGCTCAATTCTGGGAGCAATCTCCTGCTTCTCCCCAGAAAAACAGCTCTGGGCTCCTGCTTCTCCCCAGAAAAACAGCTCCAAGGTAGCTGTGTGCAGTGCTTCCCTGGGAGTCCTCACTGTGTTTGTCCAGTTGATGCTTAGCTGTAATCACCAGCAGAAATTTCAGCTGTAAACACCAGCAGGAATTTCAGCTGCAATCACCAGCAGGAATGAGGTTTCCTGGACTCTGCAGGACCCTGGGGTTCAGCTGGAAAAGGCAGGGAAGGAGGCTGCTCCCCCGAGGTGATGCTGAGCAGCTCGGGAGGGTTTCCAGCTCAGCAGCAAGTTCGTTCTGCCCTCTAGGGTCCAGCTCCGGGGAGGGCTGCTCACCTCCCTCCCCCGGGAAAGCTGCTCCAGCTTTTCTGCACGATGGGCTGGAGAGGAAATCCCAGCTTTGAGCCACTCCAATACCTGCCCCAATGCTGCTCCACTGCTGAACAGCAGATGGAATGAAGTTCCAGTTCTCCCAGTTCATGTTGTGCCTTGCTGCTGTTTGGTTTAACCACTCAATTAAAAGTGTGTTCACTGGTTGACATTCACTGGCTTCTTCATACTCTGATTTCAGGAAAAGGCCAGCTATAAAATAATATTTTAGCATTTACCCTTTAAGAAGAAATCAGCACCTGAAAAGACACAGCAACTGTGGTTTTTATTTAGTTTGGAGAACCAGCCCCAGACCCATGCACTGCTTTTGTGATCAAAAAGGAATTGAGCAGAAACTACAAAAATTAAAGATATGCCAGTATAACAAAACCCTCACACCAGTGCTGACCAGTGACAGAGGGAGAAAAAGAAACAGCAAGGATTCCCACTCAATTTTGATATTAGAAATTTGGGGAGACATAATGTGTCAGTGCATCTTAGATCATTTGTTCAATAAATCATTGGGAAATGTGTAATTTATGGGTCTGGTGATGGGGGAATGTCTGGGACTGGCTCAACTGAATCTAAGAAATCTCTTAAATCCTTAGTGGAAAAAGGAGCTCAGGGACACTTGTTTGTTTTATTTAACAACCATGGTGTAAAGAATAATCTTACCAGCTTTTTAGGTGTGCCCAAAACCTCCTCTCTCCATCTCTGATTTGTCTCATGCTAACAGTTCTTCAAGGGCAAGGAGATAAAAAAAAAATTGCTTATGAGTTTTGTATGAAAAGTCTCATGTTCCATTATTCACTGAATCACTTATTCATGTCAAATTACATAATCCTTTAAAGTGTGTCCCATGCCTTCTTCCTTCCACCTCAATTTCTGTCTGCCTTTCTAACTATGTATTATTAACTTCCTTATATAAAGAGAGTGACCACCTTGCTGAAAATCGTTTCTCTTTCCAGAAAGACACTTTATGCCCGAAACCACCATTAAGTTACTGTTGATGGAAACGGGGTTTCATCAGGAAACAGGAAACAGCTGCCAAGAAGGCAATAAGGGTAAATTATACCTCAGAGCAGAGCTGGAGTAGTATTAAATGCAGAGAGATTAATTCACTGCTCTGCCACTGAGTTATTGCACAGCTTCTTAAAGGAAAAAGGTTTCTGCCCTCCCTGAGCTCAGAATCAAAATGCTGGAATCAGGTGTTATCAGGACCAAAGTTGACTTTTCGCCTTGAACTGAGAAGTACCAGCTTTGGGTGTCTTAAATGCAGCGCCCGAAAGTAGGACTGAGGTTGTACAAACTGCATCTTAATCTTGCAACACCTGCTTACCCCTCCAGTGAGAAAGAAGAAATGTTCCTTTAATTTTCAAGGAGAATAAATGGTTTAATTAGTCAGCAAACAAGGAAAAAAAAAAAACAAACAAAAAAAACAAACAAACAAACAAAAAAACAAACAAAAAAAACCAAACAAACAAAAAAAAAACCACACACAAAAAAAAACAACCACTGGGATTCTGCTTAGGAGCAGAGCACAGCAGAGTTTTTGGCAATGAGTTCCTCCTGCAGAACTTCAGACTGCATGTGCAATCCCAAATAACTGGGCTAATTTGGGAAAACCACTTTTACTTAAATTCTGAAATTTAGTTAGAGTCAGAGGGCTGTGAACTTTCATGGGATCATCATCAAGTTACTGAAGGTTGTTGTCTCAGCTCCCTGGGACCCAGCTCCTGGCATCTTGATGGACCAGGAGCTGAACAGCGCTGAGGGGAAAGAGTTCAAATAAAATCAGTTTCCTTTGAAGAAATCTGTGAGAAGACCAGGTAGATGTGTTCCTGTGATAGCAGCTGCTCTCCTAAGGGATATAAATAGTTTGTATTCATATAATTTTTTTCTGAGGCTCCAATATTTACTTCTGTTGCAGGGAAATGACCTTCCTGATTTTTCCAGACTATCAGGAGGCCAATATCCAAGGAAAAGCAATGTCTCCTCCTGCTGGTCTCCTCTCTTGGCTTGGCAAACTTGTGAGAAAAGGCTGCAGGTCTGCTTGGCAGCTCTGCTCTGGCACAGCAGGTGCCACGTCTGGCTCCACCAGCATCCCTGTGGGATGCAGCAGGACAGGGTTTGGATGCAGCTCATAATCCTGTGCAGACAGCTGGGGAATGTGCCTCAGCAAACTGAGAATTTTCCTGTTTATCTCACTGGTGTGAAACCTAATGAGATAAAGCATAATGGTGTTATTGAAGCCCACTCCATGTGCTGTATCCATTGGGAAATGCTCACACCTGGACTTCTCTAATAGCTCTGGGGAGGATGGAGCTGCTGCAGGCTTTGAGCCAAAGCCTCTGGCACAAGCAGGGGCTGCTGTGCCTGGGCACACTGTGCATTCTGCCAAGCCTCTGTCACTGCCTTGCCCAAATGACTGGCAGGCTTTCCAAAACCCAGGCCCTGGATCATCCAGATTCTCATGCTATGTCTTTCTGGAAAGAAAAAATATCAGTATGGAGGAAGGGATTTTGCTTTTGCCTTTTCTCCTACAAAATGGAACTGCTGTTTCTTCAGCCAAGATCATTACAGGAAATAGTCAGTCGATCCACTTCACTCCTAGACAGTGCTCCAAAACCCAGCTTTCTTAATTTAGGGCTGATGCCTGGTAAGCAAAGTAACTCATGGACAACTCCCCTGCCAGTGCCATTTCTTGGCTCTGAGCCCACCTCAATGACACCTCCCTCCATTTTTAGCAGGGTGATAAGGAGCTGGCACAGGGGGTGAAAAGCTGCAGTAACCATCTTTTATCTGTCAGGATGTGGGTGGTGTTGAACCTTAAGAGAGTCAATATTGTCGAAGGACTCTGAAGGGGCAGTGTCCTTGTAACTAAGGGCATTTGAGATTTATGAGCTTGATTTCATGCACCAGAAAGAAAAATATGTTCTAGCATTGGAAATAAAAATGTGTGGAGGTTGAATGTCAGGAAGTCAGGTCCCCATTTCTCCTCTCTTCATCCGCCAATAAATATGTCCCCAAAGTACCAAGAAATCCCCAGAAATAAAGAAACAAAGAGAACAGAAGAAGTGCAAAGAAAAATAAATGTGTATTTCATCTCATGAAGGTTAAATCTCTGGTATTTTTACTGAATGCAAATTTTCCATTCTGATGCTTCGAGGCTTAAATTAATGATTGTGATTATTTAATTTTTCCTCCATTTCCCTTCCGGTCGCAACCGTCGCTGTTGGTTTTCACACCACACACGAAGAGTTTTGCAGCTGCCACAGTCATTCCTGTGAAGGTACAAGCTGACCCACGCTCAATGCTTCAGTGTAAAAGTCTGGGCTACGTCGCTTTTCCACGGTGCTCATGTAAAACCATGTATGACTGTGTCTGTCGGCTTCTAGCCAGTCCCTTAGGAAAACTACAGGTCATTCCCTTGGCACCTGTCCCTATAAAATGTACATTGCACAAAGTCGTGATTGAAATGTACAGAGGAAATTACACATTCACCAACAGAAAAAATTTAAAAAAAAAGAAGAAGAAGAAGAAAAAATAAAGAGAGAAAAAAGAAAATCCGATTGCTATTTTACAAGAGAAAAGTGTGTCTCATTCCATACATACAAAATGTTTTCAAATTGTACATAAGTACCAAAGGCATTATGAGAGATTCTTTGGAGATGAAACGAAAGTGCAAGAAAGCCAAGGCAACAGAGCAAATGAAAGGAAGCAAAGCAGCAGCTGTCTTTGCTTTCTAAAGGACAACCAAACTTCCCGGCCTGGCCCAGCCCCGGAGATTCCCGCACGGGAGACGCGGGCGTGCGGCCCCACGCTCCTCCCGTGGGGAATTCACCTCTCAGCTCTCACTGTCAGGACAAAAACATGAACCATTTCCAGCCCAGGTAAGGCCAAATGAGCCAGATGCTGTTGGAGTGTCAAGGTATCTCAGGGAAGCGGCAACACGCTCTGGTAATGGATGTACCCTTTGCTCAGTAACCGATTTAGGGCTGAAGCAGCTCTTACAGCTGAGAACTTTGGACACAGACATGAACTTCAACCAATTTGATTACTATTTATTCAAGGCATCCAGCAGTATTAAACCAGAAAAGTTAGCTCTTCATGCCTTTGTTTATTTAGGTTAAACACTGAAGGGTAAGCTCTACCCAATATAAATCTTGTGTCTGTGAAAATATTGGCAAAATTCAGTCCTAGAGGATGATTCATTTGGTGAGGCTGGTGAAATCTCTGTATAGGGGCTATTGGAATCTGGGGGCTGACCTGCTTGAAAAATCAGATTTATTGGTTGTAATACGGTCCTTTCTTCCATAACTCTAAGATCAAAGATGGGCTTTTAATGTTTCTTTTCTTAAACATCTCTTACCTAGGGGTTTTTTAAATATAGGCAAAGGTAACACCCATGGGGCACTGGGATCCTCTGCTTGGGCAGGAGGTTTGTGGGAGACCCTGGCACTGCCCTCAGTCAGCACCGCTGCCGTGGGACAACCTGGCACAGCACATAAAGACTTTGCCCTTGGATCTCCAAAGGCACAGGACAACTGTTCGGCCACACATTTTAGGAATGGGCTTTTTGGACTTGAAGTTGGCACTGGCCACTCTATTACATTTGTTTGTTTGAAAGGGAGCCAAAGAAATTATCACTCAAAGAACTGCATTGCTCTGCTGAATGGCCTGTGCTGCCTTCAGAGGTGGGATTTCTCCTTGGGATGGCAATCCCCCTTGCAAATCTTCCTTCTTGAACAAAACTAATAATTGAAAAAAGTAATTTGGTTTTATTTTACCCTCTGTCTCACCTCCAAAACAGAGTTTTTCTTCCCCCTGTGCATCTCAGATGCAGCTTTATCTGCTTGGATAAAGAACACGTGTGCACACGTGTTCATACCCACGTGCACATACAACCACACGTGAGTGCATGTACTCGAACCACATGCACACGTTTCTGCAGCCAAAGTTGTGTTGTCCTTTTATCTTGCAGGTTATGACAAAGATAAACTGTGAGCTTCATTCAATCTGTACAGAATTTACAGTTCAGATGAACAGCAATGAAGAATATATAGGAATACAGTAGCTGTTAAGTATTTATGGGCTGTCTGTGTTCATTTTGTTCAGGTATTTTTTAATTAACATCACAGAGGCAATCTCATATTTTAGCTTCCTGATAAAATCTGTTTAAAGAAGCATTCAAATGCAGTGAATTTCTTAACAAAATAGGATGTTAATTTTCCCCCTTTTCCCAGTTATGTTGAGTCACATCACAAACCAGGCAGGTGACACTTTGGTGTCTGTTCAATGCACATAAGTTGATTACATGTAGAGATACCTACAGCACGTGGTGTGTGATGTGCAATCCATGTGCAGTACATGTGGATAATGTGCCAAAGTGACACCAAGCAAGATAAATTTCATAAATACAGTGTCTATATTGGAGAAACAGGAATATAGTTTTAGTGTGTGGAGCGTTGTTGCTGTATAGGAACAGTGGCACTCACCTCTATGAATTACTGATAAAAGAATAAAACATTTATAAGAATAATTTATTGAATCTCCTAAAGCATTTGATACACCACGCAGCAACTGCAACTATGTTTAAAATCTGCTCTGGACTTAAAATAACAAAATCTCTGTCATTTTTTAGCTATATCTTGTTTTACCTCAGTGTTCCTGAAAGTCTCAGGTACTCAACACTGTGCGTGAATTTTCTGAGAAAAAGTGAAGAAACTCAAATTTCAGGGGCTTGGGGGAAAGGAAGAGTAACCAAGAAAGAAAGGTCTCCATCCTGCCTGCTGACAGGAGCATGGGGTAACTCCAGCTCCAGGGAAGATGCTGGACCAGTGTGGATAACCAGGCAGGACAGAAAAGACCTGTGTCACCAGCCCTGGTGACTTGTCCTCAGGTTCTCAGCATGGCTGAACGTGGTGTCTGTGGAGATGCTAAAGAACCTCCACATCCACATCTGTGACCAATCCTTTTCATGATCTTCACTGCATATGGAAAACACTGGGTCACGGCCACTGTGTTGGTCAAGTTTAAGGGATTACTGTGAAATGCTGCTTCTGCTTTAATGGGAGGTGCCCATGGCATGTTTAAGTAAGGAGGTATTTTCCCATTGTGGCTTGCAAGGCTCGTGCTGACCTTTTCTTGTGTGGAGTGGGAAGAAGAGAGCATCTCCCCACGTCCACATTCATCAGTGTCAAATGGAGATGAAATTCCAGCAGAGGCTTTGCTGGCAGAGTAACATTCAGCCTTGTTTTGGGGTCAGAACCATCCAAACTGGAGGTTCTGGCATGGCTTCTACCCAAAATCATTAATCCTGCCCTAAAATTATAGGCATAGCTGCAGGTGAAATCCAGCCTGAGCTTGGCACTGAGCTTTGGAAAGCTTTGTGGTGAGCTCAGGTGTCTCAGAACCAGGCAAACAGATGCTGCTTGAACAATTCACCTACAGCTGTATTTACAGGAATCAGGAGAGGGCAAAATGCTTCCAGGCTCACTGGCAGCTTTGGAAACAGCACAGCTTGGACCAGCTGCTTTCCATGACTGAGCTGGAGCCTGGCATGCACAGCCACAACTGTGGGGATGAGGGTCTTGAAAACAGCTCTTGCTTCAGGGAGCAAAAACATCTACACTGGTAGAGCTTGTGAGCTCTTCTCAGAGATGTTCACCTGGACAAGAAAATCTGAGCCAGACCCTCATCCCTGTTTCACTTTAGTCAGCTAAAGCCACAGGGAACAAACCCTCACAGGGCACAGAGAGACAGCACAGACCCCATCCCTGTATGGAAAAGCTCCAGCGGAACAAACCAGGGATGTGTTTAGGCCACAGTGGCTCAATGAGGAAGCAAATATATTGCCAATAAAAAGCAAAACTGTCATGCTAACAAAACACAAAGGCTCTCTGGTGCATCTGGTGATGCCAGGCCAAGTCTCAGAGCAGAGTTCTGGCATTACAGCTTCCCTAGTAAATGGTCTGGGCAAGGAAGAGGATATGGGGCCAGGGTCAAACTAGGTCATGGCAGCAGTGCCAGGAAACATGACAGACTGCAAACACCAGCAAGATGGGCAAACCTTGAAGGCCTCAGGACAGCCTGGTATTGCAGTGGGGAGAAAACTGGCAAAATATTTATGGAGATGAAAATGTAGCTCAGTGCCACTCCGTAAGGAGAGTGAGAGATGCTTCCATGAGGAATGGTTATGGCACAGCTGCAGGGTGCCCGAGACCACCAGGGCTGTAGAGGAGGGTAGGTGGAATTCCCAAAGAGTGGTTTCCAAGGTTTGGAAGTCACATTCCCCCTTGTGCCTCGGGCTGTGCTGCAGGCACAAAAGCACATGGCACGCCAGGGCTGGATGCAGGTGAGAGAATTAAACCAGACATATGGCAGGTCCCACACATGTGGGTTCAAATGGCATCTTTGAAATGAAGACCAGGCCTCCATCCTTGGCACTGCCTGCTCCTCCAAACCCACAGGAAGGGCTCTCTGGGATGCCCTTCCTCAGAGGCATCCTGATGGAAAGGAGGTTGTGACACACAGCCAACACAATTTGCATTTTTTCCTCCCCATTACACGTTTGAAGGAACCACAGGTACAAACATGGTTTTTTTACCCCGTAGTCACAAGCAGTAGAAATGGAGTCTGTGCATGCTGTATCAGAGGGATGGGGTGGTGACCAGTTGCAGCATGAAAGACACTTGGTATATCAGTGTTACCTACAGAAGCACCGCAGCACCCTGAGAGTGGCTCACGGGAGGACAGCCTCTCCCCAGAGTGATGCTTTTGGCAATGTTACCTTGTCAGGTACTACAGCAATCTGGGAGTGCAGATACAGCTGGAGCATATTGCTGTCTACTCATCTCAGGCTGCATGCAGTAGCAGGCAAAATTGAGAGTACAGTCAGTGAGATAGTCCAGAAAGCACATTCATAAGTTAAAAAGGACCCCGCTCCTACCTAAATTCAAAGCGTGATTAATAGTGTATCAAAAGGTGTGTGATCCCTCTCCCTCTAGACACTAAGGTAAGGCAAGCAGTATTGTGTCACTGGGGCATCAAACACTAAGATATACTAAAGAAGATTCCTATGCAGTATTATTATCCTTATTATTAAAAACCCACCCTATTGTTATTGTTTAAAAAAATCCAGTGAACCCACACCCCTGCCCTGAGCAGGTTTTGCTCGGTGAGGCAGAAAAGTCGGGGTGTTTGTGTGCTAAAAGCAAGGGTTTGCTTTTACACCTCTGAGCAGCAGTGACCCCGAGGGGCTCGGAGGGGCTGCTGCTCTCAGCCCTCCCCACAGCCTTCTCCTCAATGCTACCTGCAGCTGAAGGAGCTTTTGTATCTGATTTCCTTGTTTCTGGCTCAGGAAAAGGAAGCTGATGAGAACACAAGAGGCAGACCTGTGATGGAGAGAGGATGGAGACGTGCAGCTGTGGGTTGGGAAGAAAGGGCTGGAGGCTCAGGGCTCGCTGACCCTGAGTGTTCACATGAAATCCTCATCCTGCTCCTGGGCTTTTTAACATTCCCAATGAAATACTCACTGCTAAGGGTCTTTTGTATGGAACAACTTTGGGTAAATTCCTTAGGAATTTCAGTTTTCTCTTTTAATACATTTTAGTCTCAGCAGTGATGTTGCTGTGACCATGGTGGTCTGAGGATATCAGGAAAATGAGGTTTCCAGTAGCTCCCTCTTGGGAAAAGTATGAGTGAAGGTGTTTTTCTCTTCTCTTGGGCAATTATCTGGAAGGGGAGCATTTGTATCTGAGGTGATGCTCTGGCTTCTCAGGTAGATTATACAAACTTTTTCTAAAAATTCACATAATTTAAAGTTTAAAAAATCAATAAAAATGTAAAAATATACCTATTTATCCATAAATAGCAATGACCCTGCAAAATTTATTTGGACCTATTAAGCAGCATTTGAAACAAAATTCATTTTTAGAAAACCTGATCTATCACATAGTCTGTCTAAAGAAATAGAATGGCTTTCTGAGCTGGATGAGAGGTTTGGTTTTGATAAGCTCCTTGACATTTTTTGCTTTAAAAATTGTTATTAAGAAAATGGGTAAACAAGGAAATTCACATACAAAATCTGCACTTGAGTAACATTAAAGTCCCTTCCCAAATATTGGGAAATTTGACTTATGGCTGTTCCTCTGTCTCAGGGTCACATTATGAAAGGCCACCTCGCAACATCTCCAGCCACATCTCCTGTTCAGAGAACTCCTCAGACCACCTGAACTCACACTGAAGGACCCAAAAACTTATTGTGGCTTCATGTCCCAGCCCCAGGCACTGCTCCATCTCATGGGTGGGCCAATTGCAGGATTTCTTTCCAGACCTAGACCCAGATTATGGGAAAAAAAAAACCCAGAAGTTTCTTGGAGACCAGAGCTCAGCCTTAAGATCGTGGCTTCACTTTCAGCACAGACACACCTGGAGCCAGGCTCTGGGCATGGAACTGACTGTGGGCATGGGCAGCCCTGGAGCAGCTCAAGATGGTATGCTGGAAATTTGGCTTTCACATCTTCAGCTGTCTTTGGACTCCTTAGTCCACACTTGGCATTGCCTAGAACTCGTTTCTGTCCTCCAAAATAGATGGAATAAGATTTGGGAGGAAGAGGGGAGCAAAGAGTAGCCCAAGAGAGGCTCAGCAGAGGGACAAAGTCTGCCTGTCCACCTTTTTAAAGGTCTTTGTCATCAGGACTGCCTTAACAACCCAAAACTGATTTATTTTCTTGTAGTCTGGTGCTTCAGACTTCTTGTGGGAGATTGCCACCAGGAATGTGTGTACAGACATGGGGGAGATGAGTGATTAGAAGAGAAGACTTCTCAGGGAGTACTGGACTATGATTTAGGAGAAGAATGAAATTATTTATGTCAATAAGCAACAAGCAGGACTTGTCATTGTTTATGCAGGCTTAAATAATTTCATGGAAATGATGGGCATAATTTGTAGCTAATTCTAGTGTAAGTTAACCCCCAAATCCATAGGGTTTTGCCTGGATGAATGAGAAGTGATGATTTATGGCATGGTTGTGCATGGAGGTGTGTCAGAATTTCTTTGATACGATGCCACAGAAAATTATATCTCATACCTTCAAAAAATGTCTATGTGAATTCTATTGGAATGTGTATAAAACCAGTTTTCTGCAATCACTGATTATGGGACAAATCCAACAACTTTTCAAGATACAAGTCCAAAGATTTTTATAGATTTCAGTGCAGGAAGTTGAAGAGGAAAAACTCAATTTTTCCTTTAGCAACCCCTGAAGATGAGCTTTAAGGACCCTTTCCACCCAAACCATTCTGTGATTCTGTTACTAAAGACCAGGCATGTACCTGTGCTGCAACAGGACTGCATGACATCATCCTCATCCTCATCCTCATCTGGCATTTCTGCCTCTGTATCATACCCTCTGTGCCAAATCTCCAGCAGGCCTAGAAAAGTAATTGCAAACAAATAAGAGATACCAAGTCAATCTCTGACTTGGACAAAATTTGCAGCGAGCAGCTGGCTGGAGCAATGTTAATTTTTGCCTCACCAAATGCAGTTTCCATTCCTGTGGTTGGTAGAAAGCCCAGGCCACCACATTTGATTTAGGACCTGCTGACACCTCTTGTTCTAGCAGAAAGGATCTCATTTTGGAACACACTGGAGGCAAATCTGCATGTTTTACAGCCATTTTGCATTTAAAGTTGTCTCCGTGTGGAAGTCAAGGGCATCGCTGCTTTAACTCTGCACAAAGAAATCTGGAGCCAGAAGGAGTTTTGGAGCACAAACAGAGAGGGAAAAACTGCAGAAGAACAAAAACATGGCTCAAGAGAGGAAAGAAAGGAACTAGCATGGCTGTAAGCCCAGTTTCTCCCTAGGAATAATGTTTTCCCCTCCTGAATGGTGAAAAATGGCAGGAAAAGTTGTGAATATACTTCTCCCTTCCTCATTGCCGTGTGCTGGCCCTGGGCACTAGCAATAGAATGGTTTTATTTACTGTCTACAAGTTATCAGACTGCACCCACATCTTCCCTAAGGCTGAAATTATCCTGGGTCTCCCCTGGTTGCTGTGTCTGGTCAAGCAAACAGGAGGAGAGAAAAAGGCTGTAAGTCTCCCTTCACCCCAAGCAAATCAATGTTCAGCCTCTCAAAGGCCACACAGAAATGAAGCTGTCACCTAAAAATCCCTAACAGACTCTTGGTATGACACAGGGAAAATGTGGAAAGACTGAGTTTGAAATCACAGCAGAAAACACAGGTGGGATTTGGGCTGTGGATGCACAGCAAGGTTCAGAGGCACAATGCCACCGTGGTGTCCCAGCCCTGGAAACAGATCCCAAACCAAACTTCTTCTGATCCACCCCTTTGCAAATAAAACCCCCTACCCAACTTATCCATGTAAAGGATCACTTTGTGGCTTTGTTTTGGTCCCAAAAGAAACTCTGAGCATCACTTTTCCCCTCGCCTTCCCACAGCTGAAGGAGCTGCTGAGGTTCCTGCTTCCACAACAACAAAACGGAGCAGACTGGGATTGGCACAACTCGCGGGCAAGCACGGGCAAGAGGCTTCTGAAAAACCATGAAGAAACAAAGCAGCGCCTCTTAACTCAGCTTAAGGGATCCAAACAAACCAAAGGATGTCCCGAGAACGTGGGGGTGAGATTCTTGGCAGGGCAGAAGAAGAAAGGAAGGATTTTCACGGGCATAGTATGTGCAAAAGTGTTCAGGCACAATGCAAACTGTAAGAAAAGTGCCCACTCTGACCAACAGGGCTTCCAGAGGATGGAGCTCAGCACTTAACTGGCAGCAAGGCAGGGACCACAGCATCCTGCACGTCCACCCTCTCCCTCTGCATGGAGGCTGTGCCTCTCCAACAGCACTGTTGGCCACGAGAATGGCTTGGGATCATGGCAGCCCTCCAGAGGGGTTGCCTTTGGTTTGCCTTTGCTTTCAAATCACCCCCAGGTCCCTGGTCAGCAGAAGGAGAGATAATTAAATATAATACATGGTTTAAAATACAAAATTTCATCCCCGTAGTGTCTCGTCCTCCTTCTCTGTCTCATTTCTCTCCCCTCTTGATTGTCCCTCTTCTTGCACTCAAGCTCATATTTCTGAGTTTTTCCTAAGATGGGATCATTTCCAAACTGCTCTGGGTCAGAGTGCTACCCCAGCAAGTCCCACTTAAGGTCATATCTTCTGCTGAGGCAAATATCCCAGCCAACATCCCTCTCCTCCAGGGATTTTCCATGTATTATATTGGAATTATGTCACCTTCCTGACAGCTAATGAGGAGTAACAAACCCTCATTATTACACGTGCCCTGAAACCTAAGCCAGAAACAGACACGTATTCTGTCTGTGACTCCAAAACACCTAAAGGTGTGATCAACTCCTGCCACGACACAGCAATTCCCACCTAACGCTTGTCAGCCACCAGTTAATGTGAACTACAAAAAGCCCTGGCTGGGTGATTTATTCCTACCCTGCGCTTCTGAAGATTCCCAAGAAATGCAAATTGCCTACTCTGCGCCATGGAAGTTTCACCTAATGATCTTAGAAAGAGAGTATGAAAGAAATCTGGACTTCACGGCTCCAGTTCGCTCATCACCGTGACCTCTTCCACAAAGGCAGGCTCGGACCTGCTCATTCCCCCCCCCCCAGAGTAAGCTGCAAGAAAGTATCTGCCAGCTAAGGGTGTCCTAGAAAGAGGAAAACCTTAGCTGTCAACCTCCTTGAGAAGTTCCACACGCGGACAGCTGGAGCGGGCAGCTGCCAGCGCCCGGGCGTGGCTCGGCGGCTGCAGGGAGGCTTCACTGCCGGGGGGTCGACCAGCCCATGTCACTGAAGGGTCCCTCGCCCGTGGCCGACCTCGGGGGGGGCCCACAGGGCGTGCAGAGGTCAGAGTCGGTGTCTGACTCCCCTTCTGCAATGTAGGGTCTGATTTTGGCCACGGCTGCATAGCAACCGTTGTTAAGGATGTCCAAGTTCTCTTTGGACTGGGAGATGCTAAAGCCGCTGAAAGAGCGCTCCAGTTCCTCGTGGTCCACCGAGGGGATGGAGATGGACGTGTCGCTGTCTCTCATGGCACTCTCGTGGTGTTTGGTTGTAATGTCTTCGTTCCTCAGGTACTCGGCGCTGGCCCGGTGCCCGCCGCTGTAGGCGGACAGGGAGCGCTCGTGGGAGGGCGGAGGCGGGATCCGGACCAGCGAGCCGGGGTCTCCGATGGGAGAGGAGCCGTGGCTCTGCCGCTGGCACGACGTGGAGGGCGGGCACGCGTTGCTCGGGGCTGGCGGGGCGGAGAAGTTCTTCTGACCCATGGAGCTGGTGGACCTGATGATCTTGATGATGCAGCCGTTCTTGTCGATGTGCTCCCTGCTGTCCTCGGGGCTGTGGTAGGGAGGGGCTGGGTCCGGTTCCTTGGACCCGAAGTAAGCCTCCGTCTCCGTTGGGGGGATGCCCATCCGCTGCATGTAAATGTTCACCAGGAAGTCCAGCTTCTTCTCCATGGACTGAACCTGCAAAAACACCACAATTCCAGAAATACATGCAGGCTGAAGCACGTTAACATCCTGGGTATGAGCAACTTCCATGGAGGAACAAGTGTGGGGCTGGGCATCATAGAACACCTCTGCCTACACTGACCCACAGCATCCCAAACTTTTAGTGAATGTTTAATTGTTCTGTTCTAAAGGGTTTAATTCTCCACCTTTTTAACACCTTTCCCTTGTTACAGGATTTTTCCTTATGCTCCTCTAATCTTTATGACAGGCACCAAGTTTTAGAAAAGGTGGAGCACACTTGTTTCTTCCAGCTCCTTCCTGCGCTTTGAACTTGTCTGGGCTCAGAAGGCCATGGGGATTTCTGAGCCTTATGCTCTAGGAAGATTTTAAATCTTCAGCAAGGCCGGCAGCTCCAGCAGCCATGCTCAGGGACTCATATGAAACATGTCCAGCGTGATGGCAAAGAAACCAATGCACTGTTTTCAAAAATAATGCAGGCTTTTGACACACTCACTAAACTAGACTAAAAGTGCCTGGTTTGAAAGCAGAACTTAGGCTTCCAAGGCATTTAGTGCCCTTTGACAACATCCACCTTGTTTCTTTTTCAAAGTATTCCATGCTATTTTTTTTTTTTTTTTAACTAAAAGGTAAAATCCCAGTGAAGGAAAAAGGCAAGGAAAAACCAAAACAACACATGCAACACGCTCTGACAAGAACCCTGACCCAAGATACCTGTTTTTCAACTTTTCCAAGCCTGCCCATCATGCTGGGGTCTTCAGGCAGCTCCCCTTCTGCTGGCCCTTTGGTCCGATCCTTGTCGGTCATGGAGGATCCTCTCCCAACGATCTGGTCAACTCTACCGGGATCAGAAAATCCCCCCGCCCCCGGAAAAGGACCTGGAGTCAGTTGGAGGCAGCAGGAGAGGAGGGCACTGCTTGTTGTGCCTCCACGGGACAAAGCAACAGCCTCTCTCCCAACTAACACTCCAAATTACTCACAGACACGCAGTGGCACTGAAGTGTTAATTCAGATGCAAAATTCAGAGCAGTATTAGCAGAGTTTGAAATTATCCATTTCTGTTTATACAGATAAAACCTGGCACATTATGCACAGTAAATTTACCCGCTGCAAAGAATTTCTTTAACTGGCTCTCTTCCAAATCGATTAACTTCTTATTTGCACTGAGAAGTTATTATTTTGGGGGAAGATCAAGTTTTCTGCCTAGCAAGTATCAATGGATCTTTTACAGTCTTTGCAGCAGTCTCCTGTCCTCAATGCAAATGTCCATGCGTAATTCTCATGTCCATGAAAATGAGCTGCTTGACCTAAGATCCACATAAACAGGTGCAGTGATGAACGTTTGAGTGGAGCTACATCAAGGCTGAATATGGCCAGAACTCACCAAACATTACCAAACTGTTTTCATCTCAATGCAGTCCTTACTTGTACTGTTAGATGTTTTTTATTAGCCTGGCTCCCAGCTGGGAGCAGCAGAGGAGGCTCCTGCCAAATCAGCCAGGAAAGGTTACCAGGCACATAATTTGATACTGACTTCTTTACTCATGTCCTTATTCCCAGTATGGAAACACCTGGATTGCTTAACAGCCCCATACACAGAGGAAGGAGGAGGGCTGAACATGGAAGCTGGAACTCAATTTTATTAGAGGCATCAAATATAAATTTCTGGAGAGTAAACACTGGAGCTTCTTGATCCCTCCAAAGTCCAGGGAGCAACTCATTTTTGGAATAACTCCTTAATGGCAGCCAGGTTTATAGACTAATTCTGTGCTGGGCAAACTTTACTCTTGCATAATGCACCAAACGTAAGGGTGGCGGGGGGAAAGAAGGGTTAATTAATCTGACTGAAACCAAGTTGAGGTATCTTGAGCGAAAACTCAAAATGCTTCTTACGCAGTTCTGCCGTGTGGGCCATGGGTCCATGCACCAGGAGGAGGAAAAGGAAGGAGCTGAACACAGACAGACAGGGGAAAATGAACAAACAAAAACCAAGGAAAGGAATGAGATGCGAGGCTATTTCCAACACAAGAGCCATCTGTTTTCTTCACACTGGACAGGGACTTCATACGGATGTTGGCTGTTGACACTGAGGGACAGGGACCAGTGGGAATGGACCAGCGTGGCTCCCTTAGCTTATATTAGAGCAACAGCACTTTACAGCACCAGATCTGGCTCAAAGAGATGAAGTGGATGAGCACATCACACCAAAGACAGAAAATATAAGCCAACAATCGTTTCAGAGTTTAGCTTTGATCCCAGAAGCTACTTGATTTGGGCAGGGATGTAACAGAATTCTGTTCTGCTTAAAAAGCCATGTTTGATCCTTTGCTTAGCAATATAAGCACAGGAGTACAAGGAGCACCAAGTGCTGGGATTACAAGTGTGAGGAATATGCATGCCTTATTTCTCTCTTGTAATGGGAGAAGGAAATCACTGACATTTACAGGAACTCCCCACGAGGGATGCAATTACTGACAGGACATACAGCACAAGAAATCCTAGGACAATGTCGTTACCATGTAAGCCAAGAGCTGTTAAATTGGATACCTCGGGCTACCTTGGTGGGGAATCACAAGTCAAGGCGTGGTACAGCCACTGTATGAACTCCTCTCCTGTATGCACAAGCAAGTAGACTGGTAAAACAATGAACATGAGTTTAAGGAGGCCCAAAGTCTAAATGTTATTGAATATTGCAGAAGGCCAAGAACAATCAGGGTGCTCTGTCCTCCTGTCCCATCCAGTACACACTGAAATGCGTCCACTAATGGAAATGAGATGTCCCTCAGCAGCTGTGGAGTGGAGCAGGGAGGCAGGACAGACTGTGACACAGAGAGGAGAACCCAACATTGCATTGTAATGACAGAGAGAGTCTTGTGTACCCTAATTCTAACCTTGCAGAAATCAAGGCAGGACTTGTGCTGTCTTTCATATCTGAAGAGAAGAGCTGTCCAGTGAGTGAACCCCACATGGCCCATTTCAGGGGCAGCTGGCACTTCACAGATGGAGTGATCACTAAGAAGAGCACTAAGTTGTTGCTCACCTTCAAGGATACAACTTGCCTTTAGACCTGCTGGGATTTAGGAGCAGGGCTGAAGCCCTCACAGAGATCACCCCTGAAGCATTCAGAAGCCTTTTCTCATTATATAATTGACACCAGAGCCCACAATTCTCACTTGATTTGTTTCCTTTGTGTCTATACCTGAGCACAGTCCTGACTCCTGGGCTGGTTGTCTCCCACAGCTCTGAGGAAGCAGAGCCAGATCTCTCCTTGGAGGCAGGGCAGCACCAGGGATGGTGCAGGGGGGCAGCTCTGGGGCTCTGGCTTCAGTGCAGAGTGGGGAGAAGAAAGTGAACCAAGTCCTTCTCTCTTTATGGGAGAAACCAGTCTCAAGGTCTCCCACCCCTTTGCTTCCCATGGCACAAGCTGGACCACAGGAGACTGCTCCTACCCTCAGCACAGCAAAAAGATTTCATTTGTGCCTTATCTGATACGAGAGAAAAGAGGAAATTCCTTGTGAGCCCCCAACCCACCTACCCCTAGCTGAGGACCACCAAGAGCAGGAGGTCCTTTTAGCCATTACAAGACTTTGGGATCTTGTCCAAATTGGGCAACAAAGCTCAAAAGATGAAGAAGAAAGAACATATTCCACTTTGGCAAGCAGAAGGGGATAATTTATGTTCTTACTGCATGACAAAGGACCAAGAATCTTCTGAGGTGCCCATCCCACTTCTACACTACAGCCCATGGGGAGACTTGTATCTCCTCAATTCTTATTTTTGCTGTGCCAAATACACACGTGCAGAGGGAAGAATTCAGCTGAAGCTGTGGAAGAGCCAGCCCCATGTTCCTCCTTTCCTGGCAGAAGAGGATTCAGGGATTTCTAAGGATGCATGACAAACTATGCCATCTGCTGTCCTTGGTCGGCTCTGCTGGGCCTCGGTTTGGGAGGGAGAGAGAAGAGGGAATTGCTCTTTAAAGTGGACTTTACTGTCTTTCCTTCTTTCTAATGACACAAAAAAAATGTAAATTCTTGCATCAGCCACAGTGCAGGTTTTCTCATGCTTCATTATGCTTCATGCTAACAGTGCATGCAAAGAGGTGTAATATGTCACCCTCGGGCCAGAAGCAGACATCAAAAGGTCAAACGGCTCAAATGAGATAAAAATGAAGTGTTTGGGAATAGATAGTCAAGTCTTTTCTTTTTTTTTTTCTTTATATCTTATAATTTTTTGTAAACAATCCAGGCATTGAAGCCAAACCCCCTTCATCCATGTCACAGGACTGGCTACTTACCCCTTTATTTGGCAATAAAACTTGCTCTGGACAAATTTCAATCAACAATCGTCGTCTAAAAATTACAGCTGAAATTGCACCTATTTCTAATCAGGCTAAATCAGCTGATCAAGGGAATTTTATCCAAACTGTCTATGTGTAGAGCATGGAACAAACACCATCAGCCAAACCACAGCTGTGGGCATCTACCAGGATCCCCCTGACTTTGCTGGGAGCTGCTTGCAGAAGGATTTTGGCTGAACTGAGAAATCCATTGAGTCAAGACAGCTCACGGGGCATGCCTCCCAGGATGTTTCTCTGGGCAGAATTTGGCTAAAACAGGGGGTGCAGACTGAAAAGGAGAGGCTGGAGCCATCCACGAGGGTCTCACAGGGCACAAGGGCCGCTGGTGTCTGTGGAAGCACAAAACTGCCCAAAATTAAGTGCAGCATAAGCCTTTTCATGGGTGGGAACAGAGATTTCAGCAGCCTTCTGTACCCTGCTGCTTTCTGCAGCCACAGCTTGAGGAAAGGGGGAAATGAAAAAAACCATTGGAAAAGGGAGAAATTACAAAAAAATGTCTAAAGATCTCAGGAGCCTTGTGGGTATGTTCAAAGATTTTTTAATCAGTATTAGAAACTGTATAAACAGTGAGGGGAAAGTCATTAGCATGAATCTGAAACAGCAAGTCTTGGACTGAATAAAATAAATATCCCAGTTTGAGGCCTCCTCCCCTCAGATCCATCAATCACCTTTGCTGTGTGTGAGGCACAAGTTTTCACATGAAAATCTTGCTTTTAGTGAAGGCTTGTTAGACATATCATCTTAAAGGTTAAATACAACAAAATCCCTTTGAATATGTACTTTTATTTTTAAATATAAATGCTTCTGCAGATAACAAGGTTATTTCATTTTCAAAGATCTCTTTTGTCAGGGAGGAGGAATGGGAAAAAAAAAACTTTTCTGAAAGCATGTTTTTTCAAGCACAAAGCTTTGGGCTTCTAGAAAATTCTATTTTTTAATATTTGAGCTAGCTGAGTGGGAAAAGGTAAGCTTTCAATATTCCTTTTGCTTACATTTCTCTAGTGAAGATTACTCAGAGCAGCTTAAATAAAAATCAAGAGATTTGTCACATATTAGCTCTTAGGGAGGCAAATATATTTAGGAAAAAAAAATATTTGAGGTTAAGCTTACTGCATTTAAAAATCACCTACTATTTCTGCACGGAAAATGACTTTCTGGCAAATATTTATACCTGCCTTGGGCTCTAGTGGTCTCAGTGCAAGGAGTAAATACAGCCCAGCTCATGGCCTTGCTGCCCAGACCTCAGAATGCCTTAACATGGGAATTTTTGTGAGAAAATGAGCTTCAGATATGGTTTTACTTAGGGAGAGAACTTAATGAGAACTATCTCGCTGTGTGACTGAGGGCTGGGTTTGACTCCTGCTCCTTTTGCTTGGAAAATCAGGATTATTTATTATTTTTCGGAATATGAGTTCCATGGTTGTAGTATTCTAACACAATTTTTTACTCCATGATCAGTAGAGCGGCACCAGGCCACTGCATTCACCAGCTACAAAACACTTCATTCTTACTTTGCCCACTGAAATAAACTCATTTAATTGTCCAAAGAGCTGTAGAGGCTCCTCTGCTTGTGTGTGGACAGTGTCATCCTTTAGGAAGTGGATTGTTCACTTTATATTGGCTTTGTGGGTAAATATTCCACCCTTTACGTTTGAAGACAGCCTGATAAAATATGAGATCTTTTAAAAAGATAAAATGATAAAATTTGGCTTTCTAACACCTCAAAGAAGACTGAAAACATGAAATAGGCTCGCTGAAGGAACTGATGGTTATTGATGACTTAATGAACATCCCCTTTTTTGTTCCCCTCTGGCTTGAAGGCAAATCAGAGCACACCCAGAGCAGCAAACCCTCGTGAGTCAGGGCTTAGCAAGCTGCACTGCTAAGTGAGAGATGCCGTCATATAACTGGCATGAAAGGGGTTTGACATTAAGCAAATGAAAAAAAAAAAAACTCCAGAGAAAGCGGCATTTTGGTGAATCCTAACCTAGGCGAGTATTGGGGAGACTCTTTGGAAGAATACATGGGTCCTTTGGTTGGATACTTCTTATGCCGGGGAGTTGAAGGGGGTGGGGGACCCACAATCATATCTATCCTGGCAAAGTAAATAAGAGAAAAGACACCAGCAAAACGCATAATGAAGCAACACGTAGAGAAAAGTTGGTCAGAGAAAAGTCGCAGAATGAAACAACTGACAAACAGAACCACAGGGAGAGAAAGAGAGAGAATTTGAAAATATATTCTGCTGGAAACAGAAGGCTCTCTCCTACCACCTGTGTGTTGGTGAAAAACCAGAGTCTTACCCACCTCAGGGTAAGATTTGGAGATTTAGGCACCACTGCAACATCATTAGGAGCTCCCCCCGCCCCAGATATAACAGGCACCATGCTTTACCCTCTGGAATATATTTGCATATGTGTGGCAATATCCCATTGAGGTGGCTGGATATGAAACAACATATATTCATCCTCCTTTCAGTTCCAGTGCTAGAGAACACATCCTCAGCTAGTTCAGGGAAGCATGAGCTGCTGGGAGTCGGCGAGGAACGCTGCAGGACTGGATAACTCAATGAATGGGAGACATCCATGGTTGGCAAGGTGTCAGGATGGAACACGAGACAATGTGAACACAACACTGAAAAGAGCACATTGCAGACACAGTGACAGAGGCTTTACTGATTAAAGAGGAAAGTGCATGTTAAACACCCCAGAAATGTGCTTGGATGCAGCTTTAATCCATCAAAGCCCTAGCCAGGGGAGGTCAGAGCCTGCCCTGCTGAGCTGAGCTGGCAGGCAGAACACGGGGCTCTGACTGATGAAGGAAAGGGACATTAAAGTATCTGTTCTCCAAGATGCCCCATAACTTCCTCCCTGGGATCCACTGTAGGGGTGCAGGGCCCAACACTGGCCATGGCCTTGTCTACAGGGGACCCTTCCAGTTGTACTGGGCAGGTGCCCCAAGGGTGGCCCCAAAGGGGTCTGCTCCCATCACCATCACTGATGTCCTGCTCAGTGGGGACAGTGAAACCAGTGAAGCTGCCTGGTAGTCTTGGATCCCAAATCCAGGTGCTTCATGCTTTTGAAGCAGCTCCTGGTCCTCTTGGCTTCCCTGTGAGAGGATGGGTGGTGGCCTTGTCCAGCCCCAGAACCTCATCCTCACAGTCCCACAGCTACAGCTAAGAGGAGGATCCAGTTTATTCTTTGAAAGGTGCAATTCCTTACCCTAACACCCAAAAAGGCAGACAAACACCCTGCTTTGTCTTTGCAGCACATGCCCCTGAAGGACTGGGAGACCTGGATGGGTGTTGAGGCAATCTGCCACAGCCCTCAGGGTGCTGGAGACTCAGGTATCCCACCTGGAGCCAGTGGAGATGACAGCCCTGATGCCTGGTACCCACTGCAGAGGCGGCCTCCAGGCCTCTTGTTTCAGGTTACTAAAGTTAGGAAATGTCAGTCCACTCCCCCTCCTCTTCCCCCTCTATATTCAGCTACACATCTTGGATCTATGATCACTGAATCTGTGCTGAACAGGAGCGAGAGGCTCACAGAGAGGAAATTCTCCAGGATATTTTGGTCTCCATTGCAAGGGAGAATGTTCCTTCTGGGAAAAGCACAGTGTGCAGCAGGGCTGAGAAAGTTACCTCTGCATCTTGAACATCAAAAATAGCAGAGTTAAAATGGTCTCTGAGAGATTCATGGCAGAACAGAGATTCCTCTTTTTCCCAAGACAATTTTCCTACTTCATTCCTGAGGTTCATGTCAGCTGTTTGCATACACAAACACTTCTTTTTCCTTCACATTTGCTGACTCTACCAGGGACTTAGATGGGTCTGAAATTAAAGAAAAACTTCCTCAATGGCTTCCAGGGGAAACTGGGCTGCCACAGCCATTAGGGGAAGCAATTTCATTCTCCAAGTGTAAAAGCAAATGGTGTATTTTTTTGACTGGAGATTGCCCATGGCCAAGCCCTGCCACAGTTCTGGGTGTCCTTCAAGCTCTGCAGAACTGGAGCTACTTCTGCTGAGCCAACACAACCAGGGCTTGGGGTTGACTTTTCCCATCAGGGCTGAGGGAGGAGTGGTCAGACTAAAAGATTAAACTCCAATCCTCTGTTGAAGGAAACAAACTGATGTGTTTGGGTTTGGTTTTTTTTTTGTTTCTTCCAGGAGAAACATGAAAAACATGGAACCTTCTCGATTCCATTTGTCCCCTTTCCACATTCCTTCTCCTTTTGAAATGAACACATCTCACCCTGAAATCTGAGCACAGAAGCTGAAATGCAGCTCGGCCAAACCCCACCTACGTCGGTGGGCTTGGATGAGAAATTCCCATCTGCATGGATCTTCAGCAGACTGTGCCATCCGAGGAGGGATTCCTCCTGAAGTGGCTCAGCATCCCAACAGTGTGAGGGAGCTGCTGTCTCCTCACTGCTCTCTGTGTCTGTGGCAGCAGGGCCATAGCCAGGACACCAAATTTTGTCTTATTTCACTCCCAGAAAGGTACCAAATGAGCCTTAACACTGGGGCACCAAACCTTTGCACCCTGCCAGGAGGACCATGGAGATACCCACCCACCTTTCCTATGGGACATACCATAATGTCAACAGCTCCCAAAATAAAGCAGGAGGATGAGCCATGATTTTTGTATGTCCTGAGATGGGCAGTAAGGGAGTTTTTAGGGCAGTCCCTGTCCTGCTTATCCCTGTGGGTTCCAGCCATAAGCACTGAAGTCTTCCTTGGGGATTTGTCTTGAAAACAATAAGCTGTAGCTGCAAAGGGAAGTGTCTCCTGGCAATACCTCCACAAAAAGTGAACAAAAAGCAGTGGAAAATGAAGCAAAGAGAGGGGTCTCTTGCCTGGCCTGAAGGTTTTTAATCCTGGAGAGCATGTCCAGGTGCCCAGCTGAGTACTGCTCGATGACGTCCATCACGTCGTAGGGACGAAGGCTCTCCTTGAACTTGCGCTTGGAGACCAGAAACCTCATAATGCTGCAGGAGACAGAGAGAAAAATGGTCACACAGTCCCTGGGTGCAGCCTGACCTGCTTAAGGGCAGATAAAAAAACACTGCAGGGAGCTGCTTTGGAAGGAAAATGGAATAAATCCCAACCCCGTGGGTTTGGGAGAGGATGCAGCAATAGGAGAGAGGAAGGGGATTGCGGGGGCTGGTGGCTGAAGCCCTGTCTGCGCCAGGGGGGCCCTGATGCCCCTTGGGCTGTCATCTGTGCATGTGCTCTCTGCACCACTTTTAGAAATGTCAGCATTACATCTCAGAGCTGGTGAGAACCGTCACTTGGATGCATCCCTGCGGGGGATTTTCCTGTTTCTCCATTTATTCCTTCCCTAAGCAAAAATTGCCCTTCCTGGCAAAATTGTCTGTAAAGCAGGGCAGGCCACCCAGGGGAAAAACAGCCTGCAGCACACACATGTCAGCATTTGCCAGCACTTCCTGGGCTTTACACTTCTTATTTTTCTCTATAATTTATTTTTCTAGACTGCTTCCCTCCCTCTCCCTCTCTTACCACACTGCCCTGATGCTGACTTTCAGCCCTGGTGTCAAATCTTCTGTCACAAACTCGCAGTTGCAGCTTTTGTTCTCATCAGGAATGTCTTCTCCAGGGAGGCTTGCTTCTGGGTTTGGGACAGGGAAGGAGAAACACCACACGTTACTGTTTCCTGTGCCAGTGCTGCACAAGGAAAGATGAGGCAGATCACAAACAGCAACCCCAGGGGAAGCTGAGAAGCCTTTGCTGAGCATCCAGATGAGAGCATTTCCCAGGATGTGCTCAGGTGACATCCAGCAGTGCCAACTGCAGCTCTCACCCATCCCTGTATCAGTGAATCCCAGTACCATTTGGGTTGGAAAAGGCTTCTAAGATCATTCAGTCCAACCATACTTCCAGCACGGACAAGGCCACCGCTAAACCGTGTCCCCAAGTGCCACATCTAGAAGTGTTTTAAATCCCAACAGGAAGGTGACTCCACCACTGCCCTGTGCAGCCTGTTCCAGGGCTTGACCACCCTTTCAGTGAAGAATTTTTTCCTAATATCCAGCCTAACCCTCCCCAGCACACCTTGAGGCCATTTCCTCTTGTCCCAATGCCTGATTCTTCCTCCTTTTCCCCATCCTTATATACAGAAATATAAACATTATCATGGGTATCAGAAGGGGTTTTCTTTCCCCTTCAAATCATTATTGACAAGTTTGGGTTGGAAGGGACCTTTTAAAGGCCCTCTAGCCCAAGCCCCTGCAATGGGCAGGGACATCTTCAGGTTGCTCAGGCTACTCCAAACTAAAAGCCTGGGAGGGGAAGGAGTCCCAACAGCTTGGCTGGCAGCTCTGCCCATCTTAGGTGGGGAGGGGGAGGATGTTGGGCCCAGCTGGGGCATTGGGGTGCAGCAGCCTGAGCCCTCACCTTCCGAGTTCTGCCGCGACGCCGCTCCCTTGATGCGGAAGGCTTGCCGGGCTCGGCTGCGGTCTCCGAAGCTCCAGCTCTTGGGCACTTTGCTCGGGCTGTCCTCGATGCTCTGGTCAGCACTGGGGGACCTCCTGATGCCCTGAGCCTGTGGAGAGCCTTTCCCTTTGGTGCCAGCACCGCGGGGACTGGAGAAGACACGATCTTTCAAACTGACCTTCTGACTGTTCAGAGAAACACGTTGAAACAAAGACAAAAAGGAGACAGCAGGAGGAGTCATTCTGGAAACCACGCAGTCCTTCCCCACCAGCCATTAGAAACCAAGAGCACTTCCAAGCAGCAGTGACAAGTAGCTTTGCTGATGGCTTTTCTTTTTCTTTTTTTTTTTTTTTTTTTTCAATATATGTTTTTTTATTTTTTTGTTTCAAAGAAAGCATTGTAGAAATGTTTCCGTCATCATGAGTGAAATGGGAATGGTTTGTAAGAGAGAGAAAATAATGAGGACTTAAACAGAAGCCCCTCATGGGATGCCAGGGCTGGCGGGACAGAATGACATTAACAATGAGATTATGATTCCTTAAATCACTGATCGACTCCGATCACGAGTTAGGAAGCTTTTCTTTCACAACTGCCTTCCAAAACACTACGTCTAGTAAGAAAACACCAATTAAAAAAAGCCCCAAACCATTATCTTAAAACTTTTGTGCAAACACTTCACTTCTGGTGCTCAGATATGTCCTTTCCCTTTCTTCAGCTCCTGTATTTCCTCCTTCTTCAAACATGATCTGCCCTCTTTATATATTCCAAGGAGTTCCTCTTTATCCAGTTACATATTGAAACACATAAATCCAAACACTGTGCAACTCCTTTGTATCCTATAAAAATCCCATCTAAAAGCTATCTGCCATCTCCCTGGAGGTGTCATAAACATGGAAAGCAAAATTTTTAAACTCCAGAACATGGCACTTTAATGCCTTTTTTCCTACTAGAATCCTTGCAATTATGGTAGGAAAAGAAGATCTCTCCAGAAACAGAGGTGATCTCATTGGGAAATAGTGACCACCCAGCTCTAATAAGTTCCAAAATTCTGAAATTTGCATTTAAAGCCTTTCACCCAAATAAAGATGTTGAATTTTCATGTGAAAATTCAAGAACAAAGAGGTTTCTTATGAAACCACAAACTTTAGAGACAGCATTGGGGAAAGCAGACTGCAAATAGTTTTGGATCATTTCCTATTTTTTTAATAGCAATCAATGATTAAACTCCACTGATTAGAGGTTGGACAACCAGTGCAACTTGCACAAACAGCCAATATTTTATATATAGGTATATCAAAACTGAGTGAAGACAGGGATTTAATTCCCAACACCCTGTACCACTGCAGCAGCCACTTATCATTCTGCTGCCAACTCTCTGCCGCAATTTGCGGGAAGAACATTTCAGAAATTTTAATTTCCACAACACCAACCAAAGACCTGCTTTTCTTTTTTTTTTTTTTTTTTTTTTTTTTTCTTTTTTTTTGGTGTGTCTTTCAGCAACACCAACTTAAAAGTCAGAGCCACACAGCCCTTCTTTGCCTTCAAAACTGGCACGAGGTTCTTCAGTCAGAACTTGGCTGCTGGTTTTGAAGCAAAGCAAAACGCTGCTCCCTTTTCCCAGCCGCCGGCTGTTCCCTGCTGACAGGAGCAGACACCAGCTCTGGCCACTGAAGGAAGAAGATGTGACTCGAGGACACTCAGGGAGCAGATTTGTCGAGTAAGAAGGTGCTATTTTTACAAAGTCACTTTAGATTGTGAGACAACAAACATTTACAGGGAGAGAAAGGTGCTTAGGCAGCGTTTTGCAGAGTTGTGTGGGGAGGGCATCCCCTGGGCTGCAGGGAAGGGTTGGCTGTGGCCACAAGCTCAGCAGCAATTTCACATTGAAAGATTGGATTGGATTGCAGAGAAAATAAAAATTTTCTCATGACCAAATTAAAAAAGGCAGAATTTTTTCAATTAGAGATGAATTTTAATTCAGGTTTAATGCCGGGATTGAATTTCCAGTGTGCTGACCATCTGCAGGGTCTGTCTGAAAGCCGTGGGATCAGCAGAGCTGAAATCCAGGTCGAGGTACAAATTCACACAGGAGGAATCTGGGAACAAGCACGTGCCTAAACACCTTCCTGGATGTAACCCTTCATTACTAATGCTACCAAAACCATCGTACATAATGAGCCAAAGGTTTAAAAGAAATTCTCACTCTGAGTTTCTTGGATTAGAAACCAGACTGAAATTTCACCATTTGATTCTAAATAGGCCAACTAGATCTTTTTTCTTTATTTTTGTTGATTTTACAGAATAATATTTCTTGAATCCACTGTGTTTTGGTAGTACTATTACTTTGATTTACCTTTTTTAAAAGTAAGTTTTATAAAAATGCTTTAGCAACACAGCAGTTTTCAGGATTCAAAGTGATCTTTTTGTGCTTTATCGTCTGCTGGGTTTCTCCCATCACCAATCCCAGCATAAAACCACTTGTTTTTCACTGAGTATGTCAGGGCCTTTTCCTTGGAGCCCCTTTTCCATTACCACAATAAATGTGCTACAAATGTTTGCAGGAATCACAAATAGCAAAAAAGAAAGGGTTGAACTTGGTGAGGGATTCCAGCAAAGAGTTTCAAGCCTGAGAGCATGAGGAGCAATATATTAAAAAGTCTCACAGAAATCTGATGAACAGTTAAGATCTGGGTGGGTTTTCTTCCCAAGTACTCACTAAGAAAAAAAACCCAACACTTGATGTAACTTCTTTGTTTTAACATAGATGACACGAGACACCATGAACAATTAATTGAATTTTTCCTTCTTCCATGCAATTCCCTCACTGGAAACAACACCTGGAATCACATGCAAGTACAATCCCTGCAGAGGCAGATGCTGTTGGGGTCTGCAGGAGCTGGTAGGAAAAAAACCCCAAAGAAATACAGACATACATAGGGATATGTATCTATATATGTTGTACATATATGTTGTCAGCTAATCCAAGATCATGTTCTCACTCAACCAGAAAGTCATGCAGAGGGATGCAGAGTGTCTCAGAGAGGTGGTGCTTGGATGCCACTCCAGGATGGTCAATGAGCCCCAGCTGAGTGGGGGGTGTTGGTGACATGAGGGGAGGACAGCAGGGACAGATGGACGCTCACAGTCGTGACAGAGGCACGAGCAGGGGCAGGAGCTCTGCTCGAGCCAGGGGAAGGAAGGGAAAGGGAACTGTGGCTTTGCAACCAGAGGCACAGATATGGGGAAGCCACAACAGCCTCACAGGGTGTGATTTAATTCTATAAGTCCTCATAACCACTCCAAGTGGCATCTATGAAAACAGATTTGATAGCAAAAAATTATCATTTCAGGCTGACTGTGGGAAAGATTTATAAATATTCAGGTTTTGACTTGAATTTAACAAAGGATAGAAACTGAACTGTTTTTTCTCTGTTGCCAGTCAAAAAATGAAAGTCCATCCTGGAGAAACTGGATGATGTTCACTGCTTTAGTGGGCTTTGTATTTTAGTTAAGTCCAACTGCCCAGCACTCAGCAGAGAAATGCACAAGTATTGACCTTTAAAATGAGCTTCCATCAGCCTCCTTAGGATGCCAGGGGTTTGAACTCCTGTTTGAAAAGCTCTGGTTTGGGGTTCATTCCAGTTCTCTATAGCATTAAATCAGCACTTTAAAAATAATGTGGACTCATTACATTAGCAGTAATTTTAGATCAATAAAAAGTATCAGTTGTAAGGTCTTGTCATTGATTTTAAACTATGCTTGAGCCATTACTTCATTTTCTTCTCAGCTAGCCAGAATGAGTCTGACTAGCAGAGGCTCAGATCCATCTCTGCATCCAAACTCAACCTGTATCAGTGCTTATTCTTCTGAGAAGCTGTGGCCAGGAGAAAAAGGTTGTCTCCTGTTGTTAATGAGGTGCTTTTTTTAAATCAAGAGTTTGTGCTGAGCTTGTGGCATATGAGAACAACTCATTAAAACCAGGCAGGAGTGCCAGGAGTGAGTGATGGCCTTTGTGACTATCACTGGGCTCCAGTCTGCTGGTGTGAGTAAGAGGCAGAAACCAATTACTGGAGACATGAAGGAAAGGAAAATAAAACTGTGTATGCAAAATTTGCCATGACTAAAACAGAGACCAAGAGAGGGCCTGGCTCAAACCTGGTTTGCCTCCAGCCATTCCAGAAAAAACACTGTTAAAAGGTGAATTCAGCCTAGAGAACACAGCTTCTAGAAGCAGGGAAACCTGGGTGTAAGGGAAATGAAACATCAGCCAGTGATCCTGTCATGGTGAGTAATCCCTCTCTTTTTCCTCATCCACAACCACGGTGCTAGACTTGGATGGGAGCCACTGATGCTGTCATGGCAAAGGCTGGAGCTGCACCATCCCTGCAGGCACCACACAGGCACAGAAAAGCACAGGGCCTCAGACGAGTGAGGGGACACTGGAGCCAGACTCGTGTCTGTAACCTTTGCTGTCCTGCAGCACTCTGTTATGATCACCCATCTCTTCCTAATGCCCAGCCCTCTTCTCCCAAAATGATGTTGAGTGCTGTCAGCCCACATCAGCCACATCCTGCCCTTCTCCAGGCCGTTTGCTGTTTGCCAGCTCGGCTGTTCTGTATTTTGGGAGCAAAGCAAAGCAGCCAGGCTGCACCTCCGAGCTGGCTGATCATTCCCAAAACAGCCTTTAAGGAACCTGCTCCACCCAGAGCCACGGGCCAGTTAAGGGCTGTGCAAACACCTTTCCTCCACTGCTCTGGGTGCCACCTCTTCCCACTGTGAGGTGCCCTCATCTCTGAGTGTGCCCGGGAAGTCTCTTACAAAGCAGAATATCATAGAGCTGATAATCTGGCCTGGTGTAGTTACATTACTGTCTAAAAATGAATGTGTTATTGCATTTATTGACTAAAGATCATTGGTTTAGTACATTAAGAAACCACAGCTTCTAAGGAGTTTCCTATTAATTTACCTACATTGAGTTTTCCATGATTGCCTCATTGTGTGCTGTTATTTAGTTATGTGCATCCTAGATGAAGGCTTTTAGCACTCAGCCTGAGCTGCAGCAAAGTGCTGGCATCTGCCCCAAGAGTTTGTGCAGTGGGGATTGCTGGCAGATGGCCAGGGGTCCAGAGAAACAAGACACCTGAATTATTTTTACATCCCTTCGCAGTTAACCCACAGTTTTACTAAAGCACAGGGTGTATAACACTACATTCAGGATGGATGCAGGTAACAAAGATGCTCTTGTATCTACTCCAAAGTTCAAGGCTCCTTTTTGACTGGAAGAACCACAGTCTGTCATCCTCCTTTTCAGACTCTCCAACAGATTCAGAAGATATTGAGGTAAGAGTTTGTTTCATCCTCCCTTTCCCTTGCAGAACTCAAGACGGGGGAGATGAAATGAGGACCACAGTGGGAAGGAATTCAGTAGAAAACAAAAAAAAATTACACTGGCTTTAGCAATTAAAATCCATGCCTAGGAAGACATGCAAGGAAGACACTGAGATCAGAGTGGCTGATTTTCCAGAAAACAGAACTAGACATGAACAGATGAGAGGACAGATTACAAATAGCACTGCTCGTTTTCATCTCTGCCAAAAACAACCTCAGTGTTAAGCAACTGAGAGGAGGCTTTCTCTTGGGAGGAGTCCCAGCTCACACTACACCTCCACACATAAAACAACCTCACCTGGCAAATGGAAACACCACAGAAGTCAGGATCATTTTTTCAGCTAGTCTATTGACCAAATCTTTGCCATTTGTCTTGAAATGCTGCCTGTGGAACTGATGATCACCCAGTATTTACCCACGCTTTTCAAGGCTAACCTTCAAGGAAGGCCACAGCACCACCAAATATGTAGCAGGAGGCTGACTCAGAGGTTCAGGCTATTTATCCAGATGTAAAGGATTTCCTAGCATGGAGAAACTGCTTTTTAATGAACCCTAGATCATGCCCCATTCCTCTTTGTTACCCATTCAGAGATGGGATTTACCACTCTACTTCTGAGCACCTGGTACACGCAAACCTCACCCATGAGTCCTACCCTCTAGACTGACAGAGAATAAAAAGAGCCAGCAGGTCAAAAAATAGCAAGAAAAGAAAAGATACAGGTTGAAACAATTAATGAAGAAAATCAAGAGATACATATACTGTTAGAGCTGCAGGTTTTTTTTACTTTCAAAGCTGTAGTTTGTTGGCTTTCTGAGGGATACAGAGACTGGTGATTTTGAGAATTAAAACGGACTCCAAAAAAAGAGCATGCAAAAATCCGAGTTCACAAACATGCGGCATCACTCAGTGCCCTGCCACTCCTGGGCTGTCCACCTGCCTGGCTGTGGGGAGAGGAGCTCGGGGGGCCCCTGCCAGCATTCACAGCATGCAAACTCTGGGCAGTGGGAGATCAAGAAGGTGCATGTTTGCTGCTGAGGAGCAGGGGTGGGGGTAGAGACTCTTCCAGTGCAGGTGTGGAAGTATTTACGCACAAGTAAGATAAGATCTATGTGTCTGTGTCTATGGCCATGGGTGCACTAAGGGATGCTCGTTGGGAAATCCCTGAAAACACCTACAGCAGTTGTCAGCTGGATGAAGAAGATGCAAACCCTGCTCGTACGAAGCCCTGAGCTAAAGCTGTCTGTCCCCCTCGGGGTCTAAAACAGAACCATTCACAAGGCCAATGTCAACGCTCAGGGGAGCCCGTGTCCCCTAGGTCTGGTGGGACAGGCTGAGATTAGTCCTTCTCTAGCTGCGTAGTAGAGGTGCTAGATAGGCAAGCTGTGGCTTCCAAAGGCCACCAGGCTAGGAAAGGTCAATTTGTCACGGTCAGAGAGCCAAAGGAATGGTGACTGAGCAGAGGCAGGAAGCTGGTATTTCTCATGCTACTAACTGGACATTGCTGTACAGTGCAAGTCAATTTGGAAGGATTCCCTGGACCTTGAGGAGGGATGGAGCGATAGGGAGGAAGGGGTCTTTTTTAAAAAAAAAATTAAAATTTTCCATTTTGCCTGTGCTTTTTTTTTTTTTTTCTTTTTTTAAATTTTCCATGATTTGTTTAACTTCACTTCCTGGCCTCCTCCTCCCTTGCTGAGCAGACACTGGCTTGGCTAGCCCAGCCCAAATTCCCCATCCTCATCCCTTCACTTCGTGCGCTCTGCACAACTGGCAGCCATGGAAGGCTCTAATTTTGGGGCGGGCAGTGGGGAGGCTCTTCCCCCTTTTTTTTTTTTTTCTTTTTTTTTACTCATCTAGTACCTCTATTAAGCAGAGAAGTGATCAGAACGGGTGGTAGCAGGGTAGAGGGAGAATGAGCCGTGCAGCTTTTGATTAGTTTCGTGCGACGCATTTCCCGTGGTACCTAGAGTTTCCTGAGCAGCATCCGCAAAGTGACTCTCTGCACGGTTTGCTTTTACTGGAAATGAGGGGAGAGTAAAAATTAGACCTGGAAGCAAATGCCAGACAGGAAACTTTTTGATTACTGACTCTAGGTTTAAAAGACAGGTGATTTGAGGGCCTGGTTCATGACAGGATTGTTCTGCTTGAGCGTTCAGTGAAAAAAAAACAAACCAAAAAGTAAATCAAAAGTCAAGTGGGTTTCCGAAATTTGTTTCATTGTGGTCAGTAACTTTAATTAATAGACATGAGGCATTCTGCTCATTGAGTTGGTGGTGTCAGTTTATCTACAATTAACTGCAGGAAGATTTTTCATCTCTATTGGCAACAAAAAAATACTTGTTCTTCCTCTAAATATTTTTAAAAATTGTAAGTTTTTTTCCAAATTGCTTAAACCATGGAAAGCCAAAATTTTGACTCATTTTGTCAAATAATATCCAAAAAGCTCAAATTTCTTCTTCTTTTTTTTTTTTTTTTTCCCCAAAAAAACCCCACTCACAAAGAGAGCTAGTTAATCTGTGAATTATTTGCACTTTCCATACGGGAAATACCATTATATTAAGCCTGGCATTGAAAAAAAAAAACCAAAAACAGATAAAAACAGGGTGTGGTGCAGTCCCTTATGGGAAGGGAGTTGAACATCTGTGTTGACACATCTGGTTTTGGTAATGATTTTCAGACAGGCCCTACCACCTCGGGGGAGTTGCTGACTTTGAGGAGGCACCACCACAGCTCCATCCCAAACAGCTGCTCAGGCACTGCCCTGCCAGGAGATCCCCACCAGCACCAGGGTCCTCCATGCCATGGAGCAGCCCTCTACCTGTGGAAGGGGAATGACGTGGCCCCATCACCCCACCAGGCCACCAACCACCAGCAGGCAGCTCTGGCTGAATTCATGGGCAGACTGGGAAAGCTGAAGGGCATCAAATCCCAATCTTGTTTTACATTTGAGTTGGGAAATCGGAGGAGCCCACGGGCACAGCATCCCATGCAAGCTCAGCCGACACCACCCTCGGCATCCTGGGGACTCCTCAGGTGTCCACAAGGGGACCCTGCATCCCCAGGGCCCCAGGTGCTACCAGGGCTGGCCTGGAGCTGGTGTGGGAGTGGGATATGGAGCATGCAGAGCCTCGGGGAGATGCGTGGGTTTCTCTCCTCTCAGTCTCCTCTGCAGCCCCCCCAGAAAGATGCAGTTCCTTCCGTGCAAATAATCCGCTCCCCTAAAGGCAACTGATTATTTCCAGATTACTGTCAGTCCCAGCATGAGTCTCTGACACCAGGTAAATTGGTTAGAAGGCCAAACACCAGCCCAGGCTCATGTGGCCCATGGGGTTCCCATGATTGACCCTGGTTTCCTTGGGCAGTAGAGGTTTGGGACACCTTGGACATCCTGGGCTGGATGAGCAGGGGCCCACTGAGCCAACCAAAGGCATCCTCCAGTGCGTACAGAAGCCTTAAACACACCCCTGAACAGAGATCTTGGGGTTGTGTGTATCTCAGACAGACATATACACACACTGAGAGAGAGAATACACACAGATATACACACACAGTACAAGGGACCCAGCCCAGCATTCACCCAGTACATGGCCAAGGTCCTGCTGAGCTCACTGGGGTCCAGGACAAACCACAGCTGAGAACAACCTTCCAAAGAGGTTCCTCTCATTACCTACAGCACTGAACTCATGCTGGACAAAGTAATCTGAGTTTTAGCTTCCCACTTCCCTGGAATCCTTCTGTTTCTTTTTCTCTGATATTAATGTGTTACTGTGATCATTTGGTTCATTAATTTTTAGCTTCTCACCCAATTGTACTTTGGAAAATGCAAGAGGAAGAAATGTGGTTGTGGATGCCTTCAGATGTTTCTCAGACCATCTGTTCAAGAGCATCTGAAGCCCACATTTCACACAGGAGCCTCCATAGCCCAGGCGAACCATGTGTCTGTCTTTTTGACATTACAATCAAAGCAAAACAAACAGAAATGAGATGCCACAGCTAATTTTCAGCCTGATTAACAGAAGAGTAATCACCCCCCATTACCACTCTGATCTGCTGGCTTTCTGCAGCAGGAGGGGTGAGAAAAGCCCTAGCACAGAGCAGACCCCTTCCCTGGGGATGTGAGGGAGAGTGGATTTGTATTTGGACCCTGCTTGGCAGCAGTGTGGTCTCAGAAATTGGGATGAGTCCCAGGGCCCCAGCAGCACAGCCAGGCTGGGGAGGGGCAGGGGACAGTGCCTGGCTGGGGCAGGGGCAGGGTGGACACAACACCCAAAGTGATGGGCAACAGGAGGCTCTGAAAGCGTTTGTTTTTTAAAGGGAGGGGAATAAAAAGGGGGAAAAGGGTACATAGCATGTAGAAAAAGGCCAGCATCTCTTCTCAACACAGCCTAGGCTCCACCTCTGGGGGAGGTGAGCTCCTGGCCCTCAAGCAAGGCAGCACAGAGCATTCCCAGCACTCGGATGTGGATGCAGACAAGCTCGTGGTGGAAAAACAAAGCAGAAACCATAGAGAAAGGATGTAACCTGTCTCTTAGATCAGCTGTCCCATTTTATGCCAAGACTAAATCAAAAGCCACCCAAGAGAAATTCCAGGTGACCCTGAGCCTCTGTCACACTGACCCCATCACCTCCTCAAATCCCCCCAGCCCAGGCAGCAGCTCTCCCAGTGCTGTGTGGGCAGAAATCAGCACGGCCACAGCAGCACTGGGGTCAGAGGGCAGGACCCCAACAGCCACCCTGTGCACTGGCAGAATGATTGGGATGCTCCCAGACCTCACAAGACAGTGATATCCTGCATGGCATAATCCCACATGCCATGCCAGCATCCCCTCTCTAGACTGAAGTATAATAAGGTGAAAAATAGTGAAAAAGCTCTTTCTGTTCCATTTGCTGCAGGAGGCTTGTGGTGTATTGATTATGGAAAGAAGGATACAGGAAATCAGCCACTCCCTACACATCACTAAAACAGGAGGAAGATCCAGCTAGCTCCAGGTGTAAGACTATCTCCTTACAGAGATGGAAATGCAAAGTGGAAAGTCTTTCCCAGCTGAAGCAGTAACAGTGTGGAGCTGGGGTCTGCCAAGAGAGACAATTCATCCCCAGAAGCTTCCTGAGTGAAACATCACCAGCAAGTGGGTGATTAACTGTCAGGTGGGCAGAGAAACAGGATGAGTTCTCTTTGCTAAGGGCAGGATGACACACTGAGCATCACCGGGAGGCTGCTGGAAATTCGAGTGGGTGGAAGATTTGGGATGTGAATGCAAAAGACCCAGAAAATTTTATTGGGGAAAATAGGCAATTTGGGCCCCTCCTGAATGCAAAATTCCTTCCTGAGGTCTGAGGTATTATCAGATGGAAGGAAAAGGACAAGGGAACAGGTAGAATTGGTTTTGTCCTAAGAGAACAGAAGGAAGGAGCTTTGGTGCTGCCATGGCAGCAGAACTGAACGATATGGAATAAATGGAATAAACCCTAAAGCTCTGCAGAGCAGCTGCAGACCCTCAGCTTAAACCCTCCTTGGGCTGGGGTTTTGCAGCAAAACCCATCAGTGTCACAAGAGACAGATGCACCACAGGAGCAGGAAACAGCACCTGGAAATGACTCTGATGAAGGACCTATAAATAGTAAAAAATACTCTGAAAAAGGATGGGGAAGGACTATTTTTACTTCTTTCTGTGACATAAGGTTGAGAAAGTAGAAAATGATCAGGGAAAAACCTGCAACTTCTACGAAGAAATATTGTCCTCAACTTCAGGTTTCAAGTAAATAAATATGAACCCTGCAAGACAGGACCAAGATTCAAATACTAGAAATAAGGCTAGAGACTCAGAAATAAGACTATGTATCTTATTAGATTGCAGGGGTGGTGGCTGGTGTAACCCTGTAAGGGACTGTCAGACATCAAATTTCCTTGGCTATGGAGCTGATAGGGCTGAACAGGGATATTTTTTCTCATTGTACTGTAAAAATGTGGATTTACCCTTTGATGCATCCAAACTTTATTGCTGGCTGAGGCAGGGCAGTGGAGCAGCCAGACCCTGGGCTAAAATTCTGACCCTCCTGATGCCACAGGAAGGTGGCCAAGATTTCAGCCTTGGTCTGCTCCCAGGGAGCTGTTCCCAAGTAACACTCCCTGCTTTAATAATCCTGGATGGAGGCTGCCTTCACTTGAGCTACATTTAAGACCTCACACAAAAAAAAAAAAAAAAAAATCTGGATAGTTGAAACATGATCTTGGAGATTTGGGTTATTTGGCAGGAAAGTAGATGGAGTGCTACAAAAGTTCTGCTTGCAAAGTAAAGCTCAAATGAATGACAGGAAAAAAAAAGGGAGGGGGAGAGGGATAAGGAAGGAAGGAAAGATGAAATTTTCCACCGTTTAGCCAGCAGTATATCTACCCAGATATCTTTGGTTGGCTTTTATGCCAAGTAAAAATTAGTTTCTGACCTCTTATAACCTAAGAGGCATGGCAGAGAGGTACATCTGCAGAATGCCAGGCTCTAGCTGTACTTCTGAAAAATGTATTCATTGTTTACAAAATTTAGGCTGCAAGTTGTGTTTTGAGGAACAAGATGGAAGATCTGAAAGCCAAGCAGATGATCTCCACTGATCATCAGTGAGTTTGTGTCTCATCAGCCAAGAAAAAAAAAAAAAAAAAGAAAAAAAAAAAAGAGATTCAGTTCCAGAATTTTTTTTTTTAAAAGAACTGGAAAATATAGGACCAAAAAAAAAATCATCCCAGAATTAAATACTTCTAAGTGGATGAAGAGTGTCCCAGAAGTACCCCAAACACCAGCCCTGCTGCTTTCCCTGGGAGTTGTGAACAGAGAAAAGCTCTACCACGAGTGAGATTTACGGCTGCCCTTGGAAGGTGCTCGCCACGATCCAGAGCACGCTCTGCACCGTGGGCTCCAGGCGTGGAGGGAAGATGGAGCAGGGAATGTGCATCCTCCCCAGGGAATGGGGTGGACAAAGGGTGTCTCTGCCATGCCACCTGGTGCCGTGCCAGAGAGCCCTGCTGTGTCCCACGGAGTCCAGGCCGTGCCCTGCAGCGAGGGGAGCTCAGCAGGAGCTGCTGACGCGGTGACGGGCGATGGCTTCGTGTCCCCCACGTCACCTCTGCCCAGCACGGGTGACAGAGACACAGGCAAAGCACCACCTGCCCCTGGGCACATGGCGAGCCTGCGTTGTACCCAGTCACCCAGCTACGACCCCAGCAAGGAAATCAAATAAAGAAGCATAAACCAAAGCCCTGCTGTCACCCCCGTGAGTGTCTGCCAGCTCTGCCTGTGCCACTCTCTGTGCCCCCCCAGCCTCGCTACCCTGCAGCTCCAGCCCGAGGCAGACTGGAGGGAAGATATGATTTAAGGTCCAGCATACACGTAGATACTCGGACTGCACAGCACAGGAAAAGCACAGTAATACCTAGGGATGCTTCCCTCGATGGTGCCACGACATGGTACACACACACACACAGAAATCTACAGGGAATGCATGGGCATGGCGTGTTGGCAGTGATACAGACCTGGGCGATGGTTCGGGCTGCTGCTCTTTCCTTTAAACAGAAGCAATAGTACATTAGCATGGTGTCAGGTGGCAAAAGATGTTGCTGCTTCACTGTTAAAACATAACGAAACGACAATACCAAACAATACAACTAAGTGGAAGTTGTGGACAGAAGAAAGGGAAAGGAGCACTTAATTCCTGGAGTTTCTGGCCCGGACAGAAGATCACTGGAGACTCACACAACCTCAGAGAAGACACATACAACGCACAGGGTTGTAGATTTCACCCCAACCCATCCTTGTGGCTACGCACCACTGAGACACCTGAGGGTCGTGTGATTTGTGTGAGCACAGGAGGACTTCTGTGGGCTCAGAGAGCGGCCCCCTTCCTTTGGAAATGCACTGCCCTCGTGTTTCTGCACATGGGGAGGGTTGGAATGGCTCCCATGACCTCGGTGCATTCGCTTTTCCTCCCTGGCCATTGGGACAGAGCTCATGTCAGATCTCTGAATGCATGGATTCATGCCAGGTGCTGGGGTTGGACATGGGAAGGAGCATGGACCCCTTCCCTGGCATCCTGACACCTCAGGTGGGGTGTATGCCTCCAGAGCTTTTGGCAGCTACTTTACCAAAGTAGTTGGCAAAGGCGACATGGAGGGAGTGGGACACCACAATCTGTGTTTGCAGTTCTGTATTGCCATCCGAAACTGCATTGTCCTGAAAAAATCATTGAGGACAAAGTGAGCTGAATGCCTACAAAAGGGCAGCCAGGACACTGCAAGCCATGCTTAGGCCACACTGAAAAATACCCCTCACCTTCACTGAGCAGGCATTGTGGTGGTATTTCCCCCCAGCAATGAGGAGAACCTGCTCCAATTCACAGCTCCTGCACTGGGGAGTGGTGTTCAGTGGGGGCCTCGGCCAGCCCTGCCCTGCAGCCCCCCAGAGAGGGAGCAGATGGTGTTTCCCAGCAGATACAGCTCTGCCTGCCCTAACACAGGTGCCCTCTGAGTGTGATGCTGCACCAGCCCTGGCCCTGCTCAGCAGCAAACACTGAGACCTGCACAGAGCCTGACCCCTCTCCCTCAGCTAAAGGCAGAAAAAAGGAGAGACTAATAAAAATCTGTTTTCCCCCCTCTGCTCCTTGCTCAGAAAAGCTTGGAAGCCTAGCCTCAGTCACTAGCTCAAATACTCACATTTTAAAATTTTCAGGCTGACCTAGGGGTGTATTCTCTATGGAGGCACACAGCCCAGGGCAGGCTCCATCCCACATCTCCCAGCTGGCCCCAATGCCCACTGGCACCTCTCCATCCCTCCCAGGGTCTGCACACTCTCCTTTCACCAACAGGGCAGCCCTGAGCACTCAAAACCCCATGAATTACCCCTCCCAAGCAGAGGGTGAAGGTGCAGGACTCCCACCCTTCTGGGGGATTCATGGAAACCTTGCCACAGCCAATTTAGCAAAAATGTCTCACTGCTGCAACCCTGCCTGCTGTCACTGGAGGGAACAGAGAATGAATTAACACATCATGGGCCTGAGTGTCCTCTGAGTGTGGTGAGGAGCAGAAAGGTCAGAGGAAAACTGGGATCACTCCTCCATCAGCCCCTATGACTTTGAGTTGTCAGTCAAGCACTGTGACATTGCTCCAGAGCCAAGTTAGGCTGAAGGAATTCATGTAGAGCACAGGAGAGGGGCAGGGAGGAGGTCACTGAGTGACCCATGTGGGACCAGCTGTCAAACCTCTTTCATCTTCAAGGATGTCCATATGCAAAATGCAGGAAGGAAAAAAGAAAAAAGGAAAAAAAAAAAAAAAANNNNAAAAAAAAAAAAGGAAAAATATTGCAAAGTGTGTGCGTTCCAAACTCTCTTAACTCTGCTGCTAACCTGAATGTCAGTCCTGACTTGCTCTTCAGGTTCCTCAGGAGCTCCAGCTGGTTCAGAGGAGGGATGAGTCTAGAGGGAGAAAACAAAGAGCATTAATATCCAGACAGAGCTGATCCCAGAGCCTCCTGTCTTGGCAACTTCCCCTGCTGCCCCATCCTTTCAACCAGAACCAGCCTTGTGCCACCAACTGCAGCTGGGGGACAGCTCAGGAAGGATGGAGAGGGGTTTGGCTGCTACTTCCAACAGTGTCCTAAGGCAGAGCAGTGGGGTAAGAGAGAGAAAGTGACAGCAAGAGAGAGAGAGAAACTTGTCTGCACCACTGGATTTTGAACCTCCCCAAAACCAAGCAGCTGCCAGGGTTCCTGGGCAGCCCGGTGGTGTTTTGGCAGAGCTGTATTTTGGCAGGTTGGCATTGCTATATGGAGAGAAACTCCAGAATTGGGGGAAAATAGGAAAACTCAACCCTGATGCTCTTGGGAATGTGGGAAGGCATGGGAAGGAGCAGCTTGTGGAGCAGAGAAAACAGGGACCTGGGGTTGGGAGCATCCCAGGAGAAACAGCAGTGTGCTCCAGGGTCAAGTTTAACCAGTTCCCTACTCTCCATGTCAGGTTTTGCCCCAAAAAGAGAAAATCTTGTGTCACTGCCTTCCAGAAACCACAGGGCTTTCTTCCATTCTCAGTTAAAAAAAATTTAAAAATTGAAAAAAATCTGATAATGGGAATCCTGGTAAGAATTAAAAGTCCAGTGAACAAACATCCTGTGGCCTATCCTGCTTTTCTGCCTAAAAGCCATGGAATTAGCTCCATATCCATTTTTTGGGTTCCTCCCTGAGACCTTGGGAGACCAGGGCTTGCTCCATAAAATTTCATATTGATATTCCCAGCCAGGTTTTCAACCAAGAGAAATATAGGCTGAAGGTGTCAGGGGGTGTAAGAAATGAGGCTTCTAATAAAATAAAGGGAGAGGTGTTCATGCCCACATTTTTCAGCCATGGTAAGACCAATAGTTTCACACTTTAACTAAAAAGAAAAAAACCCAGCTCAACTGGAAAAGCCTCTTCTCTGCAGGCACAAAACCTATCCTCTACACCACAGTGGTTCAGCAGAGATTTTGTGTTCACAAGATTGAGGCAATCAGAAAATTTTCCAATTCTAAGTATGGAGAAAAGAATAAAAATAGGCCTGAAAAATTTTGGCTCGGCTCCCCAGTCGCTTCCATCCAGAGAAAAGCACATCCTGATCTGCTGAATTAATGATCCTCTTCATTCCAGACATCAGGAAGAAGCTGACCTTGATGCAGTGGAGCTGTGCATGAGTGCTGGGCTGTCACCTCCCTTCAGACACACCGTGGGGTTTGGGGATGCATTCCAGGTTGGGAGAGGTGGTGCATAAACTCCAGCACAGGGTGTACTCAGCAGTAATGAAGGGTGCACAGCTCTTCTTTGGTGAATTAACTCCTCAGGGAGGTCCATACCCAGCAGAACACAGGAGAATTGCCCCACTTTCTCCAGCTGGGATTGCAAATCTCCAGCTCTCACTGGTGCTAGTCTCAGCTGAGGAGCTCATTAGCTCAAAAGACTGGAGGATTCAGGATTCCCAAAGGAACAATTTCTTTTGCATCAGCCCATGGTCTGCAGTGTGCTGATGGTGGCCACCTCTTGGGCCACCACAGATGCTTCCATGAGGAAGTGCAAGCACACAACAAACACAGAAATTCACTTCTGTGGTTGCTTCATGGGCCTGGTATACATGAGGTGGAAATAACCACTATTTTACTGAAATAATTATTATTAAAAATGGGTAAAAACTTACACATATACTTGACCTGAAATTTAATCTCAACTAAGAGCTCAGCCTAACCTGTCACTGCAAGAACAGCTGGGGGAACAGCTACTGCACCACACCATTTCTCCAGACCCTTAAAAAACAAAAAAAAAAAGGCAGAACTCTGCGCAGCTCTTGAACTGAGCTTTGCTGTGGAATGCTGGATGCACAGCACCCTGCCCTGGTGTGTGCCCAGGGCACAGGGGACACGGGTGCCACCATGCCAGGTGCAGAAGGAACCTCTGGCTGGGGCTCCTCACGTTTTCTCTCTCTCCTCCTGGTCCGTGTGTCACTGGTTAGCAAGGGAAGCGCGTTCCGGTTAAGGGGGAGCTGGCTGAGGGATCTGCACACCACGGGACACACACAGCTCATGCCACCCACCACAGCAACACTTCTGAGCTGCTGCAGGTCCCCCCCAGCTGCCTCCACCACCCCTCCCAGTACAGCACAGAGAAAGGCCACGCCAGCTCCAGGCGCTGGCTCCCGTATCCACAGGGAAAGGCGGATCCGCTGTTCCTGGGAGCACAGACGACTTTTCAAGCATTAGTGGACAGGAGGGAGGTCATGCCTCGGGCCAGGACACCACCAGAACCCCACAACACGAGGAGGGCAGCAGCACAGGACACGGTGGGAGCTGTGCAGACACACCACGACACGCACACGGACGCCACGATGATTTTTTTGAACAGTCCCAGGATGAACAATTAAGGAGACAGTGACAAGGAGATGGGTGCTGGAATGGGATGGGAACCTAAATGAGTCTCCATGCAGTGCTGGAGTTCCTATCAGCAGCCAATTTTTGCCCTAACCATGATTTTATGTCTCCAACTGAAGCTATTTTTCATGACTGAGAACATTTATAGCGCTTATAAAATACTTCATTACAAGAAATGGAATGGAAGTGGCACATTCTTATTCCTCTCCCAGCAGTAGAAAAATGTCTGATTCTCAAAACAGGCTGTTGTTCAGCACTACAGGAAAGTATATTCTTAATATTATGCTTGCAGTTCATTGATGCAATTTGCTATAAATTAAGCACACAGAGCAGTAAGTGTGATTTAGTAAGGCTGTAAAACTTGCATCTGTGAAAACTGGAACCCGGTTTCGAAATCAGACACTAAATCACATCAGCTCTAGTGGCATTACTGCATCTAGTGAGGATTTAAACTGCTCTAAAAACAGAGCTTGGTCTGCAGTCTTGAAATGCAAGTCATTTATTCCCCATCTTAAAATATTAACTTGACTACACCTTCAGATACCCATCTCATATAAAATACGCCTGTGATTTGCAAATTTACTCCCTTCTGCAGAACCTGAGATAATATTATTTATCATAAATCTTACACAGCCATATCCAGGACTTTGCATTTGGATTGATCCCAAAAGGTTAAGACCCAGACTGAATAACTGTGGCTAATAACTGCTTAGCTCTAGGTGGGTCTTGGAACTAAAAACTGAAATGGAAAAGTCCTGCTGAGATGAAGCATTCTTTCACCAAAAAATCATATTGGTTTACTCAAAGAAATGAATGATCATATCAGTTTAGCATCCCAGATCTTTCTCTTCTCCAGGTTTTACCCTCAAAAGCAGGCACAGCTGCTCTGGAGGTTTTATTCTGTGCTACCACTGATGTGCCCTGTGGTGCCATCACACCAGCAAACTCAAAGCCAGCGTTACCAGGTGGGCACAACTCCTGCAGCTCAGAGCCAGATAAATGACACAATGAAGGATGGGAGAAGAGGGCTGGAGAGAGGGAACACACGGGAGTGAGGGCACAGGGAAGTGGAAGATGCATGGGGATGTTTTCTCGTTAAGCGTTGCATGGATCGGGGGAGGTTGGAAAGACCATCAAGAAATCATCCTTAACAAAGCAAGCTTATCAAGCACGCTCCCATTCTCCCTCCTCACATCATCATTTTGGCAGTTTCCCAACACTTGTGTGTACCAATAGCTAAAATGTACATGGAGGTGCAGGGGGTTAGTCTGTAGCAGCAGGAGGGCGCGTCTGCTTTGGGCTTTCATTCATTCCTTGGAAAAAACTCATCTTCAAAGGTTTCTGTCTTTTTGTTTGTTTGTTTGTTTTGTTTTGTTTTAAATTCAAGGCTTTGCATGTTACAGTCCCAAATGAAGAACAAGGAGTGACATGACACACACTTTCAGAGTCACATGCACTTCATACCTGGAGGCACCATACGTTTGCGTTTGCGTGCTTTTCAAGTGTTTTCACCAAAGAAAACCAAAGGGGTAAGAGAAAGAAAAACAGGGGGAGGAAGTCGGGGTGGAGGAGAGGGGGAAAGAAACAGAATAAAGAAAATTAGCATATGAACGAAGTGTGTCCCCGCTGTGGCCAGGCTCACAGGTGAGCACAGGAGCTGAGCTGGCTCCCTTGTGGCACGCCCATGTCACCCTCGGGGACAGGCAGCTGGCACCTTGCTCCGAGAGAAAATGGGCACCACGGGGCAGGGAAAGTGTGGGGGCCTCCCAGAGACCTTCCATGGGACATCCACAGTCCCCAGCCCCTCAGTCAGGGACTCCCTGGGCTGGACTGCTGAATGGGCAGGATGTGCCCATGGGTTTGGGTTTTTAGTGAACACCAATATATAATAGTAGCTCAGATCAAAGCCCTGCTCTCATAAGTGACAACAAGAGCAGGTTTGTTTGTTTGTTTGTTTTTTCCAATAAATCCAGTGGTTGATGCAGAACAGGTTATTTATGACATCTGGGTGCACCAAGCCAACTGGTGCATCACAATCCAAACCACACCTGCCCACACAAAAGCCTTGTGCATATTTCAGATTTTGGTTCTGCCACATTTTGGATTTAAATATGAAATATGGGATTCTCTCAGAGGCCACCATATTTTCCCCCAAACAAATCAGAGTAGCTCTACTGCAGTGATTGGAGTGATGCTCTGGAGCCATGTGAGCTCCTCCAAGGCATGGGTAACAATTTTCTCATATCAAGCAGCCAAGCCTTTCCAGAGATGCCTTGGGAAGAGAGATGAGCTAAAGGCACAGGCTCCTGCTATGAGGAATAAGCAGCTCAGTGTTGAGCAGAAAAGATGCCGGGGTAGTGGTGACTGCAGATCATCCCCGGGCACCAGAGAGAGGGATTTTGTATTCCTCAAGCCCATTTCCAAACCACACTGTGCATTGCAGCCACATGTCAGCAGCCATGGCCCTAAGGGGCTGCTGGGCTTGATGTGCTGCTGTGGCTGCAGCAGCACCAGCAGCAGCACAGGGCTGCCCGTGCCTGCCAGCTGGCTTGGGGAAGTGGGGAGGCAAGGAGAGATGGTCAGTGTGAGTGATGCAAGCTGCAGCCAGAACATACAATTACTCCCTTTCTTTTTCAAAAAAAAGCCACTTAATTTATTTGACAGAATTCAAAATATAGTCAGAAGGGGTTAATTTTTTTTTTTTTTTTTNTTTTTTTTAAGTAAAAAAAGAAAGCAATTTCATTGAGGGCTGAATCCATTGGTGCACCCATGGCTCACTTGCCCAGGTGATGTCCACTTGATCTGTGTACAAACAGGAGCTGGGATTTAAGGCAGAAGCTGAGAGTCCTGAGACATCCATTCCTAAGGAAGCCCAGGGTGACACTGGTGTGTGGGGCTGAGCAGCACCCACAGCAGTAGCCAGCAAAACTGCCACAACCCTGCTGCAAATCTGTCCTGGCTTCTTACTCAGATAATCAGGCTCTCCAAACTACATTCTTTTTCCTCTTTCTCCTCCCCAGACTTTCTATTTAGCCTTTTCTGGAGATCTTTAGCTCAGATTTCCTCCTGCATATTAGCTCCCTGGAAATACAGGTTTTAACAAGGGGGTTGTGTAGCAGGTAATCAAAAGGGTGTCACTGCATGTCTGGCTGCATGGTAAGTTCAGTATTTCAAAGAGCAGTAAAATCTGGCAAAGTCCACTGAAAACAAGCTCTGAGTGCCTGCATTTTGCAGTGGATTTTGGGCCAAGCTCCATCCTCATCCTCTCCAGTAGCTGACCCCAGGCAGTGCTGCAAAGGTACAGCCAGAAGGTCAGGTACTGGGAGGGAGGGTTTCAATGGGTGGGTTTAATGCTATTGGAAAACAGCTTTGTCCTGTTCTGTTGGGTTGTTGTTGTTGTCATTTTGGGTTTTTTAGGCAAAATCTTCAAGTTAGTTCATAAATTTCTAGGGAAAAAGCAACCAATCAGACACACACTGGGAATGAATCCAATGAGAACTTACTGACCACAACAATGGGACTTCCCACAGGTTTTTATGATGGGTTAAGAGGCTGGCTGCTGTGTTTGAAATACAGGCTAAAGCTTACCCCAGGAAATACATCCAGGCTGTCTGCCTGAGGGCTAGAAGGCACCAGTAACACAGAAAACAGGAAGGGATTATTCCTGCAGTGGCACTGCCCAGTGCTGGGCCACAGCCTCGTGTGGGAGCAGGGAGATGGGGCACAGGGAGCTCCATCACACCCAATAAAACCCCACAGAGCTACAGGAATATCCAACAAACACTTCCAACCATTCTACAAACCCAGAGTCATGGATGGCCTCTAAAAATACACCAGGAAGGGGTGCACGTCCCTGCCCAGGATACAGGGAGGTGTGGGGTGAAAATGAACAGGATATTGTGCATTTTAGTTTCTGATGAAGCCACCAGGCTCAAAGGGAACATGAAGGATGCAGTGCTTCCCCATGTCCTGGAGGGCTGGAAGGCATGGCAGGGGACTCTGTCCCCAGCTCCATGAAGCTCCAAACCCCAGGATGCTGTGAATTTCCACAGCACTGCTCTAACCTGAGTGGTTTCACCTTAAAAACCTGCCTGGTTTTACTGCAGGTGGAGAAAGGCAGGTGGGTGCTGCTAAAACACTCTGGTGTTCAGCAGCCTCATCCATCATGGTTCCAACGTCATTCCCTGCCTGTGTCAACACCCTGGGATGGATAAATGAGATCCAAGAAATGGGAAAACGCTCCCTGAATCCCAATCTAGTTTTCCTCCTCTTAGAGATAAAAAAGGAAAAGAAAGGAAAGGAGGACCCAGGGAAAATGCATCTGGGAGAGTGCCAGGCTGGTCAAGGGTGGGAGAGAAGTGTGCTGAAAGGCAGATGGACCATTAGAAACCAGTTGGACCAGCAAGGAGAGTCTGAGGGCATGAGGAGCTGCAGGTAGGGTGAGGGTGGTGTTTACCTATGATCCAGGGCAGCTTGGAGGGAGGTCTTCACACCTGGGCACGGCAACTGTCACAACACAATGCAACTACCAGCAGGCGTGGAGAAATAAAAGTGAAAAGAAGAGCATGTACACACACAAAGACATGTGAAGAAAAAAAAAACAAAAACACAAAGCAACACAGAAATTAAAATCAAGTTAAAAAGAAAAACAATGAAAAAATACAAAGCAAAAAAAAAACAAACCTCCAGAAGTAAAAGCACATACCAGCCCTTAGGAGCTCAAAATCAACTTTTTCAACAACAAAAAAAAATTAAATAAACAATCAAAATTATATATTCAGATAACAAAAATAACTATGGAGACAGTGGCATCAGGAGGAAGGCAGTGGAGGAGGAAGCTGGAGGAGGAGGTACCTGTACATGGGGACGGTGACGGTGCGTTCGTAGTACTGCCAGGTGGAGTGCAGGTCTGTCCGCGACAGGTTGGTGGCATAAAATCTCCAAGCCGCCTGTGCAGGAGAAAACTCAGTGAGATTGTGCACCCAGGCATGGCCAGAACCACCCCTGGGTTTATAAACCTCAACCAACACTGAGTCCTATAGGATGGATCCAGCATTCTGTTTTCTCCATGGTTTGGTAAGTGACAGACTTGGGGTGGTACCATGATACTGCTGACCATGTGAGACCAGGTAAAAATGCTGCAGGTCCCAGGCATTCTCTGCCAGGCTGAGGTCAGGATGGGTGTTGCTGCTCATTAAGAAGTGAAAAATGTGGAGAGAGAGGAGCGGGGTAATGTAAAATGACTAATTTCAATTCTCCAAGATGTACACCAAGGCCGGCCTTCTGCACGGACATCTGTTCTCGTGAAGAAAATGCTCCCAACTGTACCTTTGTATCAGGATAAATATTCTCTTTGGGGAGAAAAAAAGGGTGAAAACAGACTGTCCTAATGCATTTGTCTTGCTGAGCTGGCTGTTTGCTGAATTCCATTCCTTTTCTCTCTAGATACCTTACCACATATGCTGTTTTCCCATGGTTGATTTCCTGGCATTTATTCCCAGACAAAACCAGTCACCAGCTGCTGTCTCACACCTTGCACACACGGCTCCATTTGTCTCCTCCCCATCTTCTAAAAGTCTGTGAAGCTCCCCAAAACCAGGATGATGTAACCACAAGGCTCCTTGGATGTGACCCTCACCTGGATCAGGCCCGCTGCTGGGTTTCGCCTCTTCTCAAAGTGTTTTTGTCGATGCTGCTCTTGTACCTTCAGAGCAAATCCTGAACCCAAGATGCCCTGGGGAAGAGAACAACAATTTGCAACTAGCAGGGGTTTAGTTAAGCTTTCACTTAAAAATTATGGCCAGCTTTCCCTCCAAAGGTTTTTTCCTGGCTCATTTTTTGATTCAAACATAGAGGAAGGAAGGAGCTTCCATTCTGGAAGCTGTGGCAGACATTCTCCAAGGGGCAGAAAACTTTGCTGGCCCTCACTGGAAATGCAAATTTTCCCAAACTATCTATCTCCAGCCAACTAATAAAATACAAAACAACCCCAGTGTGCTGGCATTCAGCAGATTATCCCCACAGGAATCCAGATCCTGCAACACATTGAAATGCACTGCCAAAGGGACAGGGGGAATTTGCTGAAATGGTGTAATTGCAGAATGACAGACTGCATTGGATTGTAAGGGACCTTAAATCTCATCTCATTCCAACCCCCCTGCCATAGGCAGGGACATCTTCCACTGTCCCAGGTTGCTTCCAGCCCCATCCAACCTGGCCTTGGACACTGCCAAGGATGGGGCATCCACAGCTTCTCTGGGAAACCCATACCAGGACCTCACCACTCTAACAGGGAAGGATTTCATGATATCCTCTTTAAAACTACTCTCTTTCATCTTAAATTACCCCAAAGAACAGCCTTATGGTGGAAAAAATGCTTTTTATTGCTTCCATAAGTATTTGTGCAGGGCCAAACTGAAAGTTCCCATCCCATTTGCTCACGCACACGATGCCCAAGTTTTGGAAATTCAAACAGGCTTTCCCTTTTTCTCCCTCGTTTTTTTGATTCACAAGCCAAAGAGCATCACAGTCAGGAGGTGTCTGAGTGCATCACATTGTGGCTGTTGGAGTGCCACCAGCTCCAGGGGCTGGGGACAAGGCCCAGGTGAGGTCAGCACCCCACACTTACGGCAGGAAGGGCGAAGAAGGAGACGCCGATGAGTGTGAAGGTCGCCGCCAGCAGCCGCCCATTCCAGGTCTGTGGATACTTGTCCCCGTAGCCGATGGTGGTGAGAGTGATCTGCAGGGAGGAGATCAGTGCCCAGCCCTTGGTCAGGCAGCATTAAAACAGAAACAAGGCAGCCAGAACTCACACAACAGCCGAGTGGCACAGGGAGGAGCCAGGGGTGCCCTGAGCTGCCCAGGGCACGGTGCAGCTCAGGGACCTGGGGCACCAGCAGGGACGGGCAGCTCCACGGGGATGCAGACACCCCAACACCAGCCCTGCTCACCTGCTGGGTTTCACACCAATTGGGAGCAATTTGGTGCCTTTTGCTGTCACAGGGAGAGAGCTGCCATCTGGTGCAGAGGCTGGCAGCAGCTCAGAACCTCCTCCAGGAGGGGTTGTGCCTTCGGCAGGGGAAGTGAACCAGCACGGTTCCCCAAACTCCCTTTTGGCAGCTCAGGAAAGCTATTTGCATTGCACAAAGATCTGCTGCTGCTAACTCCCAATCTTCCCAGCAGTGCCCATCAGCTGGTCTCCACTCCTCTATTTAAAAACAGACTGTTATGCTGAGGGGATGAATTATGGCTCCTTCACACCACCTCATTTAGGGATGGGTTTTGTGCTATTGCAATGCACCAGGACAGAGCTGGCAAGCTGCTGTCTGTATTTTGGGGAATGACCCAAGAGTTTTGTTGGAAACAGAGTCCCCTGAATTTCCAGCTGCAGGGGAAGACACTTTTCCCCACTTCAGTCCATGGACATCACTAGTGGGAAATGCTGGCTATTCCCCCAAAGCTTCCAGGAGGATTTGGAGAGCCTGGGATTGTCAGGGCAAGGTAGAGAGGGATGGTCTGATTAGAAACATCTTTGAGACTTCTGATCTCAAAGGCTTCTCCTGTCACACATCCTCCATGGACATAGCTGGCCCCAGGGATGTGAGCTGGCACCATGCTAATGTGGCATTGGAAACATGCATTCCATTTAGAATAAAAAATCACTTATACACAAATGGAAGTAGGATCCCAAAGTGCCTTTTAATTGGGCCCACTAAAAGCCTTATCAATTAGATGCTATTTTGACCAAGTGGTTAAAAAATGCATCAATGTGGCTAATTTTTGCTGAAACAGAATTGGAGCAAGGCTCTCTCCATAATCACTGCAAAGCTGGTTGACAATATTTTTGTAATTTCTATAAACAACAAGTGTTGGATATACTAAGATAAACCAGTGGATGAACTTCTGAACCTAAAATTTGATTTATCCCATCTCTCAACATCTGCCCATATTGGACCCATGAGCTGGACTCTGACAAAAACTGTTTATTTTAATGAAGCTCAATTATTTTTCTTAACTTCTCAGTGGCAAAACAGTCCCAGAAGCAGAGGGGATAAATCTGCCCATGATTCTCCCCAGACTGAGCTCTAATCTGGGCTGTCACTTTCCCCTCATTGTTTATTTTCTCGTTATGTCAAATTGGGCTTTGTTTTTATTTTTCTCTCCTAACTAAGGGGCTTGAAAAGCAATTTACTGCCTCTTTCCTTTTGTTGGAATGGAGGAGCTGCTTGATCAGCCAATTCCTCCCCCCAGCCTGTTATTGGGATTTGATCAGATCGGGGATTTTCATTACATGCTTTGTAATCAAGGCCAAACTAGTGATGGAGCAGAAGAACAATAACAGAAGAAGATTAGAACGTCATTAATTCTCTCTTTGTCAATGGGGTAATCCAATAATTCACATGCACACACACAGCAAACCACAAGTATTGCCCTTTCAGCAGAGATGTGACAGGGAGCGCTCGCCCCGCTGGAGTCTTTCTGCTACTTAGGCCCTGTTAATTTTATGAAATTCATTCCAGCATTCAACAGCACCTCGCCCAAGTGCAATTTAAATAATTAAAGGACAGCAGTACTTGGCAAAACAATGATCAAAGCACCCCGTGGTGCAGGATCTCTCTCTGACCCACACCTGTCACGACAGAGCTCAATCCCACGACTGGGAGCCGAGTTCTCAGTTCCCCTGCAGCTCCAGCAAATTCAGAAACGTGATCCCCTAACAATTTCTATGAGATTTATGTAAGAAAAAAGAGCTAAATGGAACAGCCTGAAGCCATTTAATCAAAATGTTAACTAAGCACTCTCTAAGTCGATACCTCACGTAAGTGATAGAAGATGGAGGGTTAATGGACATTTTATTTTAATAACCAGCAGCTGCTCTATGGAAATTACTTACCAGACCCCACCAGAGTGCATCTGCGTATGTATCAAAGTGCTCATTTTCTCCCTTCTCGGCCAAGTACACCAGGAAAGAGGCCAGGATGAGGCACAGGAAGCCAATATACCAGGCAGTAATCAGCTCCTGCGAGATCATTAAAAGAAAGAAGAGAATAATTGCAGTCCTGGTGCGCATCTCCAAACACTGAGCTTCTTGTTTGCTGCTGGATCTGAACTTTCCCTGTACTTGTTCAGGTTTTGGGCTTTGGTTGGAGATCAGTGATGGCACCTGTGAGATGGGACTATGGCTCTGCCAGGTCTGAAGATCAAATCATCTGAACACACACAGCAAATGGAGAAGTTAAGAGCTCCATTATTGCAAGAACTGGAACTGAGACTTTAAAAAACTCTGATATTTCCCCAGTTCACACAGGGAATTGGAGTTGAAACTGAAATAGGGACCCCCAAATCTCTGGAGATTCTACTTAGGGCAGGTCCAATCCACTAAAGGAGGAGGAGCTGTGAAGTTGAGGTCTGGATGGACTATCCCCCAATTGCAGGGAAGTTTTAATTTGGAATTCACAAGAGTGATTATTTTTGGATTAGGTTAGTGCAAGGGTGGAAAAAGGAGACCCACAAATTTCCTATGGTTTTTACACAGTGCTGGAGAAGCTGGCTAAGCTTCTCTGGGGAAAAGAAAGTGAAGGAAGCGGGAGAAATGTTAAAATCATAAATACAGCATCAGGAAACAAAATATTAACAACTTCTTCCCAAAGTGATCCCCTTATACTGGGGATTGGTTCCATGAAAGGAATCTCCCTTCCTTTCATGACTGGTGGAGCACTCCATCAGACCTTGTGTCTCTGACTGTCTCTGACTGTTGTCTCCCTATGTTACCTACAGTGTCCTTCCCATCTCCCCGGGCCTGGAAGGACTTTGGGATGGAGAGCTGAACCAAAGCAGTGTCTCTGGCAGGGAGAACACAAAGAGCAGCTCCAGGTCCTCTCCTGGGCCTTGCTCACCTTGCTGTGTGCGTAGACCACGGAGCCCAGCAGCTTCCAGGTGCCGCCGCGCCGGTCCATGCGGATCATGCGCAGGATCTGCAGGAACCTCAAACTCCTGAGTGCCGAGGTGGCAAAGACGTTCCCTTGGGACCCCGCTGCCAGCACGGCGATGGATGCGATCAGCACCATGATGTCTGCAGGAACACAGGGCAGGGAAGGTGAGGGAGGGCAGCCAGGACACCCCCAAAGGGAATGGCACTGCCACTGCCCCGGGCTGTGCGACAGGGGTCTCCTACACTGGTGTCCCGTGCTGGAAGGACAAAGCACTGATCTGAAAATGGATGAACAGAGCTGCTGCACACCTTGTGAGATATCCTGGTTTCTACTCTCATCATTCCCACAGAAAATGGGTTGATTTCTGCAAGGACTGAATTTTGATCTGATTCAGTGTTAACACTGGGTTAAATTCTTGCCAAACACCCCTTCTTTTATCAGCCATGGCTGCTGGTTACACAGAGCAGGGAATTCCCCCATCTCAACTGGGAATGAAAGTCTATACATTGTCCATAGTAATCCTAAGGTTCTTAAGGACAAAGAAAGTCCAAGAAATAGGCCAAGAAAAAAAGTCTTGCTCAATACATACCAAAGATCCCATAAGCCTCCTTCCCTGATTTTCTACTTAAATTTTATAGGAGTGTTTTTCTGTGGAATAAACTGAAATCCTGCATATGAACATTGCCAGCTCCCAGACAGTCATAGGCAGTCTCCATAGCAAAGGGCACAGCCACTCTGTCCATTTATAATCCCAAAAAATATCACTGCTGTGCCCAGATGGCCCCTCTCACAGGAGAGTGCTTTACAAACAATAATTAATTAAGTCTCACAACTCCCTTGCGAGGCAGCTCAGCAGCACCAGGGAAGGCAAAGTGAGACACGGAGTCTCAATGACTTGGGAACAATTTGGTGTGGAGGCTGGATGCAGGATTGCAGGACTCCAGTTCCTGTGCTCAGCTTCTCCTGGCTAAACGCTGTTCCTGTGGCTGTGGACAGCTGTCAGTGACACTTGAGGCATGCAGGGCACTGGGATGGCTCCCAGGTTAGCAGGAAACAGGGAGAGCCTTGTGATGAATAACAAAACCCATGGATTAGGACTTCTGCCTTTGCCTTTTTTTCCCTTTCTCAAGGTGACCATGAAGCAGCTGAAGTTTAACCCCCCAAAACACATGCAAGACACTGCAGCACCATGCAAGCAAGTGCTGGGACTGGCCATCCTGGACTGGGAAATGTCATGCAGGGCTCAGCTCTTACCGATGACACAGAAAGGCTTGCGGGCAAATTTCAACCGTCCCCTCCAGCCGCGGTAGCGGCAGCAGCAGCCGGCAGCCCAGATCCGCACAAAGTATTCCACCCCAAACACCACGATGGTGACGATTTCCTGCCAGGAAATTGGGCCATTAGAGGGGGGAAAGGATGATGAGAGCACGCTCCCGAATCCAGGACAAGCCCACGACCTCAGAAAAATACACCTCAGAAAATGCGTCGCTGAGCTGTCTGCGCCGCTCAGCAGAGAGGCCAGGCTTGAAGGATCACCAGATCCCTGCTGCTGTGCCTTCCCTCCCCCTCCCCGGCATGGTGAGAGGTGCTGCACGTTGTAGTCATGAACTGGAGTTTTACACCTCCTCATATTGTGCTGGTTCCCCCATCACAGGACTGATGAACACCTCGTTGTCTCCCTGCCACCAGTCTCCAGGACTCAAGTCAGTTAACACTGAGGGAAGAGCAGAGATGGGAATCGCTGAATGGGAAAAATCCTAGGGGATGACAAAAGGGGATTTCAGCTTTTTCCTTAGAAAACTAGCCTGGTTGCCTGTGTGTGCTGGGAGATCTGGTGCAGGCATGATGTAGATCCTCCATTCCTTGATGCCACAAGAGCTCTTTCCACCTCTTTCCATCTCTTTCCATCTCTTTCTATTTCTTTCCACCTCTTTCCATCTCTTTCCATCTTTTTCCATCTCTTTCCATTTCTTTCCACCTCTTTCCATCTCTTTCCACCTCCACCTGAATATCCCGTGCATGCTCCCCCTTCCCTCTGAGATCTTGTCTCACCTTTCTCATGTGTCAAACCCACTGAAACCCTAATTAGTCTGCAGCACCTTTAGGTTTGACATAGGGCAGGAAAACAGACAAAAGGAAAGGAGACAGGTGAATCCAGCAGGCCTGGATTTTTAAAATATTTTTTCTCATTTCTGACCCACAGGCCTGAGTGGTTGACTTCTCACAAGGGACAGCTTAAATTCTTGCCTCAAACACCTCCAGTCTCAGGGGTCTGTGTGGTTTTCACTTTATTTTAAGACCTCACTGTCAGCCCCCACTTACCAGGATGTAAAGGGCCCCTTCTGAGCTGTTCTGGTACTCATCAATGGTCGAAAAGACAGACAGCACCAGGCAGGAGAACACTAGTAGAAAACTAAACACAAAAAGGGAGAGAGAGGGAGGGTCAGTCTTAATGGCAGTAAATTTTCATACTCATCCAACAAACTCAGAGAGCAGTTTTGGATATATTTCTCTTTGAGTATTTACTGCACAGCTGCTACACCACCATGTAAAAAGGGTAAGTCAAGTGCCCAGTTTTGCTAATTGGAAGGATTCTGTGTGGATGGACCCACTGGACTATCCCCAGTTTGGCCAGTGCCAATCCAGTTCCCCTTCCAGCTGGCAGCTCTGATCACTTCTGACATTTTTTCTCCAAGGAAGTGTCAGCTCTTTCAGCAGCACGCCCCCAAAAGCATCCAAATGAATAGGGATATTTCTAACAGGGATAAGAGGGGAGCAGGCTGGCTGAGGAGCATGGGCTGAGCATGAGCTCCACTCATGCTCTACTTATGCATTTGCATCCACAAAAGCTCACACAGAAGTGGTGCTGCAATTCTTGCCAGAGTAGGACATTTTTGGGTGGATTTAATGTTCCTTTCTCAGGCAGGTACTCCACATTAACTCCCTGCTGCCTGGAAAGACTGGTGACTTTTTGGGTTTGTTGGAGCATTGTTGGAGGTGGGTGGTTGTTACTCTGCTCTTCTGTGGCCAGACATGGGACAGAAGAGGGGTTTGATCCAGCCCAGGGGAATGTGATTTCAGTGCTGTTGGCACTGGGGAGGGAGCTGGGCTGGTCTCTGTCCCAGCTCTTCAGGGACAAAAGAAGCCTCATCCTGCCCTAATGATGACAACTCTCTCAGCCTCTAATTTACCACAAAACTGGGGAGATGCACAAACCCCAGCATGCATCCAGATCTCATTGACATCCACATCCACGGGCAGGCTCCCAAAAGCAGCCTGGGCAGTGCCAGCCCAGCCTGTCACTCACTGCCTGCCCCCATCAAGGCTGCCCAGTGCTGCATGTTCTGATGCAAATCAAAGGGCACCAGATGAGTGACAGGAACTCGACTCTCTTCTGACACTCAGCGCCTGGATCCGCAGCTGCCGAGGTGTCCTGGCATCTGCTCAAGGATGGAGGCTCCCTCCCCTGCCCACTGCTTGCTCCAGCAAAAGCAGGGAAATTAATTTACTGGGGATCGATTTACTAATACAATAAAGTAGGCCAGCACAAGGAGAAACTAAAAGCTGCATTCTTTAAGAGCATTAAATAATTCATCTGTCTGACTTTGTCTCACATTCCTACAAACGGCATTGTGAATATTTATAAGGTTTGGTTCTGCTGGTGGGGGCTGCTGCTTTTTGGTGAATAAAGAAGAGGAGTTTCACACCACCAGGTCGTGCTTGTGGCTTTGCTGTGACCATTAATGTCACAGTAGCAAGTAAAAATAGGGAGATTTGCAGTATTTATTCGAACCACAGGCTGAAACGTGGTGCTGAAGGTAAGGGGCCTTCAGAGCCATCTCAGCCAAGGCTGAGCTTTATCAGCCACAAGATTAATCCAGCATCCAGCAGATAATTGCCTGATTTCTCACTGCAAATTCTTCCTTCTCACACCAGATTTGGTGTGCAGACACTTGAAACAACCTCAGGAGAGTAGGAAAACCTCACTTGCAATCCCACTCGTGATGTCACTCAATGTCTTGTCTAGATCCCACTTCAATATCTTTTCTCCCCAAGCTTGCTGTTAAAACCCTTGCCATAAACAATCCCACCACAAGCTACCCTGCAGTCAGAGTGGCTCCATCCATCCCAACACCCTCCAGATTGCTGGGGCATGCCCTGGGAGCTGCCCACACCCTGGCAGGGGGAGCAGAATCCCATACTCCAGGAGAGAAGGAGCTGCAAATAGGTTGCTGCACTCCTGGCATGGCCCAGATTTTGTTGCAAACTTCTATGTTGAAGTGAGAAACAAATAAATAATCAATGAGAGAAGAAAGAGAGGAAAAAAAAAAAAACAAACAAACAACAAAACAGACAAGAAAAAAAGATAATGGAAAGGGATCAAGGGAAAAGAGAATTCTACATTTTCTGATTAAAGAAGTAGAATGTAAGTTCTATTTATTTTTGTGACCAAACCACTGTAAGGTGCCTGAGGAAGAGCTGAAAGCAAAGTGCCAATATCAGAGCAGGACTGCACACTGTGTTTGCTCAGTTGGTCACCTTGGATGGATCCAGAAAGAAGCCACTATCAATTCATGAGTCCTGGCAGGGACATACCTCACCAAAAAAAAAAAAAAAAAAAAAAAAAAAAAGGATTCCTGTATGTGAAGTTGTCACTAGACAGATATTGATGGGACAGGAGAAAAAATGAATAGAAATTGTTTTATCAGTTCAAATCCCAAGGATGGATTGCGCAAGGCATGGTTATGGGGGGAGCTGGGGCAGCTCCAGGTGCTACTGGAGCAGTTGGACACCTGGGTGCTGCTTGTCCCCCTTCCAGCACATCCCTGCAACCTCATCCACAGCCTCTCTGTGCTTCTCAGTTCCCCAGGGCCAGCTCAGAGCTGCTGCAATTTCCACTCAGGGCTCCCCAGGGCTTCTATTGCCAGGGAGACCTGATGCAGATCAGGCTGGCAGGGCCAACATTAATTACAGCTCTGCTGAGCACAGGAGGCAGCAGGGAATGCACCAGCTCCTCCAGTGGAGCATGGCAGATCCATGGCCAAATCCCACAGGGACAAAAACCTCCCCTGGCTCAGTCCCAACAGGTAAGGAATCTCCCTGTCTCAGCCACCAGGTAAGGAGCAGTCCTGCCAGCAAGGGATGCAGTCTCTGGATCAGCACAGGATGAGCTGCACACACATCCCAAAATAGCTCCACGGTGATGCTGAGCTGCTCTGCCTGACCCTGCAGCCCACCAACCTCTGGGGGGCTGGAAAAGGAGACTCAGAGAATGACACCTTCCTGCAAGGAAACTGCATTTGGGGGGTTCAGGTCTGTCTGGCTGCTGGGAGGCTTTGAGGGATCTGCAGATCCCCTTTGGACAGAGTGGAAGAGGGAAGCTGAGAGGTACGTGCACATCAGGGCATGTGTCCTCTGAGCTGTCACACAGGGGGGAACAGGAAGCTGGACTCTGCTTTAATTCCACCTAATCTACCCAGACAGATCAGGAAAGGGCTTCAGATAATAATGGATAGCTAAGGAAAGGGAAACAAGCCAATAAATAGTGCAGCAGTTGGGATGAATCTAATTTTTAAAGCTACATATCTAATGAAAGCAAATTACGTCTGCAGCCCGACTCTGGGAAATGTTCATGTGCAATAAGGAACATTAATTAGGTCCCACCTAATGATTTTTACATTAAAAATGCCAATTCTGTTTGGAACATTGGAGAAGACAATATCCTCCTCCTGAGCAGACAGGTCCTGCAGTCAGCATCCAGCATCCCCAAAACTCCAGGCAGGATTCAGGGTGGTTTGGGATCAGTCTCCTCTCCAGAGTGACAGGAAGGAGAAATCTGTCTCCAGCCTGTTGGAGAAGGACACCTCATTGCATTTCCCCACCCACCACTCACTCCTGCAGGCCCCCAGCACCTTCTGCTGCTCTGGCATCCCCCACACCTGTTGCTGAGACCTTTAAGCTCAGCCAAGACTCAGCTGTGCAAATCTGACTGCTGCTAATACCAGTAAATCCAAAGACTTCCAAAGTCTGACTTTACATCCAAAGGTTATGTTGACTTAAAACACCCGTGCAAGCTTCTTATTACAGTTTTTAAATCCCAGCACAAAATCTGCATATCCAGATTTCATATCCACTGTGCTTCAGGTTAGCAACAGAAAAAGGAATGACTGAACTCCCCCTTGGAAATAAAAATACTTAAAATGGCATGAAACACGAAAGATTGTCCTTCTGTCTTTTTTTTTTTTTTTTCCTCAGCGAAAGCACATGATGGAATCATCATAAAGCTTCTCAGGTTAATCATCTAATTTGCCTTCCAAAAGAAACCCCCTTGGAATCTACATGCCCATTTACATAACGATTTTAAAAGGCCTCCAAATTTATTCCTGAAATACTCAAATTCAAATAACATGCACTGACATTCCGAAATGTTGGGGTTCCTCTGATGGAGCACCACTAATTAGCAGCTGGATTCCTGGGTAGGATGGAGATGGGTACAACAGAAGGAGGTGACAGAAGCTTGTAAGAAACCACTGTGCTTGTTGCCCACTTTGATGGCTTTCCCTGCAATTGGGAAAGGCCGTTAATGATTTGTTTAATTAGAAGGGGCAAAGCTGGAAAGGAAGAAGTATTTCACTACAGGCATTCAAGAGCTGCACAATGAAAAGCAACTTAAAACATTTAAAACACTTGAAAATTACTTTGGGGATGTAAACAAGGCATTGATAATTGTGCTAAAATAAAACTGCTTATCTGCAATCCAGCTGCAATCCCAGTAAATCCATTTGCTGTGGGCTCTCTGAAATGCTGCAGTTCAAGTACCTAAAACTTTGATGTAAATCAAAGGCCAGGAAAATACAGAAATGACAATAAGTGAAGGTGAAAGAGCATCCACAGCAAAGGGAAAAAGAGATTGGCAAATGCCTTTTAGTGCTCAGAGAGCCTCAAAATCAGAATGGGAGTATTTGCAGCTCAATTTAAACCTCCATTGAGTCAGAAGCAAAACACTGAGAAAGCCGTGACTCTTCCAGGGATAAAGACTTTGTCGTATGGCTCCTACCCTTAGCCAGGAGCATCCATCATCTTTATTCATGTAAGCAATCCTGCTGTGACTTGCAACCTGGCTGCTCATTTCCAAGGCTGAACAGAAGCCTAAATACCTCACTCCGGGTTCCCACATCCCCTGGTCTCAGCCAAAATCCTCTCCCAAGACAAATTCTGTCACTAGAAGAGCTGGAAATAGAAGTGGAGAGCCCTGCCTTTTGGTGCTGTGCCTTAATGAATGCTCTCCTTCCCAAAAATAATTCCTGATAGCATCTCAATCCCCTCAGGTTTGGCCATGCCCAGCCCCATCCTCCATCCTGAGATTTCACTCCTTGGATGAGCCTGGAGGATCCCAGAGCGTCCATGCGGGTAGGAAACACTGTTTGTGGTGAACACACTGTCTGGCTCCAAGGCAGGGATTGTCATGGTTTATAAGCTTTTTAATAAATCATTATCAAAGGCCTGTCTGGGGCAACATTTACAGCTCCTGTGCATTCTCAGTGCACTCGGGTGATGCCTGAGCAGCCTTGATAAGAACCTCCTTGCTTGTACAAAGCCATAAACAGCAGCAAGGACTGTGGTGTGAACTGTGGAATGGTTTGGGTTGAAAAGGACCTTAAAGATCACCTAATTCCAAAGCCCTGCCTTGGGGCTGACACTTTCCACTGGAGCAGGTGGTCTAAAAGGAGCACTGGAGCATCTCCAGAGGACCAAAGCAGCGTTCCAGGGAAGGCTGTGGTCTGTACAGTGAGGCTGGGGGGTGAGAATTCATCAGGCTACACAGAAATAGCTCTTAGAGATCCATGGTAAAGGGCTGGCCCTGGGATGGGAAAGAAAACCACAAAGTGATTTAGGTTGAAAAAACTCTTCAAGAGCTCTGAGTCCAACCCTTCCCCAGCACTGCCAAGGCCACCACTAAACCATGTCCCCAAGTGCCACAACTACACATTTGTGAAATCCCCCTGTAAGAGAGTGGCAAAGTGGAACAAAAAAGTCACAAAAACTCTTGCTCTGCTTTCCTTCTATTTAGGAAGTACATTTCTCAGAAATAAAAGCAGGATTTAGGAATTTTTTCCTTCAATATGCACCACTTCTGAAGTCAGTTTCCACTCCAAAACCTCCTCCAGCCTTTCACCCTTACTTGTTACAGGAATGCAAGAGTCCTGATCCAAACCCACGGATTGCAGGAATTTGAGCTGAAATTGGGTTTCCATTAAATAACTTCTCCTTAGTCCAGCAAAGGATTGTGTATCTTCACACTTAGGAGCAAGAGTGAGCTTAAGAGCTTTTCTGGATTGAAGCCTCAAAGAACAAAAGCTGTCTGGAAATGCCAGGGAATGGAGATGAAGATCTGAACACTCACAGTGGGAAAAGGAGTTAAATGTAAGGAATTGCTTGGGTTTTTTTTACAGGCTGGCTCTAATCATTTAACTTAGGCTGAATAAAAGCCTTATTAATAATAATGACTGCATGCAAAGTTCTAGCTCCAATGTTCCTCTTTGTCCTCACCCAGAATGAATCACTTGGAAATGCTTGTCTGCGTATTCTCCTCGCCCTGCACACGCAGCCTCAGAGGAGCCAGATGTCTGGAGGAAAACCCAAAGTATTAATCAAGCCCGTGCACCTGCCAGAAGAGTCTGTTCCTGCTGGGATCCAGCTCTGCTGGGCTGAAGCTTTCTTTCAAAAAAAATTGCTGGGGAGAAATATATTCGTGCAGCTGCAGAAATGGTTCATGGGAGAGAATCCTAAAGCCCACGGTGCAATTACAGTGCTTTGGGAGGTAAATTAAGAGTATAAAATATTGGACATTTAAGTAATTCTTAAAATGTCTGTGCAGGCATTTATTCAGATCATGTTCATTGATTTTTATGTGAGGGAAAGTTGCTGTCTCATGCAATACCCATATTATTCAGATTGAAATCTGAGCACTGCCTCTCTTTCATCCCACAGGGTATTCCCTCAAAAGAGCCTCTGCTTCCTCCCCACCCTGGAGAAATCACTGCTAGTGAGCACAGGAATACAAACCTTCCTGATCCAACCTTTATCCCTATCTGAAGATCAAGTTATTTCTGTTTCTTAAGCCTTGCTTTTCCACAACACCTCAAGAAAAATAAATTTCACAAGCCAAGGAAATGCTGCATGGCTGGAGCATGCAGGAATTAAAATTCCTCTTGCTGAGGTCAAACTCCACTGACTGACCTGGGCAAATCACTCGATCTGACTTAAGTGAGCTCCAAAACTGGGTTAAAAGAAAGCTGTCCCTATAAAATGTAATGCTGCATCTCATCTAAACATTCCTCGAGGGAATGTGATATACAAAAATAGGCTCTGGTCTAATTGCAGATAGGAAGATTGTCTCCAATCGGGCTGGTTCCCGCGGCAGACAGGAATAGTAGCTGCTTTTTCAAAGGTCTGTCCCAGAAGCAGGATTCAGCTGGAGCCTGAGGTTTCCTGCCCACAAAGGACGAGCTCCATCCCCCTGAGCTCCTTCATCTTCACCTCCCCATCTCTGACTTTGCACTTGGTTCTGCAGCACCACGAATTTCTGCACCTGAGAAACAAAAATCCTTGCTGAGAGCGTGCTTAGGGAGCTGCAGCCACAGGGCAGCTCTCAGCAGCCCCCTGAACATCCCAGACCCACAGGAGGCAATTGAACGGCTCAAAATCCTTGTGTTGCCTTTAAAAACCTCAGTTTCCCCACAGGTGAGGCCCTTGGCTTGTGCTCCTGTAAAAGCAGGACCCCTGAAGTGTGGCTCTTGGGCTCCCTCCCAGCTAAGAGTGAAGGAGAATGGATGAGATATTGGCAATTCTGAAGGCACTCAGATGCCCCAGTCACTTCCCAGGGTCCAATCCCAGCTTCATTCCCTGATAATTAAAGACAAGGATGTGGTTTCTGAGAACCAGAGGCTAATGGATAACACCAAAGGGTAAAATGCAAGGTTACCAAAGCCCTGCTAATTTCATTTGTTTATTCATTTGTTTAATAAACAGAGTCTTGGGGAAAATAAGGAAGCATTTCTAAACTGCCCATATAATATGCCTGAAAGTTGGCAATTTCAACATCTGTTTAATTTTACCTCTCTTGTCCCAGGTAGTGAGCAGGATCTCGTAGCCAAGTTGCAAAAGAATTGGTTTACAGCCTATTGATTTCAGTCCCCAAAAGATTATGACCCACAAACTGGGTAAAATAAAAGTAACCCAAGGAATAACAGGAATGCCACAATGATCAGGATTGATGTTCCCTCTCACCCACTCCAGCACAAATCAGGAAAAATCCCCTGAAAGCCAAGGGAGCTGCACTGCCACAGGAGAGGCTCCAGCTCAGCTGGGTCTGTGATGCCTGAGGCACACCTGAGTTTGGCACAAGAGAAAATGCAGGATTCAGTGCAGAACCAGACATAAAAGGCCAATGGTTGATTTTGGAGCTCTGCATCCCTTCCCCACGTTGGCAGGATATCCTGATCCTCCATGGCAGAGGTGGCAGAGCACAGCCCTGCTGCCTTCCATGCCTGCGAAGCTGCTCCTGTCAGGATGGGAACATTTTTTCCAGGAGCAGCATCTGGGCCATGCATCACAGGATCTGCCCAGGGTGAAGGGATGCAAAACAAACTTGGCTCTCTGGAGAGCTCAGCATTTAGAAGACAGTGCTCCTTAGCCCTAAAAAATTGCTGAACCAGCCCAGTTATGCCGCAGGGAGGGGAGAACATCACACCAGCTGCCAGTCAATCCCTGCTTAACTTCACCAACAGAACTATTTTGAGTCTCCCAGGAGCTGCAACTCTGAATTCAAAAGTCTTTTTCCACCTTCTCCTCTCCATCAGCAATTTTTCCCTGAGCAGTAGCCAGATTTGTGCTCCCCAGCAGCGATGGGGACATCATCCTGCCACCACCCACGTTGTCACCCCCACTGTCACCTCCTTGGCTCCCAGCAGAGAACGGCCAGCTCGTGACACCTGCACAGACAGTGCCAGGTCTGCCAGGGCACAGCCTCTCTTTGCACCTGATACTTTGATCCCCAGCACCAAAGGACAATTAATCACTGCTGTCACCTCTCACTTCTTCCCTGGCATAACCCAAATTCTGCAGGCAGGTGGCCAGGTGTGGATGGGAGCAGGGGAGCACAGCTCACACGTCGAGAGGGAGGGAGGCTGCCCAGAGAGCTGAACCCTGCAGAAAGTGCAGGAAAGCCATGGCCCTGCCACAGGAAATCCATGAGGGAGCCTGGTTTGAACTGGGCAGCTTTGGGGACTTGCTGCAAGCGGGGCTGGGGTTGAGAGCCAGCACATTCAGGTCAGGGCTTTTGTGCTCACCTGGATACTTGCAAAACAGGTGACATTGCCTCACCCAAAGCTCCACCAAAACCTCCATCAGTGGAAGAGGGGAGGAATGATGCATGTCCCCCCAAAGCAGTCCCTGCAATGCAGCAGCTCACAGGTCAGCACAACCTCTTCAGTTAAGGCTACATTATCCAGCCAGCTCCCAAACCTCACCCCTGTCCCTCACTGCTGCTCATTGCTATGAACCACCCAGACATGGGCAGATGGGAATCAGGCTCTGACAGCACCAACCAGGTGGTGACCAAACCTCTGTGGATCTCCTGACTCCTCAGACAATGGATGAGCCTCACAAGATTGCCCTGTCCGGCTGCCTCCCTGTCTCTACCTAAAATTTGGATCTGTTGGCTGATTTGCATCAGGTTTGCCAAAGTGATGGGCAGCAGTGAGGATAAGAACCTTTTCCCCCATTTTTGCCCCCAGAGGAGGCTGCCACGTGAGCTCCATGGGGCTGGCACACACCAGCCAGCCTGGGAAAGCCACGAGCTCCCAGAAAGCAGCTCCCCCACGTTCCCCCGCACAGCAAATGACAGGTTTGTTCCCTCTCCTTATTTCCCTGTGCCAGTAAACACAACAATAAATAGCAAGCTGCAGGAGGCAGATGATTGTGTGGTGAAAGGTGGAAAACATCTAAAAATGATTTAAAGCAGGGAGGAGAATAGGAAGAGAGGGCTGTGGATTATAATCTCTGAGGAGGAGGAGCTGCTCATCTGGGGAAAGGCAGCAAAGGCAGGGAAAGTTTTCCTTCCCACCCTCCAGCTCCTTGCTCTGGGTGATGCTCAGGTCTTCTGTGCAGGTCTTTGTCTCCACATCCAGCCCTGGCATGGGACCCCAGCAGCCCCAGCCCTGGGACAGGAGCAGGAGCAGCACTGCAGGGGCTGGACCCTTTAAAAACTCCCAAGGAACAGGGACACAGGGCATGGACACAGTAAAGCTGGAGAGAGATTATCTAGCTGCCATTTCAACACGCTGGTAAATCAAAGTCGATGGGAGCCATATGCTCTGCTGGGAAGCATCCATCTCGTTGCCAGGGAAACATCCTTCCCATTTAAAATGGCAGGCAAAGGCTTGCAAAAACCTGCTTTTAACCCCCTTTTCTCAGGCATGATGCAAGTCCCCCAGCAGCTCCCCCAGCCCTGCGGCAGCTCTGTGCTGCTGCCTGGGAGAGCTGCTGCAGCTTAGCTGGGAACAGGAGAAGGAGCTGGTGCTTCTCCCCTGGGGCCCAGAGGAAATCAGAGCCAGCCTGGCAGCAGTGAGATCCCACATCAAATTCCCAGCTTACTCCCAAGGCAGCTTCCACAGTTCATTCCTCTGGAAAAGTAGGGAATCCCCCTCCTGGGTCACATCCAGCAGTTCCACTCAGGGATGCTGCAGGTGCCTGGCACAGACACACACAGATGTGCCCAGCTGTGGGGCAAGACCCTGCTGCAGCAAGGGATGTCCAAGAGCAGGACTTGGGTTGGGTTTGTGCTGATCAAACCATCTCCTGCAGAGCTGCAGGTACCTCCCATTCCTCACAGACAGCGAGCATGGATCTGACCTTGGGAATTTCGGCACTCTGCAGCCAGGGCTGCAGGCTCCAGGAGCCACGGGAAAGCAGCACTGAGCTCAGCAGCTGGCTGCAGCTGCAGCTGGCCCTGGCTCTCCTGCTCTGCATCTGCACCTTCTCCTTGCTCCCTCTAAGCCAGAGGTACAGCCCTGGGTGTAACATGGCCAGGCTGGCTGTCAGCTGCAGGAGGAGGTGATGGGGATGTGGGAAGGAGCACTTCCAGAGCACAGTTTATAACCTGGCACTGTGGAAATCACAGCAACAAACTCTCTTCAGCCTATTAACACTAATGAATCCCTAATGAATGGGATTTTGTTTTAAACAGAAGACGCAAACCAGTACCCACTGGAACAAACCTGGACATCCTCTGGTAAAGATTTTTATTTTGCTGTGTTTACCTGCTACTGAAGCCTCTCATGATTTTTTTTTTTAATAGAATCACAGAATGATTTGTGTTGGAGGGGACCTTAAAGATCCCCTAATTCCAACCCTCCTGTCATGGGCAGGGACACCTTCCACTAGACCTCACTGCCCCATGCCCCATCCAACCTGGCCTTGAACACTTCCAGCCCCTTCTTTTAAAACTGTTCTCATTTATTCTAAATCCCATAAGCAGATGAAGCCAAAACCAGAGCGTTTTCCATTCTGATAAGTAACTATGCCTTAAAAACATTTATAATGGAGATCAGAGACAATATTTAATAATTCAAAACCTAGGAAGGCGTGATGGGACAAGGATACATCCCGAAAGCTCCTAGACTGTATGGGAAATGGTTATTGCAGCTGGAGGAGGGAGAAGCTAGAGTTACAGCCTGGGGAGCAGGGATACTGGATTTTTATGCTACAGGCATCCTGTGTCACTGAATTGCTCTGTACCTCCGCTCCCAACTGGAAAACACAGTGAAGATTCTCGCCAGCACACAGGGGCACAGCTGAGGTTAAGCCCAGGTCTAGCTCAAGACATGCCCATGGCCCTCAGCAAGCAACAAACCCTTCTGGAGTAGCACAAAGCCTGGCACAAAACCACTGCAAAGCACACCAGCAACCAGGGCTCACGTGGAACAGAGCCAACACAGCATCTTAAACAGCAGCACAAACTAGGAGCTCACAGGAGCAATGTCCTCCAGCACACGACCCCTGACCATGCCCAGCACCATAGCTAAGGGGTTCATCCACCCCTGGGTAACAGCTCAAGGCGTTTGCAACACTCTTAAATCCCTTTCCTGGATGCTGGCTTGGCTGCAGAGGCAGAGCAGCAGCCGCAGCACGAATCCCCCATCAGGGCACCCTGCTCCTGCCAGAGCCGGGCAGGAGTCACCTTCACACCGTGCCAAAGGAGCCACATCTCCCTGGAGATTCATCAGCCAGCTCCGAGATGTGCTCAGGCTGTCTGGGAATTATGTCACGGGCACTGCAAATATCCAGTGTCCCTTTTATGATCCCGCACGTTCCTTGTACCTCGCGCTTGGCTCGGAGCCGCGTGCGTGCTCGGGACACCGGCAGGGACACAAAGCAATGAATGGAGCACAGCCAGGTTGTATTTGGAGTCACAGCATCCTCAGCCTGCTGCTAAACCAAAGCAGGAGCAGCTCCATCCTGGTTGTGTAACCTGGCCTCGCAGGACTCTCCCCATAATTAGAGGGCCTTTCCCTGCACTCCCACGGGGGCCGTAAGCTGCACTCGTGAAAGGATGCTCAGAGCTGAGCTTCCTTCACAGCACAGATTTTCAGTCTTCCCCAGGAACAGCAAAGAGCAAGAGGAAGCAGGAAGGAGGGGAAAAAAAAAAAAAAAAGTTTAATTAATCTTCGTTTAATTTCTGCTTTTAGCAAATGGAAAATAAGTGAGCAAGCCCATCAGGCCTGTGCTGCTGCTCAGGGCTCGGGCAGCCCTTGTGTTTCCCAGATGGAATGTACATCCCACCTGGCCACTGCAGCCAGCAGGGAATGCCACCACAGCTCAGGCTTGACTGCAGCCACTCTTCCCAACACATCCCACAGGGATGTGGCTGCAGAATAGACAGGCTTCCCCAAGAAACACATGGGAGGCAATTCATTACCTTCATGGATTTCTCTGTGTTTTTCAATAGCCATCAGCTCCCAAGGGGAGAAAAGAGGACTGAACTCTTCTTGGAGGCTCAGCCTGTTTATCTACAGCAGGCTGGGGTTTGGGCAGGTGCTCTCTGCCAAACACAGCCACAGAAGGCTGTCTGCAAAGAGGAGAAGCAAAAACAGCAGGTTTGATGGAGGTGCTCCCCAGGTGCCCAAGTTCTTGCAGATGGGCAGGCCAAGCCCAGGCAGGATCAAGCCCTGAATTATTAGCAGGTCTCCTAGGTTTGGCTATTCCAAATCTTGGGTGCAGACCCAAGGTTGGGATATGTCCCACATACTTGTAGATGTTTACATCCCCACCTCCAGATAAAAACAGTAGGATAGAAACAACTTTAGAGTCCTATTCATTTGTCTTATTCAGACACTTTCATTACCTTTTCCTATATTTACAACCCCGAATCATTCTCCCCATACTAAGATTGTTTAAAATCATTGCCAATTTACAACCAAGTTTCATACCTACATGGTGTTATCTAAACTGACAGAGGACAGGACTAGGTTAGATATAAGGAAGAAATTCTTCCCTGTGAGGGTGGTGAGGCCCTGGCACAGGGTGCCCAGAGAAGCTGTGGCTGCCCCATCCCTAGAAGTGTCTAATGCCAGGTTGGATAAGGCTTGGAGTAACCTGGGATAGTGGAAGGTCCCTGCCCATGGCAGGGAGTGGAACAAGATGAGCTTTAAGATCCCTTCCAAAGCAATTTATGATTCTGTTTATCCCAATAATCTATTGATCCTCATACCAAGCCTCAGCAGCTCTCCCTGTGTTATTTAATGTGACTTGAGGTGCTCCCACCACCCACAACTGCATGGGGAGGGGGGTGCAGGCTCTGGGTCTGGAGGGGCAGCTCAGAAAAGGCTTTAAATTATATCTGTTTTCTGTTGCAGAAAAGAAAAACATCATCAGCTACGAAAGGTCAGTGCAGAAATTGTTCCCGTTCCTCATTAGCTGGCAGGGTAAGCAAGAAGCTGCTAATTAAGAATAGCATTAAAAACATCTAGATGTTAAAAGATGAAAATGTGTAGAAGATAGATTCAATGCAAAATTCTGGTAAATTACAGACAAAGAGCTCAGGAAATTCTCCTTCACTCTTAAGTCTTTTCCCTCTCTTACAGGAATAGCCATAACTAACAAAAAGACCATGACAGAGATGTGCATCCCCCACCCACAAGAACCAAAACAGAGATCACATTAACCAAGTTTCTTTAGTGGTGATACGGATTAAATGCTCTGTCCCCTCAGGCTATGGAGACACAGCCCTCATGAAGTGCCAGCAATTGAGTTCAAGACATAATGACATGAGGACTTGTCCCTCTGGCTCAGGGTGATGCTTAATTGGGTGTGAAGTCAGCTTTTGGATGAACATTGCCATTAGCAGGCTGGCTTCTGTGCAGCTCCCAGAGAGGTGCTACTCCTTCCCCCCCAAATTCATCCCAGGGCAGCTTTCTGCAGGCCTGGGGTGTGTCTGGAAAGGCCCATCCCGGGGAAAAGGACACAACAAAATTCTGGCACTGGCAGTGTCTCAGAGGAGCCCACCCACATTTGCCCATGGCACCTCCAGCCCCTGCCCTGATACCAGGGGAGACTTAGAGCCACTCAATACCTCATCTCTTCTTATTAATGAAAACCCCACCAATCAAAAACCCAACAGGACCAGCAGAGCAACGTCTGGGGAATAACAGAGGGTACAAATCCCACCTCCCCCTCAGCCAGGAGCCACTGAAGAGCAAGAGCTGCTCCTCAAGGACACACAGTGTGCTCAGGTCCCCATGGACAAACACCCCATGCAAGCTCCTACCCCTGCTCCAAACAGCCATGCTCCTGCAGCCAGGAGAGATGGGATCAGCAGCACGGATCTTCCAAAGGATGGAGCCAGTTTGAGGGTTGGCTTTGTTGCTCATTCAAGCCTGGAGTCTTTATATAGTGTCAGGGCAGGATCCAAAAGCGGAAGAGAGACACCCACTCCCAGGGAGTGTAACACACACACACTGAAATAAATAGCTCCCTGCCTAAGGGGATGACTCAGGGATCTCACTAGTCCTTAAAGCACAAATCATTGCTAATAAACCCCAGGAAGCTTGGAGGAAGGCCTAGCAAGAGGTCAACTGGGCAAGACTTGGCATTTCCAGCCTTGCCAGGCATAAAGGAAGAGGAAGGATGAGTAACCACTGAAAAACAACCATGTCCAACGTTGATGCAATGGTCACACCAGCTTAAGGCCTTCCTGTAGTCTACCAGGAGCATTGAGTAGGCCTTGTTAGGGGAGAGGTTTTGTTTTGCACTGCCCCTCCTGGAAGCACTCAGGCTTAGCCACCATATGGCTTGAAGTGGCAGGAGGAAACAGCCTGACTCCCTGTTTGTCCAGATATAATATACAGATATTTATATTTATGTATTTTGCTCTCCTCTTGAGTGAAAGATGGAGTGCTCTCACATCCCTTATTACATTCTTCAGGTCAGGTAACGAACCTCCCAGCAAGCATAAACTCAATTAATGGCCACTTTGAGACTCTGAGTTGAGCACAAACCCATAAACATGCAGGAGAACATCTCCCAGAGCTGTCATTTCACTGCCACATGCACCAGGCCAACAGGAGAAAGTAAGACCTATTCACAGCCCTCCACGTGCTGCATCTGTAATGAACAGTGAGATCACAGAAACTGTCCCTCTCTAGGTGATCCATGTCATTGGGAAGATGCCACCTTATCCTCCCAGCCCAGCACTTGCCCTGCTGAGGTTCCCAGACTACAGGATGGCCAAAGCCAACCCCACCTTCCTTTGCAAACCCAAGGAGCACAGACAGAAACCAAACCACCAACCCAAAAGCAACAGGTGACAGCAAATGCTGTTAAAAAGAAAAGTGGAGAAAAGAGAACATTTACCAGCAATGCCCCAACAACTATTTTATGCCTTTTCTGTGTCTTGAATGCTCAAGTCTTCCAGCAGGGACTAGCTCTTTTTGACTTGATGGGCAGAACAGAAGCTTGTAGACTTCTACTCCCATTAGGGGTGCTTGCACACTGCTGCAATATTAACAGAATAACATTTTCCCCTTTTCTATTCATTTTAACTTTTCTTTGACTGATTTTTTTTCTTTTTCCTTTGCACCCCATATTAGTTTTTCCCACCAACCAAGCCAAATCTGCAAGAAACAGACACAGCAGGTACCCAGACACAAACTACTCACAGAGGAGACACACGAGGTGTACACAAGTCATCCTTGAGTCAGGATCTCTGATAGCTTATTTTATTTTCCTGGGCATCATGATAACTTCATGGAGAGTGACAGGCTCACTGTGGAAGCTGCATTAGGAGTGCCTGCCCTGCTGTGCTCATCCCTTGCAGTGTGTGACAGCAGCTCTGCTGCCACCCCAGCCCTAATTTGCTCCCACACTGTCACCTCCCCAGGGCTGGCAGAGCTCTGAACGAGAGAGCAGCACTGCCAGGCAGATCAGGGTTTGTTTACAAATGAGGAATTTGTGAATGCCTGGGAAAGACCCCCCCGGAAGGCAAAATCTGTCCTGAAGAGACCAAGCACCAGCCTCGACGGGCTGCCAGGAAGTTCAGATGGAATTCAGTCATTCCCCCTGTCTTTGCCTGTCCTCTTGTTTCTTTTCCTTGTCCCACCCTCCTGGGGGAGGCAGGAAAAAAAGGAGGATCTCTGGATGAAGATGGTAACTGGGCACTTCAGTCTGAAACACAACTGGAGCTGCTTAGGAACTATAACCAAGGAGGCTTGATTGCTTCTGATTTTTCCAATCTTGCCTTGCAGATCACAGGAGTTGATCAGGGTTTGCTGCAAAGATTCCTTTCTCAAAAGCACTTCTCAGAGGTGGATCTCAGATCCAGGTCATCCCATTTCATTCTGGATCAGCCCCATCTCTCCCCTTCACCTTACCTGCTGGGGTGTCCACAGTGCAGTTCTGGCTTTGAACACCCCCATTCCCACAGGCTGGGGCAGGAGGTGGGAGATGCCCCCACTCACTCCTGGTTTTCAGTTCAAAATCATGCCAAGCTCTCTCCCCTCCTTGTCTGGACTGGTCCCACCCAGCTCTCACTCAGGTTTCCAGGAGAAGTTAGGCTCCCTCTGCCATCAGCAGACAGAAATGGGCACCTCCAGAAGGCAAACCTGCTCAGCTAAGCCTGCACTGAGGCTCCTGTGGGATTTCCATGAGGAATCCTGCACATATCTGAGCATCACCAAATGCACAATGAAAGCTCACTGCACCTTAAACATCTGGACATTATAGATCCCAGGACAAATCAAGAGGCTGCTCAGTCACAAGGGCTTGCACCCAGCAACCCCACTGATGACTGATGTAGCTTTAAATCACCTCCCTACAGCAGCAAGCGTGAGAGGTGAGAAGATTCCAGAGGACTTCTTGCTTCCTCTCTTGGAAAAGACAACTCTTTGACATCCAATCCACTAAAAAAAAAAATCACTGGATGGATGCTTACCAACACCAAAACTTTTCCACACATCTAAAAAGCACATTAAAAGGCTGGAGTGATGCCAGAGACCAGAGAGTTCTGCAGGAACTCTCTGCTTTCCCTCATTTATTGGCAGTGCAGAGCCAAGAAGCCCCGAGGCTGTAAGGAAGCAGCTCCTGCCATCCCAGCCAGTGCCTTGTGAGAGATACTCCCCAGAAAACACTACAGTAATTATTCCAGTGCCTCACAATAAATGCACACCTCTGCTGTCAGTGTCACAGGAGGCTGCACTTGCAGCTCACCCAGGGTAAGGCCACGAGAGCCACGTGGGGAGCAGAGGTCACCACAGCTTCAGGGGGCTGAGCAAGGTCACACAGCTCATCACACAGATTGCTCCTGCTGGAAAACAAAATTTACATTGAAATCCCTACTCTTGAAGTCCTGGTAGCATCACCTTTCATCACAGGTGGCTGTCAGGATAGCCCAAATCTTTTTTTTTCTTGCAACCTGATTAGGAGCCATTTAAATATGTGGTGGTGAAGGACCCTGCACCCACTGCCCTTCTGCACTACCTGGTTTTGCCATCAAGTGTTCACTAGTCAAGTACATCTAAACACACTCTAAATGCATTCTAAATACATTCATGGAACTCAGTCCAGACCACCACAACAATCTGGTTTTGCAATGTGCTCCTTTTTGGACCATCAGGGGCTACAAATCATTGCATTATTCTAAGGAAATGTGTATCTCAGTGCTGGAGACTCCTCTCTTTGATGTACAGGGACATCACACCAACAGGGACAGGCCATTAATCCTTTGTAGGAACCACCTCCACCTTTCTCAGTTCTACCATATCTGTTCCACAGGAGATTACATGGCAGGAAAAGGGACTGGCACATCTCCCTGTCACCACAATTTAAAGAACAATCTGTTCCTCAGGAACTAAGAAACCAGTGAGCATTTGGGCTACCTTAAAAAGGGTTATGCAGGGCTAAGTGTTTTCTACTTAACTCCCAGAAGTCCAACACTAAATTTACATGCTTTTTTTTTTTTTATTCTTGTGAGCACCACTGATGCCTGGCAGGCAAACACTGTGCCCTGCTCACCCTGGAAACAGTGTCTCACCCTGTCATCCCTTCCTTCTGCTGCAGTAACAAAATAAATAAATAAGAAAAAATCAAGAAACCTGATTTCTGTAACAATTTCTCTGTGAGCTATGCCCATCTTCCCATTTAGCACAGGATTCAGGGCTTGCATTTTGGGTTGTTCCTTTTTTAATACATGGAACCATAGCAAGACTCATCTGGTTGAGGTGTGTGGCAGCACAAAAAGGAGGTCACCCAGGGGATCAGCTTGTTTTTCATTTCCTTAATGTCAGTGTGGGGCGAATGTGACGGCTGGAACGTGACACATTAAAGAGACTGAAATCAGGTTGCTCCCACCAAGCTCTGACTAAGTCAGAGCTGGAGAGGAGCTCTGAGACATCCCACCAGGAAGGTCCCCTGGTCCCTGGGGTGGACACGACCCCACAGCTCAGGGCAGAAGCTCTGGAGGTCAGAGCCCAGCAGGGCCATCAAGCTCAGCACCTGTGGGAGTGGCCCCTTCATCCCACCCAACCTGGAGGTGGGAAGGAGAACCCAGGAGAGGCCCCTGTGTGTCCCTGGTGGATGGGCTGAGTTTGGTGGTATTGTACCTGCCCACAACAGCCCTGTTTGAGGGTGAGGGCTTGCCATGAACCACACTCCTCAGGGTTTGGGGATGGACAATCGAGACTGTCAGACCACATTTACCCTGAATTCTGGTGTAAGAGATCATCTGGGAATGGATTTATGTGAAATAACCACGCTTTCATCAGTTCTGAGGAGTGAAAGGAGTCACAAAAGAGGCCACTTCTGCAAAGAGAAACCCTGGAACTCCAGGGAAGCCCCTCATCCATCCTCTGTGTCCCCCCCATGCCAGCCATGGCCATGCCAGCATGCAGGCAGTGCAGGAAGGACACTGGAGAGGAGAGGTGGCTTGTCTGGGTGAAAAGGAAAGAACAAACAGGATGGGGATGGTACAAGGAAATTTTAATAGAATTAGACAGGGAAGAAATGTTCCTCCTTATTATAATTTAAGTCCATGCACTTGCTTAATTAACTAAATGTATGGTGCACAGTATGCAGATGAAAAATGCACCCAAACTATTTTTAACACAGCTAAAGAGATGCACTAGGGTTGTAAATTCTAAGTAGGAAATGCAAGAACTGTGTTGGTTCCTGAGCACACAGCTTTAAAAGTGCCCAAATCCAGACTGGTTTTTTTTGCCACTGTTCCAAATGCAGCCCCTTCCTCAGCTCAGGGACCAAGCCTGAGCAGCTCACCCAGGGATCAGCATTTGTGTCTCCAGACACCTCAGACCAAGGGGGTACCCAGTGCCAGCACCTTGCTTAGGCTGGCACAGAACACAGTGATCCCTCCTGAAATTAGATGGCAGGTAGGGACAAAAAATCACTTTCAAGTATTAAAGCCCTTCCTGAGCACAGGGCAAGTTACAGAAACCAAGCCAAAATGACTAAAAGGGAAAAAGAAAATCATTCAGAGTAATAAAATGGAAAATATTTGGAAGCCAAATGCCCACACGTACAGAGAACTGAACTGAGATCTAAGTGCTGCTGCACCCCTCAGAAAGCCTGACCTGCTATTTGGGCACAGCTGAGCTTTTCAAGTTTCAGCTCAGCCTTGAATAGAATGAAGCCATGTGCTGAATTGTTAAGGATCTGCCCAAAAAAAAGTGGGGGCAATAGAAAAGAAAGATGCTGAAAGGTATATTGGGAGGTGAGAGATAAAGAGGCTCAGACTTCTGGGAGACCACCTCTAGCTGCACTCAAAAATGGGGCCCACCAGGCTCAGCTGTCCATGAGGCTGTGCAAAATATGTCTTATATATCATATATATCATACACACAGCTCCCAGGAGCAGGTCACCCAGTTGTGTCAGTGTAGGAAGAGCTATTAAGTACAAAAATGAATCATAACACAGGAATATAAAACCGTGCTTTTGCTCACGGAGGTAACAGCGCTTTTAGAGAGGCAACATCTGAGATGAGAGCAGGGCTGGGGGAGTGAGAGATTCCCTGGTTTGAATTTCCCTGATTTCTTATGCATGAAATGGTGCAAAAGCGAGTGATCGACAGCAGGAAGAGGTGGGGAATGAAATCAGATGGATTGGATCTAGGATGCAGCACTGGAAATAAATGCAACCTGCACTGAGGCAGAGCATCAATGGCCCCGTGCACAATCAGCCTGGGCCTCTGCAGGCAGGAATTTAGCAGAGGTGCTTACCCAGAGACACCTCTCACATTTATTAAAACATCCCCATGCTGGGAGAGCCCCAATAGTTTTTGTCTTGGCTTTGGGTGCAGGGAGCTCCCTGAGCAGCCCCGGAGCAGCTCCATGCATGGAAAGGCAGCTGGGTCTGTGAGCATCTCTAGGAGATAAAACCCAGCCTTGCAGCATCACAAACTCACTCACGCTGAAAATAAATCTTCATGCAAGGAAGTCCCTGTGAGCAGCAGGAGCAGGGAAATGGGGGTGCTGGCAGCAGAGAGGAATGACTGAACCCAGGACAGTGACAGGACAGGGCACCCTCATCCACAGCCTTCTTCAGGACTCCCATTCCTGCAGGATGAGGGCTAAAGGTGCTTTTGTGCTCCAGGCTTTGGCACAAAATGAGGTTTGGGGCACGAGACAGAGGATCCCCAGTAGCACAGGTAGAGCACTTCACTGGCCTCTGGGACATGGGAATGGCTCCCGCTCTTCCATACAAACTTTGTGACCTTGAGGCAGTCTTGTCATCCTCCCACACCTTTGAAAAAGCTTTTCATCTGTCCTGTCTGTCTGCATTACTGACTTCCAGCTACAAAACCCATTCCAACACTCACAGACCTGGCACAGGCCATGCCAGGCTCACCCAGGCAGCAAGGGGGGATAACCGATGCACGAGCTTATCCTGGTAACTTTGTGTGAAGGTTCCCATATCCTTCAGCTCTTCAAACACTGTAAGAGCAAACTGCCATGGCTAAACCAATCATACAGAAAACTAGAGTCTGTAGAACTTCCCAAAACACTAAGAAAATAGTGATATCACCAACTCTTCGCAGACATTGGTGCAATTACCACTTCAGCCCTGAATTCAGCCTCCATTTCCCAGCAGGTGCATGAGGGGTGGGGGCAGAGGCTGGTGTTGCAGGGCTCCCTGTGGTGCCACAGTGGATACAAGTGGAGTCACAAGCCCAGAGCAAAGGCAGCTGCTGGGGCTGGGGGCGATGCAGCTGCGTGCTGAGAGCCAAGGGGCACTGGGAACAGCCTGGCACTGGGAATGGGGCACTTTGGGGTGACCCTGGGGGCACTCCCGGCTGCCCAAGCAAGAGAGCCAAAAAGGTCAGAAGTTAAGACAGAGCAGCTGAAGAAGCCAAAGATGTTTGTAAAGCCCTCACAGCCGGAGCTACCCCTGCTGTTTGTCACTTGGCTTTCAGCCCCTTGCATCTCTGCCACTGTCACCCCAGTGTCCCCAGCTGCGGTCTCACCTGTGTTTAACAGTGCACACTGCACACACATCCCCACCCTCAGTGCACACACAGGCAATAACACAGCTCACAACGTGAACGCTTGGCCCCTCCACACGGTTCTGGGAGATTGTGCACCACAAACCACCCACAACTCCAGAGGAGGGAAGGGAGCGTGAAAGGTGCTCAGGAAAGGTGCTCAGTCCAGTGCTGGACTTCACACTCCTCACTGTAGCTGCAGCTGAGCTCCAGAGATGCTCTCTCTTCTCCTCTCCCATTTCCCTGGGGAGATGAGCTTCCCAAGGACCCCGGCTCGCTGCAGTGCTCTCCCCCTTCCACCAGCCAGGGTCTCCCCTCTCCAACTGCTCCCACCAACACCTCCAAGGAAGGCCTCAATGTACAAAATGGCTGAGGAGCAGAAAGCACATCCCAACTCCTCATCTTACAGCAGCATAACAGCAAAAGGATAGAGGGGGGGAAAGAACCTGAAAAGGCCCCAAAAATCCTTTTTCCGAGGCTGACAGAGGCCCTGGCCATGAGTAAAAACACACACAAAAAAAAATTAAAAAATAAAAAAAAAAAGGGAAAAAAACCATTGGCGCCAAGGGCAGGAACACCTCAGCCTGAGGCCAGGCCTGCGGAAGAGCCCGGTGGGACTGTGGAAAGTCCCAGAGGGAAGGGAGTTGCAGTAACACCGAGATTTATCTTGACCCTCCCTTTGCAATCCTGGGAACAACGGGAAGTCATCTGCGCTCCTATGCAGCAATGCTTCAGAGATTCAGGGAATCCTTCTGCCGAACGCGGGTCAGCTGGGCCATTTCTGCCCAAAGCCCGGGTCCCAGGGGGAAATGTGCACCCAGGGATGCTCCTTTGTTTACCGCTCGGCTGTACAGGCAGGCAGCTCAGACACTGATTAACATTTCTTTCTAGACACATCTCCCATTGAGACGCTTCCCACGGGGGACAAGAAATACCTCCAGAACCCTGAGCGGAGCCCCAGAACCAACCCCGGCCCCAGACCGGCTGCAGTCACCCGGCAGGCAAAGATGGGGCCGGGGAGGGAAGGATGCTGGGGGGTGGGGGGGAGGAGAGACGGTGCCTGAGCAGAGCTTTTTGTTCCTCTGCTCTCAGCATTGCTATGGTGATTTCAAGCAAGACGGAGGAACAGTCGCTACCCATCACTCCCGCTGCTCCAGCCCCCTGCACCGACCGCATGAGCAGCCCCTTCCCCCGCAAGCAGGAGCGGGCAGGGGGAGCCGGGGGCTCGGTGCATCGCACCTCTCCCGGGAGCCACCCCGCAGCTCTGCAGGGGCAGCTGCTTCCCCCCCGCCCCCTTCCCCGGATGGCCATCACCGCCCCGTCCCCGGGCACCGCCTGGGCTGGGGCGAGGGATGCGGGATGCGGGATGCAGCGGCGGCCCGGCCAGGCGGCCCGGCTGCTCTGGGAGAGGATGGGGGGCAGCGGCTCAGCCTCCGCCCCCCCGCAGCATCCCCCGGGGCTCCCCAACCAGCCCTGGCACCCGGCATCCCTTCCCCGCACCCGCTCTGCAGCTGGAGCATCCTTCCTCTCCGGCGCCTTCGGGGGGCTGAGGGGGTGGAGGAGGGCACCCCGAACCCGGGAGGGGAGGGGGGGGGGTCTCTGCCGTCAGG
>WEIU01006558.1:231513-258288 GCA_013389925.1 Aegithalos caudatus | reverse complement strand
CGCGCGCCCCTCAAAGAAAAGCAGTGGTTGGTGTTGTTGCCCCCGAATTCCGTCCCCCCAAAAGCAGGGTCAGACATTTCACTCTCGGATCGAGATGCAGCATCTTCCCCCTGCCCCCAACACAGCGTCTGCTCCCCAAACCGGGCTCTGGCACCTCCCTGAAATCCCCCATGGAGGGGGCTCCTCCTGCACCCCCGGGAAGGGCCCTGCCCTGGGCTGCCCATCCCCGTGGTCCTGGCAGAGGGTGCAGATATTGCCACGTGTCACAGGAGGGACCCAATCCACGCCCCATCACCTGAACCCACTCAGCAACAGACCTGCTCAACCTCTCCACAAATCCCAGTGTGCAAAGTCATTCCCTTTCTCCACGCTTCCCAGAGGCCCAGCCTATCATCTTGGAAGCCCAAATTCAGTTTTCATGCTGAAACTGCACCATGAATGGACATCAAGCCGTTCAGAAGCCAAGCTCCCAGCACAGAAAGTCCGTCTCCAGGTGTGCTGACCCAAATCAGCTCTTTAACACCCCATTATTTATAGTCCAGCAGCAGCATTTCCCCCTCTTACACCATGGCTGGATTCTGCCCCAAGGAATATTCCCTCCTGACACACCTTCACTGGACTCAGGAGAAGACAAGCAGACTGCAGAAGATAGGACAGAGGTGCCTGCCCCACGTAATTCTCCTCCATGGAAAGGGTTCTTTGCAGTGCAATGGGAAGACCTGCAGTCACAAGCAAGCCCAAGATCATCAACTCCTTCCCAGTGACATTTCTATCCTTTACAACCCAAAAAATCACAGGTGATCTGTGAATTGCACAACTCTGCATATTTGCACGTTCTTTGTAAGTAAAACAAGGCTTTAGGACAAAACTTTTTGGATGTAAATTAAATTGCAAGCTCAGTTAAGCTGCTCCTTTCATCATAAATACCTTGACACAATGTTAGTAAGGAAACAGAAAAATGGTGGCCCTGAGCTTTATAGTTGCAGGAGCCACCCAGGGCTGGGTTTTGTTGGAAAACCAGCTTTTCCTGAAATTCATATTTAAATGAGAAAATCAACATAACCTTTCAGAGTGCACTTCTCAAGTCCTGGCTTTCTGGTCCTCTCCTAATTTCTCAGGAGGATCCCAGTGAGAACTAATGGATAAGAGGAACACTGAGATTAAAGCTGCTGCCTCTCACTCCCCAAATCCTGTCATGCACATTGAGAGAAGAGCAAGCGTGGAGCAGCCCTACATTTTTTATGAACAGAACATTTCCTGTGACCCATATTCTCTCCAACACATGGCTGAAAGAGAAGCCATCTCTGCAAGGCAGGCAGAAAACTAAAGCTGGGTTAAATACTGGGAAAACAGATCTGCAAGTATGTCAGTGAATAAATTGCTCAATTCAATGAGGGGCCATTCTATTCATTATTTGTGAACACTTGTAAGATCATTAGTGTTCTTTAATAGGGTGGCCAATTACAAATGTGCCTGGCACTAATGTACAAAGTGCATTATTATAGATCCAGTGACGCAGTCCCAAAGCAGGAAATATCCCCCTGCACAAAAAGGCCAACAACAAACAAAGGAAGCAATTTTCAATTAACAAATTCAAGATTACAAATAGTCTGTGAGCCCTAAAGCAGAATCTAAATTCAACACACTCCTCTTTGCCTAATTAGTTGGTCATTCTCAGTGTCACACTGCAGCACAGCTTTGGATATCATCCATCTCTGAGACCACCAGAAGCTGGGAGTGGGAAAGGCAAGGGCTGGGGTCTGACCCTTCCCAGGTCATGGGAGGGCTGAGGAAAGGCACGGTGTGGTTGTAGGGACTGCCAGGGATTGCTGCTTCACTCGGGAGGGAGGCAAAACCTCAAAGACAAGCAAAGTCTTGAGAGCAAGTGGCATCAAGGATTGCCTCCTTTTGTGAACAGAGAGGCCTTTGGGAGGTGGGAAACTCCTGAAATTGTGGATGACAGCCTCTTCTAGCCTAACCCTTTCTTTCTTTTTACCTTGGACTCTTAGGGCATCCCTAACTCCTTTTTTATAATATTCCATGGGCTGGCACTGCCCAGTTACAGTTGAGGTTCAGAAAAACGTGGATTTTCCCTTTCCACCCCCACATGCCACTCACAGGAGCTGTCCCTTGATCCAGTCCCCATTTGCAGCCCTGTGAGGAGCAGCAGCCTCGGGACACAAACACTTACTGAGCTGTGATGTCCTGCATGCAGAAGGTAATTTTGGAGATGAAGTCACTTGTGTGCCTCTTCTACTGGGTGGCAGAAGACAAGACACAGCCATTAACACCAGGAATTAATGAGGTATATAAAAGCAGCAGTGGGAAGGTGCTTTTATCTGATCCAAGGACATTATGTCTCCACAAACAAACAGAATTACTGAGTCAGTCCTTTGCTTTCAACACTGGTGATGGCTTTAAAACACAAACACCATGGCAGATAGCTTAGACCCTGAAGGTAGGATGAAATCCATCAATCCATGTTAAGATACAGAAAGTCCATGCTCTGTCCCCTGGTGAATTTTGAGATGTAGTAAGAAATGACTGGTGTGAAATATGTAGAATGACTCCAGGGATAAATTTCTGCTTGAAACACTGAACGAGAGCCCTTTCTCCATCCCCACCCAGCTGGTGGTTTGTGTGAACTGTGCTACCCATAGCCTGGGTTTTGTCACTCACAGCTCTCTCCCAGAGCTATTTTCAAACCCTAAAGCAGATGGCTTTACCTCCCCTTGTACAGGATGCTGCAACATCCCAGCAACACTAACCTGCCAAGGGAAAAGACATCACCAGCTCACTCTCTCTGCACCCCGTGTCCACCCATCTCACTCTGCTTCAGCTCCCCCTCACCTCCCACCACTCCCATCCTATTCTCTGAGCAGAAAACAGCCCTCAAGAGCCCCTATCTATTGATTATTCATGTCTCTTCCCTGCCTGACTCTTCCCAACACATGACAAATCAGTTTTGGCTTTGAAAACAGCAGCCCTGACCCAAGAGAGGTTGGTTCATACAAGGAACTCGACCTGGAAGGAGATGGTTCCCCAGCATAAGGAGGAGCCCACAGGGAAAAAAAAAAGCTGTAGGAAAGATAATTTGCATGCATAAATGGAGAAATCTACATATTTCCAAAGGAGAAAGGTGAGTGTGACATTTCTGGCTAGAATAGAAGCCAATGCTCAGCCAAAGCTTCCACATTTGGGGTGAAGAGATGTGAGCACAATTACGGAGTATTTGCAGTGTGCTGAGGACACTGGTGCAGCAAGAGGGTTCAAACTGGGCAGAGAGCAAAAGCAGCTTTTGGCAATCAGTCACAGCCACAGAGTCAGCACTGATTCTTTAAACTTTTTTTTTTAATCACCTGAGATGAAGATACACCAGATGGTTTTCCAGTTCTGATCAAATCTGACAGTCATCTATTTCAGTGCTAATTAAGTTTTACCAATTTCCATCAAAACTAGAAGCCTTGCTAGACAGAGGCTCCCCAATGCTTCCTTATTCCCCCTTCAAAAGGGATTTTAAAGTTTATTCTCTTCTTCACCAGGCATAGGAAAAGGTGCCCATGAGGAGGCCACACCTCCCAACCACTAAAAATCTTCAATCAGAATTTGCAAGCAACACGCTGATAAGAAGAAGCCAGGCTCCCTTCATCCTGCTGCTGACAGAGCTGCTTATTTTATATTACATATTTATTGGATGCAAAATTTCTGTGCCACCATCCATCTTCCTGCCCTGTTCTTAGACAGCACTGACCTCATTGGAAGATGCTCCAGAAAAACCCGGGACAAATCCTGCTGTATGAGATCAGCTTAAGCTGCAGCTGGAAGTGTCTGACTGGAGAACAGAAATCTCCCCAAGTTACATTGAACTGGCTTGGGAGCCACACATGCTCCATTCTTAACTAGAAATTTATGTTCCTCCTTTCTAAGGGTGATTAAAATTGCTGAGGTCTAAATATTAATTTGGGCTGTGGAGGCCTGACTCTAAGGGAAACTGGTTTCTGGAAAGAACAGCTGCTTGACTGGGCATGTGGAAGGAAAAACAAGTGGGGGAAAAAAAGCAAAATTAAGGTGAATTCTCTTGAATTAAATTGCATTGCTCCCAGAGCACCCACAAAGCTGAAAGCAAGTCAGGGAGGCACCCAGCCCGTTTCCCTGTCACCTTTAGACTGCTGTGCTTCTGCCCCACTCAGTCCACACAGAGCCTTCTCCTGGCAAATTCCCCACTGGCCAGGTCTCCTTCCCCATCTCCACACTCCATGCTGCCCTCATTGCCTCCAGCTCCTTCTCCTGCCCTCGCCTCCTTGGGGACCAGGTGTAATTCCCTTTCTTCATTTATACTGTTACCTTGAAGGTATTTTTAGCCCGTGACCACAGTTGCCCCCGAGCCTTCCTTTTCCCAGACTCTGTAAATTTAGCTCTCTTAGTCATCCCTCACGTCTCCCAGTGTAACATTGTTCCTCCTGACCTCCTCGGGCTCCCACCTCCTCCTGCACCCACCAGGGCCAAAGCCACGCCGTCAAATTGCCGTCACCTCAGCGCTCTCTGACCTCATCCCCTGGGACAAGGCTGCTCCAGGACCTCCTCCCACACCCTGGTGGCCACCACAAGCTCCTTGGGGATGGCCACTCAGTGATGGAGGAGCCTTCCCACTAAGAGCTCCCTCGCAGTGTCTCCAAACCAGCGCTGTGCTCTCCACAACGCACAGCGACAAAACTAAACTTGGTCTCACCTGGGAGCTCTTCCAGCCTTGCCTGGTTTCAGGAGCTTGGAATCCAGCTCAGGACTGGCTCTGTTCCCAGCAAAGCACCTCCCAGAACCATAACTGCATCCTGGCTGCGACCCAGTCCCACAAAGCCCATTAGGTGCTTTGTTCCCATTCAAGCACCTGCCTCCCACTGACTTCAAAGCTGAATCAAAACCTGCATGAATATTTAGGGACTGGAGGTTGTCATCCAAAAGAAACAAGCCCATACTGACATAGCTGATTCTGACACATCATCTCTGCAAGGAGAGGCACATCAGATTGCTCTGTGCTTTATCCCAGTGTGGCAGGGATACCAGCTCAAATAAATAAGCTCCAAATGGCCCCAGGGGTCCTGGGTTGGGAGGGACCTTCTAGAGCCCTTGGCAGGTGCTGGGGGCATGAAAGGGGTGTTGGTGTGTAGGGCAGGAGCTGCTGGGGCAGGATGTGAGGGGGATTCCAGCTCTGTTGGGGTTACAGCACATGGGGAGCTGTGCTGGATCAGAGGGGATCTGTGAAGGAGATAATCCCATCAGATCTTGTCCCAGGGATGGGGTGTTCTTAGGGAAGAGCAGGGAAAGGGGGTACAAGGCACTGGCTGGGAGGGTCCCTTCCAGCAGGAGGGGAGCAGCATGAGGAGATGCAAAAGCTCTAAACCTGCATGGAGAAAAAATAATTTTATTTTTTGATGCAAAAGCGCTTTTTTTCGATTTTTTTTCTTTCTTTCCAAAATGTCAAAATCTACAGATTTAGCAACTAAGAAAACCAAACCCAATTACTAAAATACTGAAAAGCTTTAAGGCTAATTATTTTACCTCTTCATTATTGAGAGAGATTAAAAAAACCCATTCCAAATTTAAAAAAAAATCTGCTTTCCATTTTTTCCATGTAATTTTTTTCCATTCCAAAAATGTTAAAGAAAGAATACTAGATTTAGGTTTTTGTTAGGAGGGTTGCTTTTGATCCATGTTTCAGGTTAAAAAATGGAAGTATTCTGCTGGGAAGCTGCCAGGCAGACGTGGCTGTCTCCATGCTCCTGCCTCTGTCACAGCATACCATGTGTCACCTGCAAAGGAAAACTCTTCAAGTAACTAAATTCATAGTTTCTCTGCACTGTGGGCTTTTGCTGCAGTCTTTCTTCAGCCTTTCAGCCTGGACACCTGGGAAATCAAAAGAACGTGAAAGGGCAAGGGTTTATGATTTATTTATCTTTAACCTGAGGTCTTAAGGAAAGCTGGTGTGCGTGCATCTGCATCTCTCTCCTTTAATAACTGCAGAGCTTTTGGGGAATTTTTATCTTCTTTATTAAAGATAGGGGGGGACATTTCAGATTGCTTTGAGTGAGAATATGTGATGAGAGAGAGGACAGAAATCTCCTAGCTGCAGGAAATGGTGATGCATGGACATGATAACAATGGACATCAGAGAACCCATTGGACATTATTCGAAACATAAATCCATGGGAAAATGGACACCCCTGGCTCTACTGATCATGAAATTCCCTCTTTGTGGGCTCACTTTGGATTCTGCGTGGGAAGCACCCGCTAAACATCTCCGGTGTTGGACAAGGCAGGATCAAGCGCTTCGGGGACCTTCCCCCAGGCAAAAACGCGGGTGCTGTGCCTGCAGGGTGACATTTCCTCACTTCCAGCCTGATTTTCATGCAACCCCTCTTTTGTTCTCACAACTTTGCCTCGCTCACGCTGTTCCTGTCCTCCGGGCATCCTCCAAACCTCTCATTCAGCATCTCCGTGCTGTGTGCGCGGGCAGGGCAGGGCAGGGCAGGGCAGGGCAGGGCAGGGCAGGGCAGGCTGTGCCCGTAGCCTGGCAGGACCTGTCAGCTGGGCACAGTTCAGCTGCCCGGAGAGGGACTTCAGCTCCACCTGTGTGGGAAATGGATCTGTAGAGAATTCTCAAAGCCTGACAAAAGGCTCACAGAGTCTTGTGCATCTATATGCAAACTCTGAGATAAAGTGTGCTGACTTAGAAAGGACATGGGATAGGAGAGACATGATTGAGAGAGAAATTGAACAAGAAATAAGTTTCAAATTATGACCTTGCAAATGGACTAGATATTTTAGAGAAATAGACACATCTATGAAAGACGTGCCTTTAAAATGCCTTCAGGAGCCCGTCTCTGAGACAAAACAAGAGTTTGTCCAGCACACCTGGAGCTGGTGTGCCTCAGCCTCGGCCACCCCGCCCTGTGCCCACTCTCGGCACATTCCCGGTGGAGATTTACGGACAGGGAGGGCACCGAAGCCATCGCCCTGCGGCAGCGCCTGGCTCCAGCCGTGGCTGGGGTGGGAACCGGGGCGACGGGAGCGGAGCATCCTCGGGGCCGGTGCGGCCGCATCAACCACAGCCACCCCCGCCCGCCCCCTCGGCTGCACCGCAGTCCTTCAGGGCAGAATTCCACACTGTGTCCTGCGAGAGGATCTTCTCACCGCAGTCCTTCAGGGCAGAATTCCACACTGTGTCCTTGGGGAGGATCTCCCCGACCCGGCGTGTGAGAGGTGGCAGGGCTGGCACAGATGCTCCCGTGTCCCCTGCACTCCTGCCCCACCCCAAAACCCAACTCAGAAACATGCAGCCTGTGCAAAGCAACTGCTGTCACACCTCTCTCATCCCCACAAAGTTGATATTTGGGGATCGACCTCTTCTCTCTCCCCTGCTTGTGTCCCCATCCCAAAGCCTGGCTGCTCCCAGACTCATCACTCTGAGTGCTCGGCTGTGGCTGGCCAGGACTGCAGAGAGCATTTAGCAGACACGAGGCATGAGAACAGTGCCAGACTCGGGGTGATTACAAATCATTTAGACTAAGCAAAACCAGGCCATCCTAAATTTGTAGGCAGCAAAGGAGTGTTAGTGAGCAGAGCTGAAATGAGTTATTTGAAGATGCTGCAGTACCTCTACATAAAACATCAGAGCTGTGGACAAATGGTACCCGAGGCAGAAGGGAGGGTCTGGCCCAGAGCTGCACCCTGGGCTGTGCTACAGCTCCAGTTTCTCTTCAGCTCAGCAATATCTCTGCACAGGGTAAAGCACGGGCCAAGAGGAGGATGGGACGTGGTGCATTGCCCTGGCCAGAGCTGCTGCTTTGTGCTCCCCCAGCTGCAGATGCACCTGAAAATGTGGATCTCAAACTGGGGGAATGCAGAGAGAGGCAGTCAAAGTAAATTAGTCAAAACCTTCTAGGTTTGGCCCTTGGAATGTTACAAAATGTTGGGGGAGAGCCTGGCTGCCCACCCTCCTCTCTGAATTTGTACCTCTGGGGCCAAGGGTGGCTGATGGACTTTGTGAAGGGGTGTGGTGGAAGCAGGATGGAGACATGAGACCCACCCAGGCATGGGATGTTCTCTGCCCTGATCAGCCTTTTCCCACAGCTTCTGATCTGGCATTTCCTCTGTTTCCCAAGAAGGTTCAGTCCGAGGGGTTTGTGTCCAGCCCCAAGGACACAAAACCCAGGGAGAACTCCTCATCCCCACTGGGCCAGGCACTGCCCAGGCTGTGGGGATGGCCCCAGCCCCATCTGCTCTGACCTGGGTGCCCAGCATCATGCAGATCTGCTCAGGAAAGAGGCCAAGCCCAGACACTTGGGCTGGGGAGCAGAGCAGAGGTGATTCACACCAATGCTGGATGGAGAGCTGCCCACTGGCAGTGCAGCTTTGCAAGGGGAAATGTGCTGTGCAGCTGCCCAAGGAGAAGAGGAGCATCTGCTGGGACACAAGGAAAGACATTGGCCAGGGATGAAGTCACTTTCTGAGGCCATACAGTCACTTTGTGCTCATGTGCATCATTCCCACTGCTACCACAGATGATTCAGCATCTCCATCACCAGCAGGAGATGGCAGGACTCCCCTGGGTGATGCCCTCTGGGAATTCTGGGCTGAACTGCACCTTGGCCTCCTTGGCAGTCAGTGGCATTGGCTTCCAAGGCAGCAAAAATGGAATGGGAGGTCAGGAGATTTTCGTTTGCTTTTTCCCCCTAGTGGGGTGTGTCTTTAAACACTCTGTAAATGCTTCAGATGTCACCAAGACTTTTCAGTCAGTGTGACACAGGCAGGACCTCAGTGCCTGCGTGGGGTTAAGGTTCAGCAAAATCTGATGACAGATGATGGAGCCATGGGAGAGGAGCTGCCCTGACTGGAGAGGTTTTCTGTGTGCCAGTGACATGTGGCCTGTGCTGGGTCTCTGCAGGGACCTGCCCAGGCTGACAAGAGGTTGTGGCTGATGCTTTAACTCCCCTCCAAGTGCAGAAGGGCAGCAGGCAGTTCAAATTTCCCCAGCTCAGCATCTGCAGCCTGGATTTCACTTGCAATCTTGCAAAAGCCTTATAAATTTTTTAGAGCAGCCCCAAACGGCTGCTGAGTTGGCCAATCAGCTCCAGTGGATTAAGAAAACTTACTTTAAATTATTAACAGCACACAGCCAGACACGAGGGTAGAGGTGGGAAAGGAGAAGTTCTCATTCCTCACTCCAGTGGATGCCACAAGAGCAGCACCAGGCTGGGGTTTGGCAAAGGTGTCCACTCACACCTCAAGGATGGTTCCATTGGTGGGATCTTCCCTTCTCCATCAGGAACCCCACCAAGGCACCAGTGCCATGCTGTGCACAGGGTGTGCTGCATCGTGGAGGTGGTGTCACTTTTTGGAAACTGGTGCTGGCTCACATCCAGCCCCCACACACCTCCCTCCTCATCCCTCCTCTCCCAGGCCCACTGGCTGCTCTCCTCTGGAAGAGCTCATCCCCAGCTGTACAGCAGAACCTGCCCTGATGTTTTTTGACTTTCCTACAACCTTAAGTAATATTCCCTCCACCAGCTTTAAATTTCAGGAAGTACAATCACATTTGCAAACTCTGGTCCCCAAAGAAATGGCAATAAGCACTTTGCATCTTCCGAGGCATTTCCTTTTGCTTTGGACGTGCTGCCTGCCTGCCAGGATCAGGGACGTGTCTCTGGATCTCCTCTGCCTGGCAGCTGTTCCAGGAGGATTTTGTCCCTGTTTCCACGAGATGGCACCGATGAGGCTGCCAGGGGAAGCAGCCACCGCGACGCCTTCAGGGAGGGCTGGGATGGAAAACGACTCCAAAACAATAAAAGTTGCTATGAAAAAAATGCCTCAGAGCTCTGGGTTGTGGCGTCCCAGCACACCTGGCCACGGCAGGGAGGAATTGGAGGAGAATTTGGTATTTAAAAATCCATCTCACCACCGGAGCTCTATCACCTGCCATGGGTCACACACACCCACCTGCCCCCACACGGTGCTGAGGGTTCCAAAATCAGCCTGAGCTCACTGCAAGGTTCGCCAAAATTCACCTGTGGTCCAGTTCAGGGGGCTGTTGGGTTGTTTATCATTTTGGTAGGACCCCAAAATGGATCATGTCAAACTAAAGGCATCATTGCCTGTGTGCCTGCAAGCCCTGTGGGACCAGGCAGTGATTTGCCCATAGCATTGATCCAATCCCTAAAAACAGATCCACAATGGATTCAAACTCAAGGTTTGGCTGGAGGCAGGTTGTGGCTTTGTTGATACTGTGTTGAGGTGCCCAGAAATTCAGCATATTTTTCTTTTGGGAACCTCATGCTTTGAAGTGGGTTTAAATAACAATATTTCTGTTAATTCTGTCTCGCTAAAGATCCTGACCCAAACCTCCCAAAATGGGGAATTGCTGCTGCTGCTGAGATCTCCCTTCAGGCACCATCTCTTCTTTCTGCTCCTGCAGAACACCTGGGGTGCCAACCCACATTGAAATGAGGCTGAAAACTTGGCCCTGCTCTGAGCCATGAGCAAGTCTGAGTTAAACCCTCTGGGCTTTATATTTTTGCTCTTCTGCAGTTCCATCATTAATTACCTCACCACTTGTGCAGTGCTACCAGAGTGTCTTTCACAGCTCCCCTGGCATATTTCTATGGAAACGAAGCTGTGGGGTTTTTTTTTCAAGCCTGTTTTTGCTTTTCAAATAGCGAGAGAGGTGCAGACTTTGTGCCTGCCCTTCTCTGTCCCCCAGGTTGTCCCCACTCCTGCTGTGCCAGGGGCTGGCTTCCATAGGGCACCAGGGAACTGGAGGTTCCTGAGCAGCGTGGGAGGGATATTCCCACAGGAGTTCCTGCTGCTTTTAAGGATGCAGGAAGATCATGCACATGAGGATGTTCTCCTGCTTGGAAATACCCAGGAAGAGGCACAAGCTGTCTCAGGGAAAACATGCCTCAGGAGCTGGGAAATGCAGGAGGAGCTGGATGATGAGATTAAATTATCAGTGGGGAAACAGCCTTCTCCTGTGGCTGTGCTGTGCCTGCAGGGATCCCCAGATCCCCTTCCAATTTGTGGCCTGCCAAGGACACAGAACTTCAGAGAGCCCAGATACTGCAAAGACCTTGGGAATCAAACTGATTTCCATGGATGGAGCTGGTGGATGTGGGGTGTGTGGAGACGGGTGAGGAGCCTTGGTGGTCTGTGCACAGTTTTGGGGGTCTTGGCCCAGGAAGACACTCCGTGTCTGTGGGCTGCCAGATGTAAACTCCCCAAAGATGGGGAGAGTTTTGGAGGGGCAGGCAGGGTGAGATCATGCAGAGCTCTCTGTAATTCAGCTGCATGTCAGCTCCTTGAGGCTCTGCCTGGGGACACTCAGCACTGCAGAGCATCAGATGTTAATTAGGATCATTAAGGGCTTTGTGACACAAACAGTAATGATGATACTTGTGCCTCTGGAGCTTTCCTGGGAAGAGCCTTGCAGGATGCTGCCCTTCACAGAGACCTGCAGGGACATCTGTCCCCAGCACTGTCTCCTCCTGAAGGCCGAGTCATGGGCACAGACAAGCTCAGGATGCCCCAGCACGCTGCTAATGCCTCCTTCAGGGAGGAAAGGTCCCTTGGAAACATCCCTGGAATGATGTAGTGGAAGCACAACTCTCACACCGCCTCCCCCCTTCTCCCTGCCCCATTGTACCACCTACTGCTCCTCCTCACACTCAGTGCTCCCACTCAGTCCCCCTCAGCTCCTGGCTGTTGTTTTTTGGTCAATCCCACCCACTCAGAAAACACACCCATTGGACTGGGACAGCTGCATGGGGTGGAGCTCTCCCAACTCCATTGTGATGGGAGTCAGGACACTGCCCTGGGTGAAGGCCACGAGTTTTGGGGCTTCTTGTGAGACCTGAGTCATGTCTGGGCTTCAGTCAGGAAGAAACGTTCCTGTTGTGTTGTTTGGAAAGGGCTGGGGGATCCACCATGTGTGAGGCAGAGCAGCATGAGGGGAGAAAAGGCAGTCTCAATCACTGCTCCCAAAATTGATGGGGAATGACAAAGACCCAAAGTGATGCTGCTCGCCCTTACAGGAGACATGGGGTGCCCTATTTTCCTTTTTCTCAGTGGCACAACTGCAGGAGCTCAATTTGAGCCTATTCTGCGTGAAAAAATACAATGAAGACCCTGGAAAACTATTTTAGAGGCTTGAGCTGGTTAAGGAGGGCCTCAAAACTGCTGTGAGAGTTGTCCCTGCTTCAGGCTGGGGGAATCACCCAGGTGAAGGGGTGCAAGCTGGGGAAGGGCTGAGTGCTGGCTGACACCCTGAATATGGGCTCCCAAGTGTCCTCCCTCGTCCTTATTTCCATCCCAGGCCCTGCTGTGCCCATCCCCACTCTAAGTGAGACTGCACAGCCCCCAGCCAACCCAGCCCCTCTCAGTAACAGACGCACACACACACACAGAGCTCCACACCTTTTGGGTTGGTTGGTTTGTTTTGGTTTCTGGGAATGGTTTTTTTTTTGGGGGGGGGGAGAGCGGTTTGTCTGGTTTTGGTTAGTTTTTCTTTTTTTTTTTTTTTTTTTTTTTCCCACTGTGGATGTTGTACCAGTTTTATTGGTAAAATTAACATGAAGCCTCACAAACGCTGGAACATGCTTTTCCTTTTAAAGAATTTCCACTGGACCTTAATGGTGAGCATCCAGTCGTTGACATATAAACTCTTACAAGCTGATGTGCACACGTGCGCCCGGGGGAGACGGTGGCAGCGTCCTGGTGTCAGGGATGGTTTCTGCGCAATGCACGGGGAGCCCACGATTCATTTCCCAGCCTTCTGGGCCTTCTGGGCAGACTTGGTGACCTTCCCAGCCCCACCACTCTTCTTCTCCACGTTCTTGATGACGCCCACGGCCACGGTCTGCCGCATGTCACGGACAGCGAAGCGGCCTGGGGACAGGGAGAGGAGGAATGTGAGTGAGACAGCGAGGCTGAGCTCTGCTGGCAGAGCTCTGGTGGGACCTACAGCCCCCACTCATGGAGTTATCCCTGCCCTAGGAGCAGGTTCCTGCAGGGCCTGAGCTATCAACCCTTGCTAGTCCTGGTGCTCTTTATTTAAATTACTGGGTTTTAAACTTCAACCCAAGCTCTTCTCTGCAAGCTCCCAGCACTGCTAAAGCTTCCAGATGTGCAACATCAACTTGGTCTAGTGGAAGGTGTGTCTGCCCATGGCAGAAGGGTGGAACAAAGTGGCCTTTAATGTCCCTTCCAATCCAAACCACTCAAGCATGGCACTTCCCTGCATTAAAAGGTGGCCTCCACTGAGAAAACTTCCCTCTTTCTTCTCCTGACCAGTTGTTTTATGTCAGAGAGGAGGAAACTGGAAAATGTTTCTGTGTTCAGAAACTATCAGGGTTTAGTAACCATTAAAGAAAGGTCTTGTTCCCAGAGGGGAAACCCAGCCTTTGGAAACCCAGCTCAGCAGCACATGGGGGAGCAAGGAAACATCCTCATCTCCCTCCCCCTCTAGCTGGGAGAAGCTCAGCACGTCTGGTGTGAGCTCTGCACCCACAGAACCCTCATGCTCCTCCTCGGGACACCTCCAAAGAGCTGCTTCCTTACCAAGGGGTGGGTACTGGGAGAAGCTCTCCACACACATGGGCTTGCCAGGGATCATCTCCACGATGGCTGCATCACCCGACTTGAGGGACTTGGGGTTGTCCTCCAGCTTCTTCCCGGAGCGCCGGTCGATCTTCTCCTTCAGCTCGGCGAACTTGCAGGCGATATGTGCGGTGTGGCAGTCGATGACGGGCGAGTAGCCAGCACTGATCTGGCCAGGGTGGTTCAGGATGATCACCTGGGGGACAGAGCAGCGTCAGGGCAAGGCTGGGAGCCGGGGGGACGGTGGTAAATCAGGTGTGGTGGGATCCAGGAGCTCACCTGAGACGTGAACTGCGCCGCCTCCTGCGGCGGGTCGGACTTGCTGTCCCCGCAGACGTTCCCGCGGCGGATGTCCTTCACTGACACGTTCTTCACGTTGAAGCCCACGTTGTCCCCGGGCAGGGCCTCGCTCAGCGCCTCGTGGTGCATCTCCACGGATTTCACCTCGGTGGTGATGTTCACGGGGGCAAAGGTGACCACCATGCCAGGCCGCAGGATGCCGGTCTCCACTCGGCCCACGGGGACTGTGCCAATCCCTGAGGAGACAAGGACAGAGTGCAGCAAAATTTAACCTGCTGGGCCAGAACCTGGATTTGACAAAAGCAATATTTCTCCAGTGGTTGTCACCAAAGAACATGTTTGCTCCTTGCCCAAGACCCCCAAGTTTTCAGCAGATCAACACCAGGATCTTGAAAATCACTATGAGTCTATTCTTCCTACTCAAAGTTTTGTAAAAAAGAAGTAACCCATAGTCAGAAAGTCCTGAGCAATCTGCATGCCTCCAAAGTTCTTCTCCTGGAGCAGCTGTGGCAGCTCCTGAATGGAGGACTGGGACATCTCAGCATATGTGCAACATTGTCCACATCCCTGATGGTCACACCACCAGCTGTGACAGAGAATGAGGGTGGCTCAGTAAATGACGGGGATCTTTTACAGCCTGTGTCACCAGGAGACTTTGGGAAAATTCCCCTTTGGAGGCAGGTGAAGAATGATTGAGAGAAACAACACTGAAAAGAGATTGTTGGCTGGACCCATCTGCTCCTCCACATCCACCCTGCTTCCTCTACCTCCCCTCTTCTCATGGTCTCTGCTCCCCAAGGACCTGCCTCCCAGTAAAACCGGATCCCTTTGCCCCAGCTGAGCTAGGGGAGGACACAGACCTGCTCACCACCTTCTATTCCCACTGCAAACAACAGCAGCCTGCATTAAAAACCCAGCTAAAATCCCATGTTCAACCCCTGCGATGCATGTGTCCTTGGAAAAGGGTGGGAAAGAGCTGGAAAAGGCTGTGCCTGCCTGATCCAGCAGCCAGGGAGTCAGCAGTGCTGTCCACTTATGCCAGCAGGTCAGAGAGCTCACAGGGTATTTATAGCTGAGCAAAGTGTCCCCATCACCTCTCCAGAGGGAAGGGGACACGCGTCAGCCACGGTGCTCCCTACATGGCTGGCACAGCTTGGCAGGAGGAGGTGCTGATGATGGACACCAGCATTTGGGAAGCTTGGGCAGGTCACAGCCAAGCTGCCATGCACCAGCTTCAGTGGCCAGTCCTGCTGGTCTTGTCTCTCCTCTGTGTCACAGAATGTTTTCTGCTGCCTCCAGCTTGCCTGGCAGCCATGACCTCTGGACACACAAATTTGCAGCCATTTTGGCATCATGTGTTCCCTGGGGAGAGCTCACAATCCTGCTGCTCCTCTCTGGTCCCTGGGCATCTTTGGGCATGTCCACCTCCACCCCAGACAGCCCAGCCTCAAATGGGGTCTTTGCCTGGGAGCTACCACCCTTTTCTCCAACATTACCTCTGGTTTGAAAAGTCAAATCCCTCCAGTTTCCCAACACCTGGGAATGCCATCCCCAAATTCCTATGGAATGAAGACTGCAGTTAAGGCAGAGCAGTGACAAAGCTCACCTCCAATCTTGTAGACATCCTGGAGGGGCAGGCGCAGGGGTTTGTCTGTGGGGCGGGTCGGGGGCAGGATGGTGTCCAGGGCCTCCAGCAGGGACACCCCGCTGGCGTTGCCTTCTTTGCGCTCCACCTTCCAGCCTTTGAACCAAGGCATCTGGGAAGAGAGCACCAACAGAGAACCATGGAACCACGGGATGGTTTGGGTTGGATGGGACCTTAAAGGCCATGTTTTTCCACCCCTCTGCCATGGGCAGGAACAGTTTCCACGAGACCGGATTGTCCCAAGGCCCATCCAACCTGGCCTGGAGCACTTCCAATGCACTGAGTGTGCCTGTGCTCAGCACCCAGGGGAAAACCTAGAGAGATGTCCCACCAGGACAATTTTCAGAGTCAATCCTGCCATGTTCTGGATTTACCAAGGGCCTGGGGAGCTCCTTCCACTCCACCATCCCTGCAGGCTTATCTGCTCCCCTTTGCTCAATCTCCCTTTCTCTCTTGTGGAAAGCAGCAAGACATCCAGTAACAGAGAAAAAGGATGGAAGTGGCTAAAGCCAGCAAACTCACAGCCCCCACTTCTAACACCAGTCCACGGGCACTGCACCAGCTGCCTGGATCCTGCCCTCTAGGAATGTTGCCCCCAGCACAGGGACCACAGGGTCTGCAGCCAAGTACCAGCTACAAAGTGCTCAGCTGTCAGCCCTGGGGTCCAAGGTTCTCCAAGGTGAGCCCCAGAGAGTTGTTTCTTCCCACTCACTCCTGCTGTCATCCCTCCAGGGTCTGGATTCTAAACCCTGGCTTGGGAGGATGCTGGAAAGCCACCTGCCAAGAGACAGGATTGCTTTGCACAGATGTTCCCTTCTCCTGCCCTAAAGTGGCTTTTTAAATTAAAAATTGCCTAGAAATGAGGAAGAGAGGGTTGGAAATGTGCTCAGGTACCACAGTTAAATGCAGGGAACTACAGTGCTTTATTGGGGTGATGCTGCATGTCTGGATGTTGTAGCAACACCTGGAGCTTGCTGGTAAGAAAAATTTAGTCCTGGGTCTGAGACAACCCTAATACAACAAGCAGAGATCAGAGTCTGCAAGGCCATTCCCCTGCCTCTGCACAGAGAGGGTTAGACAGTATTTTCTCACTCTAATGTCAAATGCTTCCTGTGTGTCCCAAATCCATCACACACTTTGTGGATGTGGCATTTTTCCCTTAGCACCAACACCAGTGGCAGTGGACATGGGGGCTGGGGTGAAGCCAGACCCCCAATGTGCCCCCCAGCCCCACAGCTATCCCTGCAGGATGTGGCTATGCCAAGTCAGGTTTCCTGTCCTGCAATCTGCACCAGCTTTGGGGAGGAGAGAGGGAAAGAGGGGATGCAGCCAGGGAACTCAGTTTGCATCCAGAGCATGCAGGTCAGCCCCCTTCAGAGGGTCAGGTCTGACACCAATTGTCTTTCTTGGTGGCAGGAGGAGCCTGGGGACACTTTTGCAGTGGGTTCTTCCCAGGGCATTGCAGCTCTTGTTGTGCAGCCAGAGCCAGGCAACAGCTTGGCAAAGTGAAAGCTCCATCCAGGCAGTGAGGGAGGCTCCTGTGATGTGCAGGATGACTCAGACCTTCCCCCACTCTGCTGCTGCATGGCCCAAAAGCCAGGCAGGGACCTGTGCCAGCAGCTGCCTGGTGGCCACCTGCCCACAGGCTCTGCTCTCGAGGATGGCAGCCACCAAGTGCCCCCAGCTCCTGTCCCTCTGCCCCACACGGCTCTGGCACTCAGGAGAATAACAACCTCTGCCCATGGCACCTGGCTGTCAGAGCCACCCCTTGCTCCAGGGGCTTCTGATGTGCCAAGAATCAGGTAAGGATGAACTTAGACACCTTCTGGGAACAAATCTGTGCAAAACATCAGCATGGCCTCAGGGTGAAAAGTGTCTGCAAAAGCTGGATTGTGCTGCCTCCTATGGCCACCCAAATAAAATCCCTGTCATGTATTCCCCAAATCTGCTCCCCAAAGAGCAATTCCTACTCCACCAGTCTTCTGGCAAAAGCAGAGTCTGACCAAATCCTGCAGACAGACAGGCTCCAGCTCCCCAAAACAACAGCTGAGCTCCAGCTCTTTTACACTCAAAGTTTATTTTACAGAGCAGTCGCCTTTCCCTGATTTTGCCCAGCCCATGAGCACCTCAACACCCCCAGGCACACACCCCAGTGTTGAGGCTGCAGACCCAGGCAAGCCCACCTCCTGGCACCAGAGCCTGGGTGTGTTTGGGCTGCAGCATCCATGGGGTGAAAGTCTCCCAAACCACACGGAATTGCCCTGTTCTGCCAGCTGGAGCATCACAAAGCTGCTTCACAGAACACCCCACCTGCCAAAAAGCCCTCAAATGCCAAACTTTGATGGAAGTGCAGGCCAGCTGTCATTTTTTTGCAGTTGGCCTTGGGACTCTGTGCAACAGGGATGTGGGCTGGAGTCTCCCACACAGAGCTGGTTCCAGCCTGACGTACCACCACATCCCCCTTGCTCAGAGGCAACAGGAGCTGCAGGGACATCATGGCTCTAATCCCCACTTTCTGATAAGTCCCCTGACAGACAGACAAGTCACTTGACTGCCTTGTGCTTCGGTGAAACCTGTCCAGAAATTGCAAGTGAAAATAATCAGAGCTTTTTCAGGAGAGGAAAGGGAGAAGAGACATCTACACCAGGTTCCTGCTTAAGCTTTCCCAGAGGTGGTGCAATATGAGGAGGAGGAGTCTGTCCCTCAACCCTCTCCAGCAGAGCTCATGCTGTTCCAGGCCAGGCCAGGTTTTCTGCCCAGTTCCCTAGCTCAGGCAGAACCCTGGAGCCAGCTGCCTCCTTTGGACAAAGGAGAGAGTTGTTCCATCCCCTGCCTTCTCTCTGGCACCACATCACACTGGGAACCTGCCCTGAGACCCCTCTGGAGGCAGGGGGCCACAGAGCCCCTCCTGCTCCCTGCCTCCCCTCTGCTGCCTATTTATAGGAGAATTATTCAGGATCATCTTCCCAGCCCAGCAGCTGCTGACATTTGGAGCCTGCCTGATTTGAGGCACCCAGGAACCACGGGGCAGGGTTTGGCATGGCCGTGGCTGACCTTTATCCCAGCTCTGCTCCTCAGGGAACAGGAATCTCCCAAGCAGCCTAATAATTCCTTCCTTCCAAGCCATCCCAAGGAGCTGCCTTTCCTGTGCAGGGCAGGAGCTGTGTTTCATGACTGTGTGAGTTTGCATTGCAGCATTCCTCTTCCTCAGGCCTCCCCTGACCTCCCTCAGTTGCTGCTGGACTCATGAATTGCCTCCCTTGTCACAGAGCCCACAGGTGATGTCCTGAAGTCTCCCCAAGCATCAAATTTCCCATTGGTTTCACAAGAGATTCCTGGGGTGTCTGACCTGAGCAACTTGCTCAAGGTCACACAGGAGTCACCAGGAGAGCAGGGACCTTCCTCTGGCCACAACTTTCCAGGCCATCATTTCTTTAGAAGACTAACCCTGAGGTAGCTTTTTCTCCAACAAAACCAGTGTCAGAATAACAAGTGTTATGGGCAGCCTGTCTGCCAAAAACCTCCATCCTTCTTAAGCTCTTCCTTCAGTTTGCATGAAATGATGGCATGGACCCACCCAGAGCACCCTGGCTTTGTCTCCCCACCATCCCCATCACAGAGGGAGTAAAAACCAACTGGAAAAGGAGCACCCTCAAATGGATGCTCTAGGGAACTGTGTTTGTGGCATGGGAAACCTGGTACTTCCTGAAGAAAGTGTCACCTTTAGGAGTGAGATCCCAGCACTGTCTGTAGTGACACAGAGCATTGATGGAAAGGGGACCTGAGACCCAGCACGAGGGAGCCCAGCTGCACTGTGGGAACTGCTCCAAGCCCAACCTCAGATGTGTTATTCCCCTCAGAAAACAATGCTCCCAAAACACACCCGCTGCTCCTGCTGAGAGCGACACTTGCTGCTCTAATGTCACCATGAGTTCTGACAAGGCAAAAACCTCAAATCCTGGCCCAGAAGCAAAGCCAGACAGATCATCTCCTGAAGATGCTCATGCTTAGCTGCTGGGCTGCCTGGCAGGGCACAGCACCCATGAGGAGTGAGCCCACTCATCCTGCCTGGGGCCAAGCAGAGCTCCGTGACACATCCTCTGTGCTGCCAGCACCGGCCTTTCTGCACAAGGGGTGCACGAAATCTTTGCAGAGCACAGAATTCACCTTCATCCCCAGGTCAGGCCCCTCAGGCTGGGGGGGAGAAGTGTAAGACAAGGCACACTTACATTGGGAGAGGGCTCCAGCATGTTGTCTCCATGCCAGCCCGAGATGGGCACGAAGGGAACTGTGGCCGGGTTGTAGCCGATCTTCTTGATGTAGGCGCTGACCTCCTTGACGATCTCGTCGTAGCGTTTCTCGCTGTAGGGGGGCTCTGTGGAATCCATCTTGTTGATGCCCACGATGAGCTGCTTCACCCCCAGGGTGTAGGCCAGCAGGGCGTGCTCACGGGTCTGCCCGTTCTTGGAGATGCCCGCTTCAAATTCACCCACGCCGGCAGCCACGATCAGGACAGCACAGTCAGCCTGGGGGGAGAGGGCAGATGAAGTGATGCCCTGCCCTGGTGACACCCCTGAGGGCTTTGAGGGAGCCACAGAGGACTCCCTCCATAACCCTGCTGATCTATCTCAAAACTGACCCAGCTGTGCTATTTCAGTCTTTCCAACCCCACATGGTTCTGCATTGTAGGTGGAAAACCAGTGTGGACCCCTCCTGGATGCAGGACTCTGACCAGGACCTCATCTTGATCATCTATAGACAAGGTTTTATTTAAAACCCTACTGAAGTCTTGCAAAAAAACCTCCCTGAGTGATGGGTGTGACTCCAGCCATTCCCAGATTACTTTTGTACCAAAACACACAGCAGAAGCTGCCTGGGTTTGGCAGAAAGCCATGCTCAGCCCAACTGGTCTCTCAATGGAAATCTCACTGGGCATGTGGTGGGTCACCAGTCACAGGGAGATGCAGGAATGTCCCACAATACAATGAGGGGAATCCACCCTACTCAGGAAGGGTAGGCCATTGGGTTTGGAAATATAACGTGGGACAAAACCAGCTGTTCTGAGGGAAAAGAAGATCTGTGGAGCCTCCTTTATCCAATAAAACCTAGCAGATTGTTGGAAGTTTCTTGTCTATCTCATTTGGCTGAGGCTAAAACAGTGTGGAGATGACCTCACACAAAAGCCTGTAGTGCACAGCATCCCAGCTCCCAGGCAGGCCACACTCATCCCACCTTCTTACGTGGGTGGAAACAGGGTGGAGAAACCCTTTGTGCCCAAAGACACCCTTTCCCCCAGACCCCCAGGGAGGTGCAGGACCCCTGGTGCCACCCAGCATCTTGGGGGGACCCTGCTGAACACTCCTCAATTCTGCTCTCTCAACTCCCCACCTCCAAAAGGACCCTCACAGCCCCTGCACGACCCTGAGCTCGTGCACAAGCCTCAGGCTCCCCCCTGGGCCCCACCTCTCACCTGGGAGGTCCCAGTGATCATGTTCTTGATGAAGTCCCTGTGGCCAGGGGCATCAATGATGGTGATGTAGTACTTGGTGGTCTCAAACTTCCACAGCGAGATGTCAATGGTGATGCCACGCTCACGCTCGGCCTTCAGCTTGTCCAGCACCCAGGCGTATTTGAAGGACCCTTTCCCCATCTGGCCAACACAGAGGCAAGGGACAATGAGAAACCCCAGCCCACAGCACTGGTGATGGCCTCCCACCCTCCAGGGAACATCCCAAGCTCACACAGGGCTCACACTGCAAGCATTTAAAGGTGAAATTCCCTAAATTTGGTGAGAGCGGTGGTCTAAAAAATACAGGTGAAAGGAGATGTTGTTCTCAGCATGTTCCTCAACAGGATGCAGGAGAGGCTGGAAGAAGAGCCATGAAGGGAATTTATGAGTGGGGCTGGGTGGGCAGGACCTGGAGGCAGCAGCCCATGAGGTCTCCTCCATGAAACACCATGGTCCTGCACTGCTGCTGGGAAATCCTGTACAGAAACATGGAAAGCTGCTTCTTGCCACACCAAATGTCTCTGAGAAGATATTTATATACTTATTCCATTTCCTAATGTTAATGGAGTTATTGAAAAATCTATGTTTATGAGTTTGTTCTATTTCCCATGGTTTCACAGAGATGCATCAAAAGAGACGTGGTCCAGTGGTGGGCTTGGCAGTGCTGGTTGGACTCAATGATCTTAGAGGGCTTTTCCAACCTAAATGATTCTCTGATTCTGTGATTTTCATCCATGACTAGCACCTGTGAGGTAGTTGGTTAGTGGGAAAGGGCAATTGCTACATGAGTGAACCCAAAACTGGCAGGGGAGGAATGGGTTAAAAGAAAATGAAATGAAATATGGTTGCTACGAGCAGAATAGAAACGTGATTGATTTTTGCCACAGAGTGTGCAAATTCACAGGAAAAGCTACTGTGAGCTGCAGCCAGACCAACTGTCGTTGCCAAATGGCCAAAATCTCAGCCAACATTGTAATGCAGGAAATCACGCTGGGGGAGATTAGCTCCAGTAAATCTTTCTGCCCTGTGATAAAGCACATTTCCTAGTGAAACCACGGTGGCACTTCCAAAGGGCCTTCTCCTTTGCTAAGGAGCCCTTTGATGTCACCGCACCAGGGAGAGCTGGAGTTCCCTCCAGCATGGAGGTCATGCTCCCAGGCTGAGCTGGGATCCTGCCAAGGTGGAGATGGGGCAGGACAAGCCCACCCTTGCTGACCACGCTGTGTGCTGGGGCAGTCAGGGGAGCCTGGCCAAAGCAAGGGCTTAAAATGGGCTGCAGCCATCAGCTCTTGGCCCCAGATGCAAGAGGGGTTTAAGATAGAGAAAGAAATTTAGGTCATTTGCAGATGATTTAATGGTCTCCTATTGCTATGCAAGGTGAGAGCAGTGATACCCTGCTCCCATCCATCCATCCATCCATCCATCCATCCATCCATCCATCCCTCCCTCCCTCCCTCTGTCCCTGCCATCACAGTTTCTGCTGACCCATTATCAATCACTGGTCAGAGGAAAGCATTTCCCTATGGCAGGTACCAAATGCTCCAGTGATGAGCCTCCCCAGGAAAGAGAGCACAGCATCACATCCAAACCTGCCCTGCCCACACCGTGCCCAGGGGCTGGTCTGCTCCATCTCCCACACCCCAGTCCTGTTCCCAGCCAGCACAAGGAATTAATGGTGACAGCCTGTTTCATAACAGCTGAGTGCTGCAATGACTTTGCAGCTTGCTCTGGAGGATTACAGGCAAAATCCTAAAGCCAGGGGCAAGATTTCCCCTCCTCACAGGAGATGCCAGGTCGAGGAGGTGATGCCACATCTCCACTGGGAAGCTGTGAGCTCTCACTGGGGTGGAAAAATCCAGAATCAAGGCTCTGCTCCTGAGCATCTTCCTGACACTGGATTTAGCAAGGGGGCAGAGCAGGAGCTTGGAGGCTTTTTAGAATCACAAAATGGTTTAGGTTGGAAAAGTCCTCAAAGATCATCTCATTCCAGCCCCTCTGCCACGGACAGGGGCACCTTCTACTAGACCAGGCTGCTCCAAATTCCATCCAACTTGGCTATGAACAGGTCCAGGGATGGGGCCAGGTTAACCCTTTCCAGCACACACATCAAAATCCCCCTTCCCAGGGAACAGGGAGGAGCCATCAGTGTGCTCATTTACTGCTGGAAATGGAGATCCAGCAGGGAATGGTGCATTGCATTAATAATGGGCTCTTCTCGGGCACGAGGTCAGCCAGCACATCCCACAGACTTTCCCTCACCAGCAGCCCACTCCTTCCCTTCTGGATGGGGAAACTGAGGCCCAGAGTAGACCCCAGGCTCTCCCACAGCAGCTGAGTGGGAATCAGCACCTTTTTGCCATCAGCCATGTCCACACACACAACCAGCTGCTCATCACGTGTGAGACCCCCCCAGAGCTCGGCATCACACGTAACGTGAAGACAAATGAGATCCTTTATTTAGCAGTTTCCCTCCTTTCACGGGGTGTATTCAGTTACCCAGAGCTGGTGTTGAAAAACCCAGGGTATTATCTAGCTCTGCACAATACCTTCCCTGTTCAGTGCCAGAAATAGCCTGAATTTCCCTGATCGAACCCCAGCAGAGGGACAGCTTTCTATTCAGAGGCCACAAATACAGATTATTTAATTTTTTTTTTAAAAACAGAACAACTCTTCTTTGAGAGATACTGTTACCTCTGCCCTTGAATCAAAAGGAAAAAAGGGAGAAATCCTAATTCTTTTCTCTTAAATAAAATAACAGACCTTGGGGTTTTTTTGTTGGCCTTTTGGGTGCACGCAGGCCTCCATTTCCTGTGAATGCCACCTAATGGAAGCAAACCCTTCCCCAGCCCTGCATCAGAAAATGGAGTCTGTAAGCTCAGTCAATAGGCTATTAATAGCAGCCTCCGGTGCCCGCGGATCCTGGCAAGGCAGTGAAAGTGTCTGTTCAATTAAAATCACTGCAATCACATCGATGATAACCTTACCATGCCTTATCTGATCTTAGAGGTAAAGGGGGGGAATTTATGGAAGGATATCAGCAGTCATTTTAAACCAGGAGAGAGGGATGATTTTGTATGAAGGAAGAGGTTCTTTGGCTCAAGGATGCAAAAAAAAGGCTGAAAGTGAGGCAGGAGAAAATAAGGGATTTAGCTCAGATGCTATCGGCAAATTGAAAAGGTTAAGACAGACAGCAAAATGTGAAATTACATATGGCAGCTCTGTAATTTCTTTTTTTTTTTTTTTTTTTTTTTTTTCTTTGAAATTTTAAATTTTTACCAGAAAAAAAAAAAAAAAAAAAAAAAAAAAAAAAAAGAGAAAAATGCACTTCCCCAGNAAAAGGGATATCTGCATTCCCAGAGCGATGACGACAAGCCATCTTCTGAGTGACAGGAGCTGCCCTGTGGATAACACAGCCAGGCTGTTCCCAGCTCACCCACTTCTCTAGAATTTACCATCATTAATTTCTCAGGACTTCCCAATGACATTTTTCTTCCCAAGACTATTTCTTCCTCTTTAATCTCGGGGTTTGCCATATTATAGGTATCGGGTGGTGCTTTGCTGTGTGACAGCTTCTAAATGAATGCACGATAAAATTGTTATAAATGCCACCACTGCAATGGTCAAACAAAAGAATTTAACTTAAATGCTCAGATTTCCAGCCAGTTTTTTGTATCACAGGCTGCCAATCACACTTCACACCAGACCACCTGCCTGAGGAAAATGGGAATGAGGTTCTTCAACTGGATCAAATGAGTGGTCCAGCTGATGCTGCACCTTGTCCCCAGCAGGCACTGGAAACTGATGCTTCAGAGTGAAATTCAGGCAGCCCTAACCTATGCAGCAAGGGATTATCAGGTCTTCCCCCCTCACACAACATATTTGGAAGGAATTTCATGCCTCGAAGCACCACGGTTTGTGGCTTTTCCAGAATCCTAGTGATTACTGCTGGTTCCCTAACCCATCTTGCAGACCTCGCGGTGGCTCTGCCCTCATTAACAGCCGGCAGCACGGAGTCCCCCAGCTCCGGAAAAGAGGGTGGCAAGTGCCCAAATGGCCTATTTTCCCAAGGCCAGAGAAGTCGGGAACACCCAGGGGTGCAGAGGGAGAAAAATAGACGGGAACAAAGGGAGAAATAGAAGGTAAGAGAAGGGCAGCACCAGCAGAAGGGGAATGTCGCCTGCGGGATACTCGCGGGGATCAGCGCGGAGCATCCCCGAGGACGGGAACGCGGGGTGGGGGCAGGCTGAGGGGCGGGCTCCTCACCTCGGCAGCCTCCTTCTCAAATTTCTCAATGGTCCGTTTGTCGATGCCCCCGCATTTGTAGATGAGGTGCCCGGTGGTGGTGGATTTCCCAGAGTCCACATGCCCGATGACGACGATGTTGATGTGCGTCTTCTCCTTCCCCATGCTGCTGGGCTACGCGGGGCTGGCCGGGGCGGGCGGCGCTGGGGAGGGCGGTGGGAACGCAGCTGCCTTTTTGGGGGAGGCTGCGGGGGAAGAAGAGTCAGGCGCGTCAAAAAGAGCCCCCCTTTTGCCAACCCCCTCCCAGCCCTTCGGGAAAGGCTGTCCTCTCCTCGCCCCACCTTCCCGCTGGACCATGCGCCCGGGGGTGCCCGGCCTCGTCTGGCAGCTCTGGCCGCGCTGGGTCACAGCCAGGCTGCCCCCGGAGGAGGCCGGCCGGGCTATTTCGGGCCGCCACGTCCAGCCTCCAAGTCTCGGCAAGATGCCGTGCTTTTCGGCATCCTGCCCTCCACCGCCCTCGCGGAGACCCCCGCTTCCCGGGGCTACGTCATCGGCGCTTCGAAGGTGCCCTTCCTCCCTTGGAAAAGCTTCCCGCGACTCAAGGCTGCTCCCGCTGCCTTCTCGCTCTTTCCAAACCCGAGGGCATCTCCTCCATGTCGTGGGTGCCCTGGGAGGAGCCGAGGGTGCCCGTCCTCCCCGGCTGCCCTCGCCGCTCCCCAGCTGGGCACGGTTCAGGTGACAACAGAGCGTCTGCAGAACGGGGCGGACAAAAATAGCCCTCGCCTGCTCCCCCAAAGCAGGGCTGCCAACAGCGGGGCTGCCCAGGGCTCCTCTGAGCCTGAACTTGGGGGGTTTATTATATTTTGCTGCCACGAAACTGGATGGAGCAGAGGGAGGAGGCTAAAAACGCAAACGGATATATCCGGGGAGCTGTCCTGGCATCTCCCGGCGTTGCCATGGCTCTGCAGCTGCACACAAACCGGGCACAATTAGGAGCTTTAATCTGACGTCTAATAAAATCCAATTTCACGAATCTGCCCATAGAAGTAAAGGAGGTCAGGAGGAGTTTGCTGCCCTAATAGCGGTTCAGTCATGCGGGTGATAACATTCCCAGCGAGAAGCTTCCCTGGGCAGCAGGAGCGCCTGTCCCGTCCCTCCTGCCCTTGAACCCAGCCCGGCTCTGGCCATTTTGCGGCTCCACTGAGATGCTTGGACCCAGAGCTCCCAGCCCGGGGTGCGGGTCCCTCTCTGCCCTGCAGACCCCTGGCACACGGGGGAGATGCAGGATCGCTTTGGGAATTGGGAGATTTTTATTTTTATTTTTATTCCTTCCCCAAGGAGTTAAGGCATCCCTGCCCATGGCAGGGGGGTTGGAACGAGACGATCTTTAAGGTCCTTCCAACCCAAATCATTCGAGGATTCTGTGATTCTAAAG
>WEIU01006558.1:145114-221982 GCA_013389925.1 Aegithalos caudatus | reverse complement strand
CCCTGCCCTGCCCTGCCCGCCGGACCCGCCGGACCCCGCACACGGCCCAGGTGAGTGCCGGGGGCAGCGGGGCCGGTCCCCGTCGCTTTGCCGGGTCGCTGTCGGGAGGAGCTTCCCCGTGCCTCGGTTTCCCCGTTAATTCTCGCGGATGGCGCTCGCTGTCCGCCAGCTGTTGGCAGCTGGCACGTTTGATGCCCTGAGCCTTTTTTAGAGCTTTCTCGGAGAGTAAGGGGTCAGACTAGAGTGTGGGAAGAGTCAGCTGCTGGCAGGAAAGTGTTTTGTACTCAGAAGAGGGGTGGGGGGAAAAACTCCAGTTCAGAACTGGAGCTGAACCGCTTCAAAGGTGAAGGGTGGGCAGGTTTGTCCCGGCTGTGCGTGGTGGGGAGGCTGCTGAGAACATGCTGGGGCTGGAACTTCTTGCAGGAACTCCCTCGGCGTGTGCCCCAGCTCAACATTTCTTTGCTCCTTATGCAATATCCGCCTGGGATTTTGTAACTCCAGATGTCGACCCGAGGAGGAGAGCTGGACTCCTGCAAGAAAAACACCCGGGGAGGAGGGGTCGGGCAGGGGCTGTGCCAGGCTGTGCTCTGGGCAGGCACTTGTGTATGGCACTTGGAATTATTTTGGCATTGCACGTAGTTCCTGGAGCTCTGTGGATTTAATCCGTGTGCAGTGAGCAGCAGGCGCCGTTCCCAGTGCAGGGCTGCACGTCCCTTTCCTCCTGCAGTCACTCTGGTTCCATTTCCACCCCTGCAGCTTTCGGGGGTGCAGGGGTGGGTGCTGACAGCTGCCTCTGTGCTCCCAGGTTTAGATCTGCACAAGAACCAAGATCAGGAACCATGGCATCCATCCCATCCAGCGGCTCGCTCATGGCCACGCACAACTATCGCAGAAGTAAGGAAGGGCAGGAGGGGGCCAGGGTGGGCTGGGGGCCGTGGGTGAGCACATGGGGGTCTCGGCCAGGTGTGGGGGGATGTGGCTGGAGCAGAGATGGAGCTGAGCTCAGGTCTGTGCTTTCAGCAGCAGCCCCGTGTGAGAGTTTGGTGAGAGGAGGGGACAGCCAGCAGTGTCCCTGCTGCTGCCCAGACCCTCCTTTGGGGCCCCCAGCCCAGCTGTACCAGCTGCTGTGGGGACTAAAATCCCCTTCACTTGTTACTAAGGTTATAGGGGACAGAGTGGATGGTTTCACCTTGCACTGCTGCTTCAGAAATGAGCTGCAAAACCAGTTTGGGCAATGGTTGCTCCTGGTACCTCACCCAGGAGAGAGTTTCTGGTTTAATGGATTGCTTAAACCACAGGGAATTAAAGGATTCCCCCGAGATGAAACAAGCTTGTAGCTGCTGTTCTAAAAGCACATGGATTATACAAAGAAATTTGCATCTTCTTGACCTCAAGTCATCTCAGAGACCTCTCAAAGCCACTAAATTTTGTCCTTGGGGTTGTAGGTTTTTTTTTCCTACAGAGGTGTTCAGGTGTTTTATCTGCTCCCTGCAGTTGGAATCTCCCCAGTATTCCCTTCCTAGTGTTTTTTACTGGGCTGGCACTAAACTGGGCAAGTAGTGGAGTGAGTTGGTGATGAGGCTGAGCCGTATCACCCAGGCACAGCCTCACCAAGGTTGAGTTTTCCTTCTCATGGCATGACCATGGGTCAGCAGTGGTTCTGATGGCCGTGATTTTTCCACAGGGCGCCTGAGCTCCACATCCAGCACCAGCTCCTGCAGCTCAGAGTACTCTGGGGAGGTCATTCCCCATGGCCCAGGTGAGTGTCACCTGTCCTGGCTCATGGAGGCTCTGCTCCCAGTCCCTCCTTGGGCAACCTTACTGGAGGTGACCCAGCCTCTCCTGTGGGCTGAGGGTGGGGTGGCCACGGGGCCGCCCAGGTTGCCCTGACCTGAACTCTGCCTGTCGTGCAGATCTGCCCAAATCTGACCCCGGCCAGTGGTGGGCCAGCTTCTTCTTTGGGAAGACCACTCACCCAGCCATGACAACGGTGTCAGAGTCCCAGGAGAGGTGAGGTGACACGGGGGGAGCACCAGCGCAGCACCCAGGGCACTCGGGTGCATTCTGACCCCGTGCATGCCCAGGCGCTCCCTCACCCCTGCTGCAGCAATAAACTGCAGAGCAGTAACGCCACACCGGGCGGGTCGGCAGCGCCGCTGACTCCCTCTCTGCTGTGTGTTGCAGCTTGGGAGCTCTGCGGGCGGCCACGGGACCGATGGCCTGCGGGCTGGTGGCAGCCCCGGGCGCAGGACGGAGGCGCCACGCCAGCGAGTCCAGCGCGGGGCCCTCGGTGTGAGCGGGGCGGCGGCGCCCCCTCCCCACCCCGGCGGGCACAGCCCCTCCCTGTAGAGTAGCCGGCTGCTCCCAGCACAAGGGGCTGCTCTCTGATGGAATTCCGAGTGCAGCCACCCCGACGATTCCACTCCGGCCTTTTTTAAAACTCTCTCCCGGTGTAACTAAGCCCTCTGAAAGCAGACTTGGTAACACGTTTTTATGACCTTCGACTCGTACAATGGCAACGAATAAACTGGAGCAGCCTTTTAAAAACGCTGTGGGGTTGTTCTTTGTCGGTGGAGGGGGGAGCAGGGCGGTGCTGGTGGGGCTGGAGCAGGACAGGGCGCAGCTCCTGACCGCAGCAGGAGGATGTGCTGGTGCCACACATCACATGCCAGCCTGACTCACTGGGCCCTGTATGTTTTGCACGTGAGCAGGATCTGGCTGGGCTGTGGTGGTGTTGCAAACGCCTTCCCTCAACCTCTCCTCTCCTTACTTGGCCACACAGCCAGTCCCTGCTGGCACTGAACTTGTTTTGCTCCCTGAACACAGGGCTGCCCTGCACTGCTCTGGTGGCTCGAGGGGCAGGACCCAGTGCCAGGGCCTGAGCAGGCGTGGCTGGGGCTGGGGGAAGGATTTGGGTGCACGGTGACCCCTCCATAATGAGGAGAGAGATAAGGCTTGCTAAAGACGTGTGGGTGAGGATACCAGGCTGGAGCTCACGGTGTGCATGGCAGCTCAGGGGCTGCACTGGGTTTGCAGCCCTGGATCCCAGCTGGCCCATGTGCTGCACTGCCCCAAGTGCTGTTTTGCCTGACTTTGCCTCATTAGTCATTTTGGCTGTTTGATCCTTCTGTGACCAGCCCAATAGCTGGGAAAACAAGACCCTGCAGGTGCCTGCATGTAGGGAGCGCCTTTGTTCCTGCTGGAGGCAAAAAAAAAAAACCCACAAAAACCAACTTGCAGAGGTTGATTTAAAGGTGCCAAATGTTCCTGTTTTGCTTCCAGCTGCAGTGTGAGGTGCAGGGCTGCCCCTGTGTGCACCAGAACCTGCAGCCCCCGTGGCAGCTGAGGCCATGGGACCCCTGAGCTGTGACTTTGCCTCCTGTCCCGTGCTGGCAGGGCAAAGGAAAGGGAGCAGCTGGGGGCAAGTGGCTGCTCTGCTTTCTGTCTGCTCTGCAGGGGCACCCAGGGTCACTCCCAGCTCTGTTGTTTCTCCACTGGAAAGTGTTGAGTAAGCTTTTCACTGAGCTCTGCTTTCCCAGGCACTGGTCTTTGTGTCTGGGGCAGAGTATGTGTCCCTGTCCCTGCAAGGGACCCCTGTGTCAGTCTGTGCATCCAAAGGGAATGGCTCCAGGGGCACTCCAGCAGTCTGGGCACGCAGCTTGGACCCCCAGCACCCTGAAGGGGATCCCCATGTCCATGGCAGCAACTGATCTGATGTGACTTCCAGTCAGGCAGCAAACTGCTGTTGTTGTGGGGCTGCACATCCCAGAAAGCATATGGCAGCCTTTAAACTTCCTGAAACACAGGAAAATCAAGATAAAATGAACCCTTTCTGAGAAAGGCAAGGCAAGGTGGGCTGGCTGCCTGGGACCTGTGGTCATGGCACTGCTCCAGGGTCTTCCCAGGCCCCAGCAAAGCCCTTTGGGTGCTGCTCAACCCCAGGATGCCTCAGGGATCTCTTCTGCTGCTGGCTGCCAGCAAAAACCACATATTTTGGAGAGACAAATATTTTTTTTCCAAGCCTGGGAATCAGTGTGGACACACAAAGGTAAAGTCAATATTACTGTATTTGCTTGTTTGTCATGTGATCATGGAGGGACAAACCCAGCAACTGTCCCCAGGCACCCAGGGGAGGCAGTGACAGAGCAAAGGCACCAGTCCTACATCCTGGCTTCCATCTGGGCACATTCCCCAGCCTGATCCAGCTCTAAGTGAGCTGCTCTGTGATGGCATGAGCACATGGATTCTTCCCTATCCAGCTTTTGGATGCTGGATGGAGATTAATTCATTCCCACATTGCTGCAAGGTGGGTTGGATTTACAGCAGGGACTGCAACACCTGTCAGTGGCTGCCCTTATGCCCACAGTTCCATGTCCAGTGAAGCAAAACTGCCTGGAAAAACCCTGCTGAAATAAAGGCTGTTTCTCTGAATGTCTGGGAAGTGTCACAGACTCAGACTCCTCTGCTGGGAGTGAAAGTACAGGGAGAGTCCATATCCCCAAATATGCTCCTGGGCAGCTTCATGGCATTTCTGAGAGCAAAGCCCTTGGCATTTCCTTTTTTGCTTGGGATTGAAAGGCTTTTAGGGTCTTTCTTGCCCTTTCACAGCCTTCAGACATATTTTGGAAAAGCATCTGACAGCCAAGCAAATTTATTTTTGTTCTGTTTCCATCTCCACTGCTGTGGGTGTCTCTCTTCTCAAGTAACAAGTGCTGAGAGAAAACTCTTATTTCACAATTGTATGGAACGGCCTCAGATTGTGCCAGGAGAGGCTTAGATTGGATATCAGGACAAATTTGCACACTGAAAGAGTTACCAAGCATGGGGAACAGGCTGTCCAGGGCAGTGGAGGCACCATCCCTGGAGGGGTTTAACACACCTGTGGATGTGGCACCTGGGGATGTGGGTTAGTGGTGGGCCCAGCAGTGCTGGGGGAATGATTGCACTCACTGATCTTAGAGAGCTTTTCCAACCTAAGTGATTTTATGATTCCAGCTGATTTCCTGTGTCCTGTGTCCTTGTGTTGCTACTGTGGTGGGACAGCAAGGGAAAACACTGTGCAGGAGAAGCAAGATAATGAAAGGGGTTCCCCAAACACTGCACCCCTCCCTAATCAATCCCCTTCTTGATATTGGAGGGGTAAGCACCCACCTCCCATGGCATCAACTCCACAGGGACTGATGTCTCCCCTCTGCTCCCCTGATGGTGTTTTAACTGTTGAATAATTCACATATTTGCTAAAAACTGGCTGCTGCTTTCTGCTCACTCGTCCCTTGCAGCAGCCCTGGTGCCACCCCACCGCCTCCAGTGAGAAGTATTTCTTTACATTCCCTGCCTCTTGCTGCTGGGGGTTGTTTTGGTTTGGTTTATTTCCCTCCAGCAGCTTTGCTTCCCCCTCACCCTTCAAACGCTGATGTGGGACCTTAAAAATAGAAATGAGCTGTGCAGCTGAAATACATCACATTAGCCCGAGGCTGCTTCCAAATGCCACTGGGTCAAGGCTCCAATCCTTGGATCTGCAAACGGGCACATGCCAGGCTGCAAATGGAGCAGGAGATACCTGTAACAGCAGGATTTGCAATGCCCTCTGAGAACAGGATTTGCAATGCCCTCTCCGGGGTGGTTCTGGGGGGACTGGGACCTCAACATTCCTGCCTTTGTGGAGTGGATTTAAAGGAAAAGCCTGGTCCAGATTTCCGGGGAAGGTGGCAGTGCCCAGCTCAGGCAGAGATCATGGGAGCACATGGGAAAATTTGGGTGCCCCTCTTCCCACCCCAAGTTTATCTACTTTTAGAAAACAAGTTTTGACTCTGAGGAATGTCAAAACCCAGCAGACCGTGCTGGAGGGCAAACCCAGGCTGCGGGTTGGCTTTTCATGCAGCAGAGGAGGAGGAGGAGGACGGAAAACTGCTGTGGGCAGCACCATGTCATCATGTTCCCATATTCCCCCTCCACATCCCCAGGAGGTCACTGTGACTGCTGAGTGAGCTGGTTTTGAGCCATGTGCCCAGCCAGCCCTCCTGGCATCTCCAGGTACCCACCATGGACAGCTGTTCCCCCCACCAGCCCCATCGCCCCACGCACACCCTCCTCCTCCTGCTTATTTTTGAGCTCCATCTGGTGGCAGCCAGACCTGCAAATTTACTGGTTATTGCTATTTGAGCAGCCTGATCTAGTGGAAAGTGCCCCTGTCCGTGCCAGGGGGCTGGAACAAGGTGTTCCAAACCATTCTGTGATTTTCTGTGGTGCAGCAGCCCCTCGGTGTCCCTGCCCTTCCTCAGTGTGCCATAACCCTTCACCTGCTGCATGTGCCTCAGTCTTTACTTTCCTGCAGGACACAGGTGTGCCTTCTGCTCAGGTGTTTGATCAGGCTGAAAAATGTTTGTGCAAGGAGTGGATTTCCTCTTGCAGCCATGTCCAAACCTGACCTGTTGCTTTTTCCATCTGGTAACACTCTAACCAGCAGCTGCTGCTTTCCCAGGACAGGGCTGCAGCTCTGTGGACATGAACAAAGCAGGCTTCATCCCACCCCTAAACCACATTCCTGCCTCCCCTTTCCAGGCCCCTCGTGCTTGGAGACTTGCTCAGCCAACAGCCAGACTTGTTTCTGCTGCTCTGCACAGCACGGACGCTGCCAGGCCTGGGGAGTGTTGCATAAACTTTATTAACTTTATAAATTCCAGCGTTGCTGTTGGCTCAGTCCCACTGGTCACCTGCAAAGGGGAAAAATGGGCTCGTCAGGAGGAATTCTAAACCTCTGCCAGTTGCCTTTCACCCACAGCCTGTCTGCTCCTGCCACCAGTGCCACAGTTGTGTCAGGGCTCCAACAGCCCCACTCGCCCTGCACCAACCTGAAGCCTTGGCATTGCTCCAATTCCTGCTTTTCCAGGTGTTTTTCCACTGCTGCCAAGGACAATCCAGCTTCTGGGAATGTTTATGGGCAAGGGGCAACAGGGACTTTGCTGCACCAGCTTGGGAGGGACCAGAGGCTCAAGTGGCCCCTGCAATGCCATATCCTGGGATTAGGGAGGAGCTGGGGATGGTGGGAGCATCTCTTGGCTTGCCCCAGGGGTGGGATAAAGAGCAAAGCAGGGTGATGCAGGGTTTTACCTTTGCTGCCTGCACCTGGGATAAGGAGGCATTCAATATTAGAACATAGACATTAATTTTTCTTGGAATAATCACATGATGGTGAGTGAGACAAGGATCCAGAGTGGAGCAGCCCTGTCAGGAGCTGACTGTGTAAAGTCCTTGGGACATGTGGCACTGCTGCCTGGGAAAGGGATGGCAGAGGCACACAGGGGTGCTTGGGTGAATAGAGTCCAAAGAGACACGAGAATGGTTTTATCTGTGCTTGCAAGAGTGGGAGTGATTGGAAGTCAGTGCTTCCTTGAACCTATCCTTGGTGGGTTCCTTGAACCCATGCCTGGAAGTGTTCACATCCAGGTTGGACAGGGCTTGGAGCAACCTGCTCTAGGGGAAGGTGTCCCTGTCCATGCCAGGGGGGCTGGAACAAGATGAGCTTTAGGGCCCTTCAAACCCAAGCCATTCCATGATTCCTGGGAGGGAGTGGAGCAGCATGCTGAGGGAGGAGCATCCAGCAACACCCTGCAAGGATGGATCCACCTCCTGTGGGTGGATGTACACACATTTATTGATAAATACACCAAACACACACTACAAGATAAATCAAGCAGAGCCACAACAGAACATGAACTGCAAACCTTCACGTTTGTGTGGGGAGCAGCAGGGACCTCCCACCCTGCTGAGTGAATGAAGATGTAAACTTTGAGTGATGCCTCTGTGGGGCTTCTCCAAACTGTTACACAGCCAAGCGCTGCCAACCAGTTCTCCACAACTTGTTGCTTTCTCCCTTGGCCACCTCCCTGCACCCTGACTGTGAGGGACCACAGGCTGTTTTTTCTGGGGGGGATGTGCTTTCCTCGTGGCCCTGTCAGAGGGCAAACCAGAAGGAAGGAACTTCTTGGCAAGAGCTGGCCTGGAGGGGCTTGTGTGGGAAGGATGGTGGGAAGGGGTCCCTCAGGAGAGGGAGCTGAGCAGCCGCCTGTAGATGAAGCCCAGCTTCTCCCTCAGGGCCAGGAAGGTGGGACGCTCCTCTGTGTTGCCACTCCAGCATTCCAGCATGATGCTGTAGATCTCAGGGGGGCAGGGGCTGGGCCGGGGCAGGCGGTAGCCCCTGGTGATTTGCCGTACGGTTTCTTGGTTTGTCATTCCTGCAAGGAAGGAGAAGATGACCCTGAGTCTGATGTCCCCAAGGGATGCCCTGGAGGTACACCTGCAGTGGGCAAGATGTCACTGGTGGTGCTGTGAAATGGTGTGTCTCTGCCAGAGGGGGGGTAGGAAAGAGGATCTGGGAGATCCAGACCAAGTTCCTGCCCCCAGCTCCTGCACCCACTCTGCAACCACTGATATCCCTCTGAGCCATCCCCTGGGTGGACAATAACCTGCTCATGCTCCAGGAGCTGCTTCCACATCCCTTAGGGAAGGGACAATATAACAATTCATGACCTTTTGGCTTTTGAGGATAATGATCAAGCTGCCCAGAAGGTGGATGGGGGGCACAGGAGAAGGGCAGCAGCCCTACCTTCATAGGGGATCTGTCCATACGTGAAGACCTCATAGAGCAGGATCCCGTAGGACCAGACGTCGGACTTGAGGGAGTAGGTGCGGTAGTTGGCTGCCTCCGGGGCCGTCCACTTCACTGGGATTTTGGTGCTGCTGCTGGTGGAATAAATGTCATCCTGAAAAGAAATGGGAGACAGGACATGAGGGATGGGGTGGTCAGCACAGACACGGCTTTTGGGGAAAGTGGACAGCAGGGAATGGCTCCAGCATGGGACAGCCAAGTGGTGGGAGGGAGGGAGGGACCACAGCATCCCCTGAACTGACCTTGAGGAGCCGGGCAAGTCCGAAATCAGCGATTTTGCAGGTGAGTTCCTCTCCAACCAGGATGTTTCTGGCTGCCAGATCCCGGTGGACAATGTGCTTCTCCTCCAGGTACCTCATCCCATCTGCCACTTGGCAGGCAATGTTGAGCAGGTGGGAGGTGCCCAGGGACTTCCCTTCAGGACCTGTTAATCCAGACAATCCAAGCATTGGGGGCAATCTACTAACATCTATTTTGGGTGTTCTGGTTTGGAAGGGGACCCTGTGCTGGCAGTGTGGGACGTGAGGAACACCTAAAACTTCAAATTTGTGTTCCTGCCTATCTGTCCTGGTTGTGCTGTGTGGAAAGTTCAGCACAGCCATGTGCTCCTTGGGCATGGGACAGGGTGAGCTCTGAAGGGCACCAAGGTCACAGATATCCATGGCTTGTTCAAAGCCAAAGGTGACCTTCTGCCATGCAAATCTCCTTGCAGGCCTCTCAGCCTGTTGTACCTGTAAGCTCCAGCTCCTCAGGCACCAAATGCTGCTGGAGCCCCAATCAGAAACAAGGTCAGTGTGGGTGGGAGGGGAAGTAGCCTGTAGAAAAACAGGTCTTGGTGGGAACGGTTTGTTTTGTTTTCTTTCAAGTCTAATAGTGCTGGGTCAGGAAAAGAAAGGCCAAGAAAACTAAAGTGGCTGATGAGTGGTCCACGGCACGTGATGAATTCTGCACACAAACCCATGGGGAGGTTTGGCTGTTCCATTCCTAAAGAAGGTGGAGTTGCCCAAACAGGGCAGTGAGATTCTGTGCCCTGGTGGGAGCTGGCAGACCACGGCTAGGTGGAGGAGGGATGAAGGTCTCTACCAACAGTCTTGGGCTCCCAGGGGTTAATACAGACCCAGCCCACAGGGACACCCAAAGGATCATGCCAGACTTTGTCACCCCAAGACCATCTCCACCAACTGCCCATGGGCAGCTGTGCATTAGCACTGATCAAACAGGACAGGAGCCAGGCTGGCACTCTCTTAGGGTTCCCCTCAGATCCATAGGGCTCTCTGAGGCACAGGAAGCAGTGACCAGGGCAGCACTCACTGTTGAGGTAGCTGTGGAGGTTGCCTTTGCGCATGAGCTCGGTGATGATGTACACGGGCTCCTCCAGGGAGCACACGGCGTGCAGCTGGATCAGCTTCTCATGCCTCAGGCGCTTCAGGTTCTGGATCTCCTTGGTGAAGTCTTCTGCTTTCATGTCAGCTGTGGGAGAAAGCCAACACAGCCCTTGTGAGCCACTTTCTCACGTAGACATTGGGACCTCAGTGCCTCCAACTGGGATGAGGACTTTTTTTTACTCCCTCACAGCCCATCCCTGCTCTCAAAGTTCAGGTCTGCACAAACTGTGTCTCAGAGCCAAAGAGATGTTTTTCATGGAGCTTTGAATCCCATTTTCAGGATCATAGTCCCATCAGGACTTGATGTTATCACAAACCCATTTGATTTGATGTGACGTCACTTATCACAAACCCACTGGCTGGAGCCATTTTATAGGTATGCTGCCCAAGCTTAGGTTTGTGCACAGAAATATTCCAGTGGCTCCTCACCAGGTCCTACTGCAGTTTGCCTGATAAAACAGTCACGGTGGCCAAGAGGATGAGGAAATAAAGGAGGGTAAATGATAATAATGGCAGTGAACAAGAGAGACAGTTGGCTGCTGTTAACATCTGATTCTCCACGTACCTTTAATGATCTTGATGGCCACAGGCACCGTGTTCCTCCACAGCCCTTCCCACACCTCTCCAAAGTAGCCCTCTCCCAGCTTCCTCCGCAGGGTGAATTCCCAGCGCGGGCGCTCCCAGCCGTCCCTCTCCGGGGGAGTCTGCAGGTGGACATGGAATGGCACACTTGGACCAGCCAGGCAGGCAGGACCTGCTGCTGGAGCCAGCCCCTGGTGCCCACAGAGGATCAGGACATGGTGCTCCACCAGCTCCACCACTGGGCTTGAGCATTGCCCTTCCCTCAGTGTTCACTGCAGGCACAAAACACACGGGGCATCCTCTGCAGCCCTGCTTGGACCCCAGGTGTGCAAGGGGGAGAGGTTGGAGAGTTTGGACATGAAATACCAGCAGTTCAGGTCATAATTCACTCCTCATCAGACCTCAAAAGTGGCTTTTCTCCTTCTCCACCAATAAATAATAATGAGTGAATTAATATTATTGCATATTATGGCTGATTTAGACTTCAGCTCATTAAGCATTTCTTTTATCCCACACCTTTCAATTTCACTCTTGGATTATTCACATGGTTAATTGCTATTTCCAAGTCATAATCAGGGGATGGAACTCTAATCAGGAAATGAGTTGGCAATTTGGGATTAATACTGTAATTAGACTTATGAGTGCTGCACTAATTGGTATGAAAACTTTATAAAAGCCACGTGTTTTATCTTATGTTCTCAGGAAAAAAATGGCAAGAGCAGGTATATCCAGAATCCATACTGAAGGGGGTTGTAACGACTTGCTTTCCAGTCTTTGAGATGGACAACACATTTCAGAATATTCTGTGCATTTTGGCTGGTCAAAAACACACATCAATGCCATTCCCAGCCTTAACGCGGCTGATCAAAGGCGATGCTGGCAGCTATAATAATAGTGGGCTTTAAATTGAGTTTAATAAAACTCAAAACCCAAACGGACAGACTGATTATTTTTGATTTCCCTCGTTTCCCTTTCCTTTTTCCCACCCCGGGGGTGGCGCGGAGCGGGGCCGGGCCGTGCCCGCCGTACGCACCGCGGGGCTGCAGGGCTGCAGCAGGGGGCTCTGGATGACATTCCAGTGCTCCGTGTAGAAGGCGAGGAGCTCCTCCATGTTGGGAAAGGGGTGTCCCCTCTGGATGTAGAGGCTGCCCCTGGGGCTCTTGCAGATTCGGAAGTGGCTGACCTTGGCGTGGTTGCGCACTGTGGGGAAGCTCAGGTTGGGGAAAGCTCAGCTCATGCAAAGATCAGTCCCTCCCCAGCTCCCTGCTGACTCCACCCTCTCTCCTTTAAAGATTCAGAGTCTTTTAATAGAGCTAAAGCAACACAACTCTCCCCTGGACTGCTTCATCCCTCTTCCCACCTCCCTTCTGCTCCCACTCCTGGCCATTGTGAGCCAGGATCCTTTGGACCACAGAGGTGATGCTTTCTTATCAGGGATAATTAATAAGCTTTATTGCCAGGCATAATTCCACCATGGACTGCTCAGAGAACAGTGGAGCTGCTCAAAGAGGATAAGCCAGGGGCAGCTGTAGCCCAGGGACTGATGGTGGGATGCAGAAATTTGCCATGAATTTTCCTGGGATTACTTTATGAGGATAAAACCAGATCATGATGGCACTGCCTGGTCCAAAATCCCCTGAATTCAGATTTCAGTATGTGGGAGCAGCCCAGGTCCTTGTAATCTGGAGGTGCAGCATGTTTTTAAACAACCCTCAGATGACAAAAGCTGCTGGAATGAAATCCTGGGAGTTAGTGCCACGAAACCATCATTAACCTGCAGTGAAATGTTTATGGCTTTCATACCCCAGACAGGAGCCACACACTTTCCTTTGCCACAGTGATTCAACAATCCATCCCTGCTCTGTAAACTTTCCCCTTGCCCTCAGAAAGCAGTCTGTTCCCTTCAACAAGGTGCTGAAAAGTGCTTTAAACTTATCCTGCTGTTCTTCACCCCATGCTAAGCAAGCCAGGAGCTGCCCCAAAGGAACAGCCTGCTTCCTTTCCCTGTGCTGATTTTATCTGGACAATTGCCACAAGGTCACCTGAGAGAGAGTATTCGCCCTTGCTGCTCTCGCTGTCCCGGACGAGGAAGGAGCCGTGCTGGTTGGGAGGAGAGAGGAGGAGCTGCTCCGCTTCGTTCCGGCTGATCTTGCTGAAATACCAGCTGGGGAGCAGAGCAGAGGGGTTAGAGCAGGGCAGGGGCATGCAGCACAGATGGGTCTGCACCCATTTCAGGGGATCCTGTACCTCCTGAGCCAGAGAGGCAGAGCAGCTGCTGAGATCCCGCTCTGCTCATTCCTACAGCCACCAAGTGGCTAAACATGTCTCAGAACCTGTAGATGTGGCTGCCTGCACCAGGGCTGGTCCACTGGGTGGGCTTTACAAGCACTTGCTGCAGTTTATTGCAGCTCACTGCCTCATTTCACAGAATCAGACAATCCCGGAATGGTTTGGGTAGGGAGGGACCCTAAAACTCAACTCATTAAACCCCTCCTGCTGTGGGCAGTGACAACTTCTACTAGCCCAGACTGCTCAAAGCCCACCTAACCTGGTATTGAACACTGCCAGGGATGGGGCATTACCTCCACAGGGTCTGGGAACTGCTGTATCAAACTGTCCAGGTCTCAGCTCCATCCCAGACCCGTGGGGTTTATACCCTTGGGCTGACAGCCTGTGGTAAATAAAGCACCAACCACCTGGTGCTGTGTGGAAGGTGCTTTGGGGAGGTTCTCTCTGTGTCCTGCCATGAGAGCAACATCAGCAGGCACAGGATCCCTTTGCTTCTTTACTGCAGCTCATGGGCAGAACCGGCTCCGAGCCCATGAGCAAGTGGCATCAATGAAAACACCTCTGGCAATTGCCTTTTGCTGCTCCAGCCGTGGCAGTGCTGCTTGGGGACTTCACAGCCAGGGGGAGGACCCAGCCAAACTCCTCTTCTGTGTCACATCACTGAGATTCCTCACTGAATTCCCGTCAGGAAAGGCAGCTTGGCTGGCTGGGTCCCGACAAGCGGGATGCTCAGGAAGACGCAGCTCCATGCAGCCTGAGGCAGCCAGGACGTGAGAAGCCAGAAGTTTCGTCATTAGCTGGGATCACCAGCGTCCGAGAAGCCGCGCAGGAAATTATACGTGATGGGGTGAACAAATTAGCAGCCAGCTGCGACCCGCGGCTCCGCGGAGTCTGCGTGCAGCTCACGGCTTGCTCCGGCTGGGAAGCCGGGCACGTTCCTGCCGTCTGCCCTCCCACGCCCTGGCATCGCCCTTGTCCCTGTCCTCAGGATGTGGCTGGGCACCAGCTGCTCACGGCTGGGGCTCGCACATGGACACACATGGACACACACATGTACAGACACGTATAAACACACACATGTACACACACACAGAGGTACAAACACATATACACACACATACAAACACATGTACACACACATGTACAGACACGTATAAACACACAGGTACACACACACAGAGGTACACACACGTACACACACACATACAAACACACACACATGTACAGACACATGTAAACACACACATGTATACATACGCCTACACACATGTACACTCATGCACACACTTGTACACATACACATGTTCACATGTACACACACGTGCACACGCATGTACACGCACATACAAACACGTGTACACACATATGTACAGACACATGTAAACACATACATGTACACACACATCTACACACATGTACACACATGTACACATACACATGTTCACATGTACACACACGTGCACACACATGTACACATACACATGTGCACACACATACAAACATGTACACACACGTGCACACGCATGTACACGCACATACAAACACGTGTACACACATATGTACAGACACATGTAAACACACACATGTACACACACACGTACACACTCCTGTACACATGCACACGCACACGGACACACACACGTGTGTGTGCCACACACTCCACTGTAGCTGTCCAACTGTCCCATGCCATGGGAGGAAGGCAGGGAGCCGACCCCACGTCCCACACCGCCGCGGTCCCAGCACAGCCCGACAGGAGTGGCTTCGCCTTCCTCAAAGCACACGCCGGGAGGGTCTCTCCCATCCCACCTGCACATCGGGGACCCTTCCCGGGCTGCCCCTCCTTAGTCCCACCCAGCACAGGGCGAGGGCGCGGGGGTCTCCAGGGTGCCCCGCCCGCCCAGCCCGCGCTGCCCGCACTCGGGGTGACTCAGGGCCGGGCACAGAGGGAACACGAAAGTCTCGGGGCGCTTTGCCCGACGTGTCGGGACCAAGCAGGATGAGCTTCCCGGCCGGCCTTATGCAACGAGGAGCCCGGGCTTTTCCCGGCTGCCGGAGGGCTGAGACATGCCCCCAGCTCCGTGTCGGCTGGGAGGGGCACCCACAAGGAGGAAGCCCCCAGCCCTGGATAAGCGGGATGGCAGCAGCAGCAACAGCTGGCCCTACTGAGCTCTGGGATTCCTGGCAGGTACCAACCCAAAATGCTTCCTCCCGTGTTCCCAAGCCCTTTGGAGCTGGCAGGGCTCAGGTACAAGTTCCCCAGCTCCTTCCCTTCCTGCTGGCTCCGCTTTCACAAGAGGAGGATGCAGCGTCCTCCCCGTCCCGTGCGGGGGTGATGCGCTCAGGAAGGGGCACCGGCATCTCCCCGCTGGCGCATCCCCAAATCTCGCTTCCTCTGCCGAGCACCTCCACCCCGCCACGAGTTGAAGGAGCTGCCGGGGCTGCAGGGCAGGGATGCCCAGGACAGGCAGGTCCCCGCTCAGCCCCAGCGCTGCTGGCAGAGCAGGGGACGAGGCTGCCGTGCTCCCCGCCGCTGGGGAGGGCGAGCGCTGCCGCTCCCTGCGCGGGGATGGATGCGCTGCCCCGGCCCAGCCTCCATCCCCTGCGGATCCAGAGCAGCGGATACTTACGGGCGGTGAGCCGAGGTGCCCTGGCTGAGGTTGGCCACGTAGGCAGCGGGGACGTAGCCCACGGCCGGCTCCCCCAGCAGCCGCCGGGCGAGGACATACTCGCCCTCCTCTCTGAGGACGCGCAGTTTGTCCCCTGCGCTTATGCTCAGCTCCTCGGCGCTGCGGGCTGTGAAAGCGTACAAAGCGATACAGAGAGAGGACTTGGGGATGAAGGAAATGGAAGTCGCCTCCGAGTTCAGCGAAACGGAATCAGAGCCAAGATACCCCAGCGAGCAGCTCTCCGTCACGGAGCGCGGCCGGAGCTTGTTCCAGAAGGATGTCAGGAAGGTCAGGCGCTTCCTGACGAACTGCTCCATGCCCGGCGATGCGGTGGGTGCGGTGGGCTATGCCACCGAGCTCCGGGAGGCCGGGGGAAGCGGGGATGCGGGGCTCCTGCCGCCGGCCGGGGAGCTCATCCTGCCGGCCCGCGTTACCCGCACGCGTCTGGGCGCTCGCCGGCCCTTCCCGGAGAAGTTCCTATTCCTGAAAGTGAAACTGGTTCGTCTGGTGAGACGAGTCTGCAGGCGGGACGAGTCTGCAGGCGGGAGTCCCACGCTCAGAGCCACGGGCACATCTGGGAGACAGGCACAGCTGGAGTCGGGCTTGCTGCTCTCGAAGAAGAAGAAGGAGAACGGCTGTTGTTTTATTTAATCATTATTTTAAAGTGTGCTCTTTGCTTCTTACCAGAGCACCATAAACACAGCTCTCTGTTCTTCAAGCAGCTCTTGTCACAAGTGGCTGACTCCAGTTAATAGTCTTCATCTCACTCGTGTGGGAGGATATTTTTTTTTCCATAGGACAATAATTGCATCCACAAATGTGGGAGAGTTAAAACAGAATTAAGGAAATTACCTTAGAAGAGATCTTAAGTGTTTGGATATTTCCTGGGTGGATTTTGTGGGGTTTATAACACAAGATCCTTTCTTCTGTCAGTCTACAATGACCTCCCAGAACTACCCCACTAAAACATTTGCCTCCTCACACTAATTCCCTGTTGCAGAGGATTGCTAGGGAATTCACATCCCAGATCTTGTGGATCACTCAGCCTCCACAAGAGATGGGTCTCCCTCAGAATCAAGAGATCTTTGCCTGATGCAGGGCCTGGATCAGCCTCAGGTGCTTGCATGGCATCCACAGCCAAGCCCTGGAATGCAACCCCCAGCTCTCACTTCCCCAGCCCTGGTCACATTCAGACACTGACATGCTCCAACCCCCCCTCCCAGCCACCAGACAGAGATTACCCCCTCACATCTTCCATGTGCACTTTAAGCCACCTGAAGACCACTGCTCTAATGGGGAATCCCAACTCCAACCCTCCAGCCCCCACCTGGACTTTGTAATTTAACTGTTCCTTCCAATTAGTGGGAATTTTGTGCCTGGCAACTCCACTCCTGGCCTTGAGCCCATTATTTTGAACCTCCTCTTTTTGGTCTGTATAGCTTATTTTGGATTGGTAGCTGGGATTTGAAAGAGGCTTAAAAAGAAATATGAAAAATTAACTGTAGGAGTCTGGGCTGCCGACTGCAACCATGTGGGGTATGAGGAACAAGCTGGACCCACCCTTGGGTCAACAGCTCTGGACATACTGTATCCTGCATCCTGGGTGTCCCATGGTGGCCAAAAAAAATTGCAAAAGGATTTCCTTGTCTGGGTTTTGGACTCAGCAATTTCCTCACCCTATCCCAGGCAGAGATGCCCAGGGCAGAGGGCAGGAGCACAGAGTGTTCTCCTCAGCATGACCTGTGCATTCCTGAACTGATGAGAACTGGGAGGAAAGGGAGTCCTTAATAAAATATTCTGCTCCCTCTTTACCCAGGTAGCATATATATATAGAGAGAGAGACATATATATACATATATATATATAAAAGTCCCCCAAGGTCTGCCCCCTGCCCAGCTCACAGCCTCACTCCCAGTGCCAAACAGGGATGTGCAAAGTCTGTGCATTTTCCCCACTGTGCAATGCCTCTGTGCATTCTTCCCACTGTGAAATGTCTCTGTGCATTTTCCTCACTTCAGCATGAGGAGGGGAACTGAGGATGGAGCACAGAAGGGTTTGCAAACCAAAGGGAAGGGACACCCCCTCTGCTGTCCTTCTGCAGCCCTTGTGACAAGTGTGCTCCTCACATCACATCACACCCACCAGGAGCAAAAGGGGCTGCCTGGTAATGCCCTGAATAAAGATCTGATCAGATCCAGCCCTGAACATTTGTGCCTCACTGTTTTGAATGAGGTCTCACTGAAGTTCTGGTCTGCAGAAGGAGACTGTGAACTGATTTACCTTTATTGACCTTTGCCAGATTAGATTCTCCAGAGTACCAGTGATAGATGAGTGCAGCTGATTTCTAACATGCAAGGCTTTGGGTCTTGATTTGCACCTAAATGAAAGAGTACTTCCAAATGACAAACATCCCTGAGGACTAAATACTGCCTCTGAGCTGAGCCTACCAGACATGCAGAGCACAGACTCATCCCTGCAAACCTCTGTCTGCACAGGACACACACACACAGCTCAGCCCTGTGCCAGAAAACAGATGAGAAATCACAACCTTTTCTAGTATTTTTTTATTATTATTATTTTCCTAGTTCCAGGAGCATCTCTGCTGCTTTGAATCCCTTTTGGTACTATAAAACACCTAAAAAAATAAAGAAGAAAAAGCATGTTCATGGAAGTTTCTTGTCTTTGTGCTGTGGGAAAGAAAGTGGGAGTATGCAGGAAAAGTGTTAAAGATAAGGAAGGCACAGATATCTGATGGATCAAGTATTTTCTCTTCAGTCCCTGTGACCAGCTTACAAGGATGTATTAAAAACCAATCTGTCCACAGATTTGGGGTTGTGGTGGGTACACAGGGACTTCAGTTGTAGCACCACTAAAGAGCACCTCCAAAGAGCACCCAAACCAGCAGAGCTGCCTGCACAGCCCTGGTTTGGCTGCAGAGCACCAGGGAGCCATAAACACAAACAGCACTTTGCATCCACCCTCCTGTCAAACACCACAGCGTGGCCTCCCAGCCTAATTGACAGAAACCAGCAGCTCCCCTCCACTAATGAGAGCACCCATTACACCTAATTAGCTGAGGTTCTGTTCCAGGTCCTGTTACGTTTATGCTTGAAATACATCTTCCAGCAAAGAGCCTTTTTGGAGAAAAAAAAAAAAAAAAAAAAAAAAAAAAAAAAAAAAAAAAAAAAGGGAAGAGGAGCATAATTCTAATTAAGCCCCTAAAGGGGAAGAAAGCTGGAGAACACAGGTCATGCTGAGGAAAGTGGTTTTCAGGAATGGTAGGTGACTCTGGGGTCATGGGATGTGCCACTTGTCACCAACGACTGGCAAAGCACAGCTGGGGATCGAGGGTGGCCATGCCATGCCTGGCACCCCATCCTGAAACACCCAACCCTGAGGTCCCTCTTGGTCTTTTTGATGGCATCAGAAGATGGCTGGGGCTTCTTCTGGGCTTCGTTTCTTTATTTTTTTTAGTGATTTCTCCAGATGTTTCCTGGCAGCACAGTGCATTTGAGAAAGATTTAGTCTCAATGAACTGTTTTGGGTGGGTGTCCATGGGACAGTTCAGACAAGGGCTGGTGGGTGATGACAGCAGTGCATGGGAGGAGGAGCAGAGCAGAAGAGTGGCATTAAAGCAGCTTCAATTTGCCTCAATTTCCTGGGGGCTGTGGAAGGAAGAGGCACCTTGGCAGACTCTGGGCTGTCACCATCAAGGGCAGAGCCCATTCCTGGGAGGTTGACAAGGGCAGGAAGGGTCCAGGGGCTGAGGGGCTCGTGGACAGTCAGTGCAGAGGGCTCAATACAAAAAGTACAGTGGTCCTGGGACAGGGAGTGGTACAGGAGGTGTAGGAGCAGGCACAGCATCGGGGGTCTCTTGGTGGCTCTCTGAGCCCTGGAGGGGTGGGTTGGAGAGCAGGAGTGCAGGTCACAGGGCACCTGAAATGGCACAAGAAAGCAGAAAAGCTCTGTAGGAGCAGCTGGAGGCAGAGTGAGCTGTTTGTACAGTGCCTGGCAGGTCTGGGGCAGGAAAACCTTTTAACCCACAGCAATACTTTTCAGGGACCCTGCAAACCCGGGCCTTGTCAAGGATCTGAAACAATGGCAAGGAAAAGCCAATTCATAAATCACACTGCACTCTGTCACATTTGTGAAGCAGAGTCACTGTTTGAGTAGAAATCTGTAAAGATCAAAACACCAAATCATGCTGATAAACAGCCTGGGCAGCCTTCAGGCTTTTCCTTTCTGTTTTTTGCTGGGTTTATCAGCACAGACCAGCCTTTGCTTGCCCCATCCTTTAATCTAACTTCCAGAGAATGAATGCTTCTCCTAGTACTGACTGCCTGGCAGAACTGCACTTCTCAAAACTCCTTTGCTCCTGTCCCTGAAGTAATGATTTGTAACACACAAAACCCATTCACCACCTTCTCCAGACTGGCAGGTGCCAGGGAGCTGTTCAGCCTCTGTCAAGGCTGCAGGGATCTCCATGGGAAGCAGGAGAAGGGAGCTCAGGCTGTGTTCCCTGTGCCATGAACACCTGGACTGGAGTTCTGGCCAGGACTGTGTCACTGCTGGGAAGCAGAGGGAGTTCCCAGGCTGGCAGGGGCTGACAGGGACTTCACACAGGCACCTCACAGCTGTGCTGCCCTGGCTTGGGCTCAACAAACAGAGGACTGGTGGCTTCAGGAGTGAGGAGCACAGTGACTCAGATGGGCAGGGGGAAACCTCTGCCAGTTTGTAAGCAAATGATGGATTGCTCCATCTGCCCAGATGTCCTTGTTCCCCTGGGGAGGAACCAGTCCATCCACTCCATCACCCAGCTTTGTGATATCTCTCTCCTCAAAGGTCCTTCCGAGGCTGTTGGATTTGGGGTTATGACATTAAACGTTGTTAGAATAAACCTACCCAGAGTCCCAGGAGAATAGGCCCAAGAGACCTCACCCAATCCACCTGGCCCATCCTATACTTATGTCTTTCCCCATCTTTGCCAAACCAGTTCCTGAAGGACCTCCAGGAATGGATATGCCACCACGTCCCAGACAGCCTGTTCCAGTGAGTCACTAATCATCACCAGCAGAAACCAGTGCCTCACCTGCTGCAGCCAAGTCTCTTACCTCATGTCCCATTCATCACCTCATTGCCCCACTCCTCCCTGCATGGGAACACTGCTGAGGTGTCCCCCCACACCGACCCCATGGGGCCCCAGCCCAGAATAAACACACTGACCTTACACAAGGAGCTAACACGGTCATCTTTTCCTCCATTTGTCCCCAGTCTTCTTGCCCTGTCCACGTGTGCTGGTGTTCCTGTGGTGCCTCCTCAGCTGGCTCTCTAGTGTATTCACCTAGGGGGGAGAAAGCAGCAGCTCTGAGAGGAGTCTGCATCACTGCACAGGTAATCTTTAACTTGTCCCAAACACAAGGAATCTGCATCACTGCACTGGTAATCTTTAACCTGTCCCAAATACAAGAAGAAAATGCTGGCTCAAGTTTTCTTTGCTGAGGTTCATGACTCCATGGAAGACAAACATTGGGGCACCAAGTTTTACCTGTTTCCTTAGGGAAGTGACTGTCTTCTCCAGTTCAGCCACAAGGGACTCAAGATTCTCTCTGGAGGAAGAGCTTGGAGAAGGTGCCTCATCTCTGGGGTCAGGGACAAAAAGTGAAAGGGGTTATGCAAACAGCAGCTTCCTAAGTGAGGGAATCACTTTGCTTTCTCCAACATCAGCCTCCAAGTGAGCATCAAAAGGAAGGGCCCAACTGGCAGATTCACCTGCCAAGAGATGCCAGCCAAAGAGCCCCTTAGCCCAGGTATTAACACATCAGAGCTGGGCTCTGCACTGAAGTGTGGAGGACTGGCTGAGCTCAGCATCTCTCTACTGATCCACCCCTGAGCCCAGACCTCTGCAAAGTGCCAGACTCAGAGGCCTGAGTGGGCTGAGTTATTAAAACTCCTGTTTCATAAAATGCAGGTAGAAGGGGTGATACTACACCTGGGCAAGTCAGGCTTGTGCTTTGCAGGGTTTTCCTCTGGGTAGCTGAAGCCAGGAGACCTCTTGCTTCGGAACCTCTGTGAGAGAGCCCTGAATTGTCCTCGTGTCCGACAGTCTTGGGAGGGAAGGGAAAGTCTGCAGTGAGCACTGCTGTTTAAAGCAGGACTGTGTGAATTGCAGCAGCACAGGGCACCACTGCCCCCTGCACCATCCACCCTGGACACGTCTCTTGAGCCAGAGGGAAGGAGGCAACAAAGGAGTGGAAAAGGATGTGCATCACTCATGGAATACTACGTTTCAAATGGACATCTGAACCAGAATGCAGCCAAAGGAACTGTGGCAGGATCTGAGGTTTATTGGCAGGGATTTAGGCTCCCAAATGAATCTGTGAAGTGGCACGTGGTGGGGATCATGTCCTGTTTCAGCCTCTCCCTCAGCCAGAGACCAAAGCCCTCAGTGAGGTGGACTTTCAGACAGATTAAATGAAGCTAACAGGCTTCGTAGACACATGGCCAATGTCCTAAACCTCTAGGGATTTAAGAAGCATTTGGATATTATAATTATTAAGACATAATTAATAATTTGCTTTAACTTTTGATCAGCCCTGAAATGGTCAGGAGGTTGGACAGGATGATTGCTGCAGGTCCTTTACAACTGAAATATTCTAATTCTATTCTGTTCTGTTCTGTTCCATTCCTATTTTATTCTCTTCTATTTTCATTCCTCTTTGCACTCATTTGCTGACACAAGGGTCTCATGGTGCAGCCAGAAATCAGCTACAATTTCATGAAAGGTGCTGTGGCATGTGACAAATGCCACCCAGAGGGATGCCCACCTCAGTCAGTGCCAGGGCATCCCTCTCCTTACCCTCACAGCAGTCCTGCCACAGGCGGAGGTCCACGGCAGGAATCTCCTCACAGCTGACCATGCCCTGCAGGTATGATGCCACCTGGAACACATCCCTCTGCAGCTGCTGGATGTGGTCACTGTTGTCACAGATGACACGAGCCAGGGACGCCTGTCTGATCTGAGTCAGCTGTGCTGGCGTGAAGACTCCGGGGTTCTCATACCAAAATCTGCAGTGGGGTGTAATCACAGCATGACTCAGGAGTGGGAGAGGAGGCAGTGAGTGAGTGAGTGAGTGAGTGAGTGAGGCTGGGAGAGGAAGGAGAGCTCCCTGACATCTGTGTGGCAGCACCCACACCCCTCAAAATGAGCGTCTGCTCTGGTGTCAGGTGGCTGCAAACACAAATGGCTTTTTCTGAACCCACAAACACCATGCTCCTGCCCTAAGTGCATAACCAGGCAAAGGCAACCTGTTCACATAAGTAGCAAACAGGGATTAGAAATAAACTCCTGTGGGAATTTTCTAGGGTTTTCCTGAGATATTGGGAACATCCCCAATGATTTCCAGCGTTCTGCAGTGAAATGAGAATCATTAAATCAAGAAAGGACACCTTGACAGTGACTGTGACAAGTGATTTTGCAAATACATTGGACTTAGAACACTGTTCCTCATATCATAAGACAACAAATAATAAAAAAATTACAGATTCTGCTTCTTCCTGTAAGGCAAAAGACCTCCCAAAGAGAATATCAAAAGATTTTCCAATGGCAATACCTGTCTCCATCCCTCAGCCTTCTGAACTGAGTTGTTAACAGGCACATCAGTGTTGGTCCCACTCTGGTCCCAGGGACAAGATCCTCCACCATAAGAGCTGGAAACAGGTCAATATTTTTGGTAGTTCCATATAAACTGCAGGATAACAGATATTGGGAAAAAAAAAAAAAAGTTGAGAGGCTTTCAAAGAGTGGTGATAATATAAATCTGATACCAACATAGAAATTTGTATGTCAGGAACTGATCTGGACAATATTTCTAATGGTTTCATCTAAATGATAATAGGATAAAGACCTGCCTTGGAAGAGGCAGTCAGGGCAGATAGGACGCAGTTTAGTCCGACTGGAAAATAGCTCCAAGGCTTAATCTGCTCCCAAACTACACCACAGCAGTGCCTGACAACATTCCACCCAGAACCAGAATGATCACTTGGAGAAACTTCATTTGTCTTACCCCCTTGTTAAACCACGGTTATTACCCTATCTTAACATCTGTGGGGGGCAATATCTGGGAAGGTTATTCCTGGGAAGAAGCAGGAACTTTTCACTGACTGGTCTCCAGTAATTTTGATCCTTCCACATCCAGGCTACAGTACCTCCTGAGCTTTTCTCTGATTTCCAAGTTCTTTATCTCATTCCGGAGGTCCTCAAACTCCTGCACAGAGGAGAGGTTGCAGAAGACCCTGAAGTCGTTGTAGGGTGGGATTCCGTGGTCTCTCCCTCTCTGGATGTTGATAGCAGCCAAGTCCAGTGACACAGAGTGTGCCATGGAGAAGAGTTTCTCCGTCAGCTCCATGTTGAGGAGCTCAGAGGGCACCCGCATTTTCCCAGGAACCCCAAACAGCCCACGGAGGAGGGGGTCGATCCCCCCTTCCTGCATGATCCTGAAAGGGGAGAAGAAGGCCTTGTGCAGGGGGATGTGGCCTTGTTGGATGGGCTGGAAGGTCTCGTTCAGCCGGTACAGGAACGGGTTGATCAAGGTGTGCCCGAAGCGGAAAGCGGCCGTGGCAAAGGCGTTGAGAATCCCCGCGTTGACGTTGGGGTTGTAGCCTTTGTACTCACCCAGCATCTTCATCCCGGCCTCCCCGAGGACCTTGGGCAGCCACTGGGCGTAGGTGATGTGCTGCATCTGGGCACCCACGATCTTCCTGGCCTCGTGGTACAGGAGGTCCCCGTCCCAGTGCGGGTTGAGGGCAGCCAGCTCGCTGGCAACGCGGTTGTGCTCCCTGAACCACAGCGTGTGCATGGCCGTCAGCCCCAGCTGCTCGTTGGCACGGTGGTCTCCCGCCAGGAAGCACGGCACGGGGCTCTCGTTCTCATCCCTCATGCACTCCGTGGGTGGCCCCACGGCAAAGGGAAGGAGGTGCTTCCCCGAGCTGGGCACGACTTGCCCTCGCTTCAGCAGCCCTTTCCGGCCGCTCAGATCCCGCAGCTCCCGCGATTCCTGCTCCGTGCTGCCGTAAACGTTGGAGGCGTCGATGTAGGATGTCAGGTGGTTGATCTGCTCCCTGGCATAGACAGAGTTCATCAGCAGGGAGGTCATCCCGCTGCCGCACACGGGGCTGGAGCGCACAAAGAACATGCAGCGGCCGTTCCGCACGCGGGGGTCGTTGGCGGGGACGGCGATGGAGAAGCAGGGAGGGTCGTTGCTGCACACCTCGCTGCAAGGGGCTCCATCTGAGAAACGGGACATGCTGATGGCTGCCACCGTCTGGTCCATGTCGTGGTCCAGGAACTGGCCCCACTGCATGAGCATGTGCGTGAACTGGTCATCGGGGGTGACCGTCTCGGTCCCGATCATGGCAGTGGAGACGAGGCGAGGTAGAGGAAGGGGCAGATCCCTGGCGTCCTCTGCCAAGGAAAACCCTCGGGGGAGGTTAAATCCGTTCTGGTAGGCGGGTTTGAGGAGCCTCTGGAAGGCTGTGAGGGATGCACCCCACATGGGGTGCTGGAGGTTGTTACAAGAGCCGTCGTGGGTCCTGTACTTCTTGTGGAAGCAGATGTCGGAGCAGTTGGGCGTGCGGCGGTGTGCGGAGCAGCCCGACAGGTTGGCGATCATGGTCAGGTAGTGAGGGGACACCAGGTCATTGTAGCGATAGCCTGCAGAGGGGAGGGGAGGGCAGAGCACCAGGTCAGGCTTCAGCTGCAGCCTCCTGATTCCCACTGTCCCATGGAGTGGCTCTGTGTGAAAAGCCCGGTCAGGATGGGCATGGGACAGCGGGGTCTCTGACTGTCGTGTTGCTGTGGAATTCATGGGAAGCAAAGGAAGCATGGGATCACATCACAAAGCAAAAAAGGAAGGGAAAAGAGCTGAACTGCAGAGAGCTGGAAACCAGAAATGTTGTGACTGGCAGAGCAAACTGTGGGGGTGGTCTTGGTCCCTATGCTAGGTTTATTTTATGGCTCCCTGGGCTGTTGCTGCCACCACGGGCTCCATCACCCACCCCAGCTCTACGTGACCAGCAGCAGGAAGCCGTGGGTGACTGCCAGGGCTCTGCTGTGCTGTGTGAAAGCACTGAATGATGCTGCATTGTGTGGATGCTGACAGGGCAGTGAGGAGGAGAGGCTGGCAGCCCAACCAGCCCAGACCAGACCTGCTGCCTGGAGAGAAGGCTCCTCGCACCCTGGAACATATCCAGGCAGGAAAAAATATTTACAGGCCCCAATCACACATGGCTGCTACATGATGAATCACACGTATAGGTAGAAGCACACAGTGTATGGGAATGTTTGCTGAGTATCAAGGAAGTGCCAGGTAGGAAGTTTTGGGGTCCAGCTGCTGCATGATTGGACCTCATTAGGTATTTTTGGTGTTACATTGCTTTGTTCTTTGCTATCTTACCTCAAGAGAAGGAACTTGAGTTGCTGGGACTTACCTGAGTTTGTAGCTAAGAGGTCAAAGTAGCAGAGACAGAAAATGGATATCCCACTTTCTCTGTAGCAGCACCCAAATACCTCAGAGTTCACAGCACTGTTCTCATTGCCATTTGGAGGGCAGGAAACATCTCAGACCATACTGTTGAGGGTCTGAACTTCAGACCCACAAGGATACTTCTTTATCAGTTAGACGGTGAATTTTTTTTAAGGAATAGGGCTTTTATAGCCATCTAAGAAACCTTTACTAAAACAGGGAATTAAAACATTTTCCTGGGTATCAAATTGGTTCAGTGAACAGAAAACCAGCCCTTCAGCTATTAAAAAAACCCATGAGACATAGAAAGAATTGCCACCCAAACAACACATTTCTTTATATACCCGAAATTTATCTGGATTTTTTGATACACCACTGCACATTTTAAACTTCCTGGATGTCTATGCATCATTGTTCTCCTTTCATCCTGCACACAAAACAAAGAAAGGAAATTAAATCTCTCCTACCTGTGACATTCATGTCCACAATCAGCCCTTGCTGCACGTGTTCCTGAATCAGCTGCAGGGTCCTTTCAAAGATCTCCCCTGCCCTGGCTGTCTCGATGGTGTAGGGGTCCCTCGGGTAGCGGAACAGGGCCAGGAGGTCATTGGGAGTCTTGGGGCGCCTATTTCCAGGAATTAAAAGTGATGCAGGATCATTAAAATTAATCAGCTCTGCTCAGGGCAGTGAGACCCTACAAGCAGCAAGTCAGGCTCTCAGCTGGTCTAGTGCTTGGCCCCCAAATTAGTGCATAAGACCATCATGGCTTGCCTGCACATTGCAGATGATTAAAGAAAGGATATTTTTTCCCCAGGAAAATGCACATATTAATTCCCTCAGTTTCTCTGGGTTCTTTTTCTGATAGCAATTTACTTTTTCACTTTTCAACAGCTGAAACCCAGAGGGTTTCTGGCTTAATACAAACTATCCATCCTTCCAATAAAAACATATATTGGGGTAGAAAAGGAGGGAATCATATTCACTCGAGAATTTATTTTTTATTGAGGAAATGGTTGGAATTCTTATATTACTATTTCTGTTCACCCTCCACAAAGTCAATTGCATTCATAAAATGACTACTCTGATTATTTTCCTTTTTATTCACTATCTCCAGAACCAACTCCAGCTGACAAAACGCAGATGGAAGTGACATAAGAGATGATGCTCATGTATCTCATTTTTTCCAGAAACCCAAATCTGTTGGGAAGCTCTGTCACATCCCACACGGTTCAGCTTCAACCTCCAGCACTCAAAACGATCCCGTCGCTTTCCTTTGTGGGTTTGGCAGTGATAAAAGGATCTTTTTGAGAAAGCTTGGTTTCTTGTGGGTTTTTTTATCACTTTTCTGCTTCAGGCAGGCCCCAGCTCGAGGCTCTTCCCACACTTACTTGCTGAAGAGCTCTGTGCGTGTGGAGTTGATGGCGTGGTCCACGCTGCTGATGGCCTCGCGCAGCGACGTGGCCACAAACGTGTCCCCGCTCCGCCCCACGTCCGTGGCTGCCCAAAGCACAAAGAAACAGCAAAACACCCTCAGTTTGCTTCCTAATTAATTGTCCCTCCCAGGCCATGAAAATCTGTGCGCCAGCAGCGGCTCCAGAGCGGCCTCACTGCAGGACAAACCGCGTTTCCCTTTGTAATATAAACACCGCGATGTTTTCAAGACAGATATTCTGAAGAATGTGAACTGCCTGAAAAAGAAGGTGACTTTTTCAGGAGATGTCTGTGGATACACATTCAGAGTTTTCTCCTGTACAGCTTTGCAAACAAAGAAACAACAAAAAAAAAATCTGTTTTGGTCTGTGGTTAAACTGCAAAAACAAAATGTAAAAATCACAGTGAGTTAATCCAAAATAATAAATTTTCTTCCCACAAAGGTACTTCTCAAATTTATGAAATTAATTTAAATGTATTGCGCATACATTAATTTTCTGTTTGTGGAACACTTTACTTGTTAATTATTGGTAGTAAATAATAGATATTTATGATAATAATAATTCAAACTTAGTGTTAACACACCTGCTACATCATTTAAAATCAAAAATACCAAAGTTGTTGTTGGAATACCTTAATAAGTAAAAACATCACTTATTTAAAATTACTAAAAGGTGCATTTTTTAAGCCAGGGCCTTTGTTACAGCTGAATGAACCAGTTGACTACTGGTGTATGCTACAGCCAGCTGGTGAATGAGGCACCAGTCAAGAATAAACCACAAAAATTATGTCAGGAATTATTTCAAAAAACAAAGACATTTCTGAGCATTTACAGCTCCTTCCTTAAGACCCCTGTATGGAAAATGCTATTAAATTCATCTAATAAGTGACACACCATCCACTCTGGCTATTGCTGTACCAGCACTTACATTTTAAACTTTCTTACTTGCCTTTGATTCTTTTTTCCTTTACCAGTTTTATCACCCTCTAAGAGGTACAATTTCTCTGGTTTGACCAGCAGAGGAGAGCTACTCCTCCTTGTTGTTCCCTAAGGCACAGACCAGGAGGTTGAAAACTAGACTCAGTTCCCATTCCCAGGGATGGTACAAGGTCTAAGGTTGGACCTGATGATCTTATTCAGCCTTACTGATTCTGTGATTCTATGATTCTATGAGCAGACATTTAAACCCTGGGTTTGCAGGGGCAATGTTGTTCTGCTCCTCCCTTCCCCGGCATGTGAAGTTTCAAGGATTTGTGAGCACGTTGGCACATTTTAATAAGTTTCTTCCTCCCAGCAGAGGCAATAACTACATAGACACTGGCAGCTGGGCTTGCAGGAGGAGGTTTAAGTCAACACCTTTGGCTTTGCAGGGAGCAACTGCAGCTCAGCTGAGCAAACAGTGAGGGGCAGCTGGGAGGTGCCTGGGCTTTCACAACGAGGTGACTCCGATCCAAGGGACCTGTCTGCAAAGAAGCTGAAGAAATCATTTCTTACATAATTATCTGCTCAAAGTGCAGCTATCAGCAGAGCACAGGACCTCCACACATGGGAGCCAGAGAAGGCTCAGGGGAAGATACAGTACCAGTGATGGTGAGCTGCATGGCACTCGAGGTGAAGCCAAAGGGGTTCCTTGCTATGCACTCGTATCTGCCCTGGTCAGCCACACCCAGGTCCTGAATGGAGAGGGTCCCATCCTGGCTGATGTGGAACTTGCCACTCTCTGTGATCTGGATGCCCTCCTGTTGCACCATCAAAAGACAGAAGCTGTGTCAGAGCACGGAAAGCTTCCCACCAGCCCAGCCTGCCTTCATCCTGCTCAGCAAACCCAGGGATGGATGTGATGAACAAATGTGGCCAGCAGATGTTAGCATTGCTCTTCCAGAGAAACCAGAGAGGAGTCCAAGGCCACCTGTTCCTGGTGGAACCCACAATGAGGAGGTCCTTGCTCAGCTCTTTTCCCTGGCCCAGCCCAGGTCATCCCCACAGGACACCCCACACAGACAGGCTGGCTGGAAACAGTCCCAGGCCCTGATGCCCTCACAGAAGTTTCATGGCACAGAATTAAGCTGAAATGTTTTCACTTTTAGGACAACCTCAAACTGATGGATTTTTGGTGGCCTTGATCTGCAGATCCCAGCTTTTGCTGGCTCTGACAGCATCAATCAAACCCAACCTCTCAGCCTGGCTGAGTGAATTCAGGTTTTACTTTTTTATTTTCCTGCTTCTTTCTGCTGTCCTGCCACAACCTAGAGCTTGCTCTGCTGCCCTGTCAGGCCCTTTCCTTCTGCTCCCACTGCTGGTTGAGCAAGAAATATCCCTGGCTTCAAGTGACTCTTTTGGAAGGAAGAACAGCAGAATATTTGCTGCAAGGCTTTGACCCTGAGAAACTGCAATGTTCTCTTAAAAACCCCAAATCGCTGGAAATGTTGGTCTTTATCCACATATACTGCAAAAGTACTGAAGCTGGGAGAGGTGTGGAAGGAGAGGGTTGTTTAATTCTCCCCCAGAGGAGCCACCCCTCTCCCCAGGGATGTGAAATCACCACGTACCTTGACCCAGGTGATGGTGGGGCGAGGGTCTCCCTGGGCAGCGCAGGAGATGGAGACGTCCTGGCCTGTCTCTGCCACCAGGTCTTGGGGGGGATGAAGGAACACCGGGATCACTGTGCAACACAGGGAAAAAATGTCACTGGGGTGAAAAATGCATCAAGGAAAATAGAGAAATCTGTGTGTAAATAAAGCATCTCAGCATGGGAAAAGCAGAGCTGCTGAGCTGCTGCTCTTGCAAGGGCTCTGCAGAGGGGCAGCAGCTTGCCCTGTGCTCTCTGTCTTGCTACCAAGCTCTCTGTTCATAAATTTATGTAATTTATGTTCATTATTTTCTGCTCCTCTGCATCTCTGCTTGGGGCAATTACGCAGGAATGTGCTGCATCATTTGAAATCCTTAATTCAAAGGCTTTCTAGAAAAGATGCTCCAGCTGAAACAGGGATCATGACTTGCTTCAGGAATTATCAGATGAGGCTCTCTCAAAGTGTTAGGCTAGATTGAGTAGTTATATTGATCTTGCTGGTCTTAAAACATTCTGAGAATTCTGTGCTTGAAACTTCACTAATTTCATGCTTCTAGAGAGTTTCCTTCCCTCCAGTGGGCCATTAGTAAAACCCTGCACTGTTTGTGAACAAGAAGGGAAGTTTGCTTATTTAGAAGAATAATTTATAAGGTTAAAAAAAGAAAATTAGGCAAAAGCTTAAAAAAATTAAGAATAAAAAAGGAAATTAAGCTTTAATTAAGAAAATGCATCCCTGTCTGACTTGTGTTTTACAGAGTCTTGCTTTTAGAAAACCTAAATTTAGATTGAACATATGACCTGGTAGAGAATGTTTAAGCCAAATGTATCAAGAGCCAGAGTTAAATGTTTGCTAGAAGAAAACATTATGGTTTTGTTTGAAAAAGAATTTTGCAATTAATTCTATAGGAAACGCAAAATTTAAAAATCAAAATATATATACATATATTAGTAAGAATTTAATTGATGCACGTTTTTTGAAAATTACCCAGTTTTTCCTTTACCAAAGCCATTCCCTCCATGACAACTCCCAGACTGCAGCAGCTCATTCCAGTTCACAAAGCTCAAAAAACCCCATAGCCGGATGTCAATCCCCAGGGGAGAGCAAAACAGCAACGGGAGCAGCTCCCTGCCTGCCCAGATGGTTTTTTACCCCCAGACCCCGAGCTGGGGTCACCCCTGGGGGGCTTGGTGCCCGTCTCACCTCGCGGGGTGACCCAGAGCTGCACGGGGAGCGTCCTGACTCCGATGGCACTGATGGCGTGGCACTCGTACTGCCCGTGGTCGTGCAGGGCCACGCGCCCCACCCGCAGCGTGCCCGTGGACAGGACACTGTGCCTCCGGTCACTGGGCAAGGGCCCACCTGGGAGAAGGAGCAGCTCGTTAATTCCATGCTCATTAATCCCCTTGCTCGTTAATTCCCCGCTCATCAATCCCCCTGCTCGTCAATCCCCTGCCACAGCCCTCGTCCCATCGATGCCGAGATGAGTTTTTGCTTTTTTGTGTTCTTCCTATCTCTTCGTGGCTCTGGAGGGTGTTGCTGTATTGGTGTATGGTTTCCTATACTCCAGTGCTTTTCCTGTTAGGCAAATTCCTGAGGGCCTGTTCTGGTCTTGCTTCTTATGGGAATCAAGGATGAGACACGTTCCCAAAACGTGTTCCCATTTCTCATGTGTTAGACATAAACAACCAGCAAGGAGGAAGGCTTCAGAAGGGGTTGAACCAAGAGGGGGAATTACTTCATTACCTGTGTTTCTAACTGGGGATTCTTGTCAATTATGCTAATTATAATTAATTATATAATTAATTAATTATATAATAAATATAATTATGCTGAACTTATAAAACTGTACTTGCCCTGTGTCACATGTGCTTTGACACCTGTGGGTTTTCATCCCATTTTCAGATTGCAATTTGCCATATTTGCACCTGGACACCTCCAATTAAAGACCTGCTTTTATATTACTTCCTATATTGTCTCAAAAGTGTTTTGTGTTGTTTCTAGATTTTGAAGCCATCACCATCACTGGAGGGGTCTGTGTGATTGTCACACATTTCATTTCCTTCCCAGCTTCAATTGGCCTGAAATACCACCTTTACACACTGAGTTGTCTTGTCTGATCAGCTGGGAAGAGGTGGAACCCTTTTTCTTTCCTCCTAAGTATTTTCTTAGTGTAGCTGCAGATTTTTTGACCCTTGATGGATAGCAAATCACTCCTCAATTATCCAAATTCTTCATTTTATCAAATAAATGGGAAGATATGGCATTGCCTTTCTAAATTTGTTGGTCTCATTTTTTGATTTGGAAACAGCTGTTTCAATATTTTCTCTATTTCAGCAGAAAAGCTGAGAACAAACCCAAATAAAATCATCAAACATTGTCAGGTTAGCAACTTTTTTTATATATCTAGTCCATTTTACTTTGTTTATTCATCCCAAATACCAAAACCCCCCACTCAAAAGCTCTGAAAAGTGGCTTTGAGATGAGCAATGCTGCACCACTTCCCCTCCTCTTGTCTTGCTTTCAGCATTCAAAACCACTGTAAAGCTTGGTTGATTTTTTTATTTATGGAGTGCTGAGTGCAAACCTGGTTACAAAGCAGTTATGAACCTTACTTCTTGTCACTGTGCTCCTTTCCACGCACCTAAGATATATTTTCTGGGAAGTGGAGGAAAACAGGTTAAAGGAGATGGAGAACATGCTGGCAGAGCAGAATTTCAGCTGGTCCTTCTTAGCTCCGTGTCAGGGCCATTGCTGTGGAAGCTGGAACACAATACCCACAAACTCTCCACAGCCCTAAACCATTAATTATGGCTTGTGAAGCATAAGGAAAAGTTGGAGGACCTCTGGGCCAAGCATTACTGGCTTCTGTCCCAGAAAATGTTGGATGAGATCAGTTCAGTGGAGCCAGCATTAACAATTATTTGAGGCTTTAAAAGTTCACCATCACCACCTGTTGTCCCAAAATCTTTTTTCCTAAGCTAAGAGAAAACTCTGTGGTGTGCCAGCGAATGGTGCCCCTCTGCAATGTGCTCCCCAAGGGCAGCAAATCCAGGACAGTGACACAGAGCTGGCACATGGTGGTGCTGCAAAAGGAAGTGGTGGAATCATCATCCCCAGAAATGTTTAAAAAAAAGGGTAGATTTGGCATTTAGGGACATGGTTTAGTGGTGAATATGGCAGTGTTGGGTTAAAGGTTGGAATTCACGATCTTAGAGGTCTTTTCCCACTCAAACAATTCTGTAATTGATATACACTGACCTGGAGTATCCAGAGCTTGCCTTTTCAGAGGTGGGAAGCCACTGCAGGAAGAAGTGTGAGGCTTTCCATGGGTTTCATGCTGATGAAAACCAACACACTCTTTCCTTGTGACAGAGACCTAAGATGCTCCTTCCTTGGTGCTTAACACCATCCTTGGTGATCTACAACACACCTCCAGTGGGACTGGGTCTGTGCTGGTGACAATTTGTCCTGTGCCACCACTGCAAGCCACCCCCCTGGACCTGCAGCTCAGCTGTTCCCACCCACACCCCATGGATGATGGCATGGGAGGGAGAAGCCACGAGTCAAGTGAGGCAGTACCTGCCCTTGTCCAGGTAATCACTGGGGGAGGGTGGCCCTCAGCAGAGCAGGGGAAATCCACACTCTGTCCCTCAGTTACTGTCTGATCCGTGGGAATGACGAGAAACCTGGGGGAATCTGGAAGGGAAAGCAATGACTGAGCAGCAGGGAACACTCAGGCAGCAAACTCAGGGAGTTCACAGGAGCACAACCAGTCACAAGATTCAATACACCCTGCTGACCAAACACTGTGTCCCAGAAATGTCACAGAATCTCCACAGGATCAGCCTGGGAGCCCTCACCTTGCACGATGATCCTTGCTGTGGCCTGGATGGAGCCCTCAGAGTTGCTGGCATTGCAGTTGTACTGCCCCTGGTCTGAGAAGGTGACATTCTGAATGAAGAGCCCCCCAGAGCCGGTGATGGTGAAACGGGAATCCTGTGGCAAAGGAGAGCCCGTGCCAAGGGTCCAGCTGATGCGAGGGTGGGGGTGCCCAGAGACCCCACACTCCAGGGTGACGCTTTCCCCAATCAGTACTTCAGTGTTCTGGGGTTGGATCACAAAAGTGGGCTTGGCTGGAAGGAAAGGAGAGCTTTAGGAACCAGCTCTGCTGCCTGCTCACTGGTGGGCAGAAGTTGCTTGGACTCCTCTGCAACCCATCAAACCCACTCTGGTTCTTCCCTGACATCCAAATCCTCGCTGTGAGCAATGCCCCCAGCATCTTCCTACCACCTCCTCACACCCACTCACTCAGTCCTGGAGCTTCCCCACCCTGTGTCCCCTTCACCCTTGTGCTGGAGAATTCATCCCAGACTCCAAACTCCCTCCCCAGTCCCAAATCACCTTCAGTCCCTGAGTACCCCTTTTCCCACTCCATGGGAACCCCTTAAGCTCAGGCCTCACTGTCACCACTCTCTCCCAAGAACATCCTGCCACATACAAAGCTGGGACTGACTCTGATTTAGCTCCACTCCCATCCCCAGCCCCAGCTGGGCCATGAGGGGGTGCAGAAAGCTCAGTACCTGGGGTGCCAGAGTAGCGCAGCACGACTTCTTGTGTCTTGACCTCCCCTGCAATGTTCTTGGCCATGCACTGGTAGATGCCCTTGTCAGACTCCTTGGTGTTCTGGATCATCAAGGTACCATCTTGCAACAGGTTCAGGCGGTTGTCATCTTTCATGTCTATCTTGTTACTGAAAAAACAGCCACAAACAGGCAAACTCTGAAGGGAATAAAGATTGGTGGTTCCCCCTGGGGGGATCTGGGGGCTTTGCATTGTAGTTTGTTGGTGTTTCTTGGAGCTATTCTGGGGCTTCATGAAATTTGCAGCAAGGGTTGTGATTCACAGCACTGAACTGCAGCTCCAGCTGTGATTTGCTCCCTGGGTGAGCTGCATTTTCTCTCCCCACTGATTACACAGGACATTTACAGCCCATCAGGAGAGCACTCTGTTCCCATGTCACAGCATCCATGCCATTGTCAGGGTGTCCTGGCCTGGAGAGCCTGTTCTCCTTACTCATTAAATGCAAATTTAACAATGAATTAATATTGCTCTTGTGTGCAGCCATTGCTATTCAAACTCAAGGCTCAAAGGCCTCAGAGGAGCAAAAAGCTCTGAGAAGTCACCACGGGACCCCAACACAGCTTGGGCTCCAACCCAGCCCAAGATCTGTGAAACATCTTCCTTCCTTCTGCAATGACCTGTGACTCCTGGATCCCAGCCCATGGCAGAAGGTCCCAGGGCTGCATCCCATTTGTCCCAGCACAAAGGAATCTTGGATGGCTTCAGATGATGGAAAGGGAAGAAGGGACCTCTCTTCCCCAAGGACAAAGGCTGAACCCACTATGCAATCTAATCTGCTTGCTGGGCATTTATTTAATTCCCCTGGTGTCTCCTCACTCCAGCCCTATCTCATTTGTTGAGCATTTATTATCATTACCCTTCTTACAATGCTGTCTTTGGGAGCCTGCCAGCATTTCCCTAACAAAACCTTCCTTCCAAAGGGACTTAACTCAGCCATAAACTTTTGCTCTGGGCTGAAACTCTGCCTGGTGGGGGGTTTGCTGAAGAAGCACACATTGATAATTTTTTATTAATAACTGAACCCTGCTCAGGCTTCACCAGAATATGGAGCTCATAAAGCAGCAAAGCAGCTTCACTTCCACAGTGGGCACAGAATATTTTATTGTGTATCATTTCCCAGAACATTCTGGCATCTAGCACATAACCTATACACCAATTTGTAAATTCTGTCCTTCAGTGGAGCAGGGCAATTTTTCCCTTTAGAAAGAAACCTCATACCTAGCACACTCAGCCTTTAGTGAGAAGCATTTCAGCAGTTAACAAATGCCAAGCACAGTGGCTGAGAGCAACATGAAACACTAATTTTATTTTTTTCCTGATCAAAAGACAATTGCTTTCAGCCTGCAGAGTATGTTTATAGGAAAGTTAAAAGCTCTTGGAATCCATCACAAACACAGATGAAATATTTCAAATGCAGATGAAAACACCACTTGGATTACGTGGTCACCAGAGAATGCTGTTAAAAGGAAGGTAAATATAACCCATGAAATAACCATTTCTTTCTTCTTCTTCTTTTTTTTTTTTTTTTTAACGTTGTGTGAAACAACTTCTGTAATTACAGGCAGGCACTGAAGAGCCCAGTGCTTGAAAACCTTTGCCACCCCAGGGCTCCTTGCATGTGACTTACTTGTTGTGCAGCCAAATAATGGCAGGCTTTGGGTTGCCTTCTGCCCTGCAGGTGAAATAAACTGTGTTTCCCAAGAGCACATCGACGTCGTGGGGTTCTGAGGTTATTCGAGGCCTCTCTGCAAAACACCATTTGAACAAAAACCCAGTCCAAAGCAGCACAAAAACTACCTGCAACCCAGCCCAGGTGGGGCACACAACACCCAGCCTGCAATGCCCCAAGGAACAGGCACCAGGCACAGCCCCAGGCACAGCAGCATCAGCTCAGAGGCACCCCAAAACTCACTAACACTTGCAAATGTCATGAAGGAATGGCATCATCCACCTGTAAAAGCTCTGGGGAATTGTTGCTGTTGCTATTCCCAGCATGCTGGGCAGTTCCCACAGAGCTGGCTGTACAGTGGTTCATTACAGAACTGGTCCCTGCCTTTCCCCAAAGAAGCAAAGAAATCAGTAGCATCCTCACTTGGGTTGTTTTTCTGCCCTTGGCAGCCTGCAGCTTCCTGCTCCACCTGAACACAGAGCCAGCTCCCTGCAAACCACACCACTTCCTTCCCAACAGGATTTCATTCATTATGGCCCTAATTCATCATCCTGTCCCTGTCCAGCCAAGCCTTTCACTGTGTGCTTCACTTCGAGATGAACTCAAGCACCAAGCAAGTTAAACATTGAAAGGATGTGTTAAAATAGGGAGGAATTTATGGACAAGCCTTGGAGTGCTCAATCTTGATTCAGCAAAAAGCTTATCCATTTCACAATCTGCAAGCTCACCAGTAATCCAGTAAAAGCAGCTGGAATATTCCTAAAATTGAGAACCTGTCACCTCCTCCAGTGGAAGGTCAGTGTCCTCACTCATCAGACTGCAAGTTAATGGCTCAGAAAAAATCCCCAAGGGCAAACCCAGCACAGCCCAAACCCAGCACAGCCCAAACCCAGCACAGCCCAAACCCAGCACAGCCCCAGAGTACAAAACTCTGACCCAGTGCAGATTTTCCCCTGTGGCTCACAGATGCTCTAAGCTGTGGGTTAATGGTACCAGCAGCTTTCAGACTGACTCAAATATCAGCCACCTGCATGGGCAGAGCTCTGTGCTGAACTCTGGATCATTTGTCTTTCCAGATGACACCACCAAATGCCAGCAAAATCATCCCACCAGGTGCTCTGGCTAATTTGACAGACACCCCACTGTGTTTCCATGCCTAAACCAGAACCAATTTGCACTAACAGCTGTACTGTGGCACTGGGAGTGTGTTGGGGACAGCTTGTTGTGTGGCACAGCCACTCCATGTGTCCCCAGCTGCTTTCCCTAGGCCCTTCCTATCCCCTCTCCCTTGAGGTCACAGACCTGTTTGTGCCAACTCAACTCTTTGCATGGCTGTGCCCTAAATTAAGCTGTGAAATGGTCAGAATCTTAAAAAAAATCATGAAACCGTAACAGAAAAAGCTGAATTCAATGGAGAGCTCTTCAAAATCCACATTTGAGCTGAGCTCACACATTTGGCTCACAGCAGGGTGATGCACAGCTGGACTGGCATATCCAGGAGGGATGCTAACAGCCAGCCCATGTGGGTGGGAATTTCTCAAAGTGACTCTGCCAGCAGCAAAGCACCATGGAACTACAGCCAATGTTTGTGCCAACCTCTGCTTAAAAATCAGAGTTTTGTCATATGTCCATTTAAAAATTAGAGATTTGTCTTTTTTCCATATGAAATAACTAATTTTAGGATTTTTCAGAACAAAACCTAATTTAAAATTCTAAGTGTAAAGAATAACAGCCCAACAAAAGCCATTGGTTACACCACACTCAAACACAGCATTCAGCTCCATATCTACTCTGCTCTCCCTCAGGTTTCCAGGGGTGTTTCCAGCCACTGCAGCTCTCCTGGCATTCCCTAGTGTGGGGTATTTCCTCTGGTTCCTGGTTTAGCCATGGCTGCAGCAGATCCTTTACCAGCCCTACTCTGTGCTAAAACACAAAACACCCAGCAGCCAAAACAGAGCTGCCCCCAACACCTCCGGGGATGCACCTCCTTCAGCCCCACTGGGATTTTCCCATTCCAGCAGTGAAGGAGGGAGAAACCAGGATGCCAGCAGAGGGGAGAGGAAGGAAAAGGGCAGGAGGCAGCAATTCCCGGGGCAGTGCCCTGCTCCAGGGCCGGGAGGGGCGGCTGGAGGGGTTTGCCTTCGCTCACCGCAGTTGAACTCGCGGGCGCTCAGGGTGACGATGGAGCGGCCGTGCAGCTCCCGCGGAGCCTCGCAGGTGGCAGCGGTCTGGATGCTGCCCTGCTCCGCGTATTTCTGCAGCAGCTCTGCCAGCCACAGCAGGTCACAGTCACACTGCAGAGAGTTGGAGTCCAGCCTCCTGAAACAGCCAGGGAAAGGCAGCTGAGAGCCCCCGGCTGCCTCCTCCTCCTCCAGGGAGCAGCAGGGGAACAGCCCTCCGGAGTGATGGGGCACTTGGGTGGTTTGTCCTGAGTTTGATTATATCCCAAGGGAAAATCTGAGAGATCTCATTGCCACGATGGTTAATTAGGATGCTTAACCAATTAGAAAGATTTAATTGAAAAACTAGCAATGATTCCATTAAAGTGGACTGTGTCGTTTTGGACTACTTGAGATACTGAAATATTGGGCTTTACCCTGGGATGGAGATTACAACCTTTACTGAATTCTGTAAGAACTGCCTCTGTTACAGCTTTTCTCTTTTAGCTCCAAGAAAACCTCCCCCTTTTATTTATGTGTGGATGGGATCAGAGCCTTTCTGTAACCAGCTGTGAGGGGTTGCAGCATTTCTGCACAACTGGAAGAACTTTTATTGCTGCAAGACAAGCCTGAACCGCAGCAAATGGAGCTCCAGTGACTCCCCAGTGCCCTCAGCCTCTTCCCTGCACTGACCTCATTCCTCCAAGCAGTGCTATCCATGAGGATAAATAAGGACTACAGGGGGATTAGTTTGTGCCTCCTTCCCCACTGACAGTTTTACAGTCAATGGGTCTGGGCCATTGTGAGGGTTTTCAAAACCAGCACAGCCATCCAAAAAACCAAAAAAAAAAAACAAAAAACCAAAAAACATGGAAGAAAAAACCTAACACTTTCAGGGTCCCATCTTTGAGAATGTGAGATCTCACACAGGGCCATGACCGAGTGTTTTACAGACACCCCAGCTTTTTTCTCTGGCACCTACAGAGAGCATTTCACAAGATATTCCCTGTTAAAGAGAAGTGAAGCATTTTACCTGCTTGCAGAAATCACTGAGGGCTACAGTGAGAAATACATTATTTTATTGTACTTGAAAATCATGGCAGAACACCAAAATTCTTTACCTTTTGCATTTTTTTCTTCCCAAACACATAATAGAACTTATTTCCAGAGGCCATAAAACCAAAGCAAGAGAGAAGTAAGCTTAAGAGACAGACAGGTTATGTGGGAATGGCACCCTGGGGAATTCCTGCATGGAAAAAGAATCATGCCCCTTAGCACCCCAGTGACTAATTTCAATCTAGAAAACAAGCCTTTTCTTTTATGACTATGATTTTTCTTTCCATTTTAGATACTGATCTACAGACATGTTCAAGGTCATATCCGTGACCTGGACTTTCTACATTTTTCAAGGATGTTTTATGGGTTCAAACTGTTGTGAAGACTTTCCAGGAACGTTCATTCCTGTGGCATTATTAAGCTGTAAGCTGATTATAATTAGACACTAGCATAAAGAAACTTCTAACTGCTTAAATAAGCTTTCAGGTCCAATCAAAACTGTTTTATAAACTGAGCAGTGGCCTTAGAAGTGCAACAACTAAAAGCTTTGCCAACCAGGCACATTCTTCCTCATGTCCTGCCCATCTGATTGAAGATAAACAAGTCCTCTTTGCAGGCAATGTTTTTTACTTACAGACGTTTGAGGGATTCCAGTTGAGAGAATGTCCCTGGATGAATCCTGGAAATCTTGTTGTTGTGCAAGAATCTGCAGTGGGAGAAGCCATGCCAAAACATTATTCAGTATTTGCACTGTGAGGATGATAACACCCCAGGTCACAGCTCAGTTTAAATGCAAAGGCTGCTCATCAAGATGGAGCTCAGTTTTTTAATTCCATGCTTGTTTCCATGAGCTGGAAGGACTTCATCCCTTGGTGGGTGTGATGTAATATGCCAAAGCAGAGAGTGGGTGTGGGCTGGAAACAGTGACTCAGGATGTGATGGAACAGGTCTAAACTGGACCCTTCCAGTTCCTCTGCAAAGGGAGGAGAAAGGGCACAAAATCCCCTCAGACTGCACCCACCCTCTGTTTTCTGGGCCTAGGTCAGCCCCAGTTTAGAAGGGACCTTTTCCTTCCCCTGTGCAGATGACAATTTTACAAGGGTGACAATTTTACAAGGGCAGCCATTGGTGTAGACAACTCCTGCCCTTGACTCCATGTACTAACTCCACAGTTATTAACCCAAATCCATGAGCAAATTTAATTCAGACAACGATCACCTAAACTGGGCTTATCTCGGAACAAAACTGAGGCAAATTCTCACTTCCTGAATCTTAGCACACATAAAACCTCAGTTCTTAGGGAGAAACCCTGACTGCGCTAAAATTCACAATCTTAGTGGTGACCAAGAGGGGAAAATTAACTCCCCATTCCCATAATGGTGAGGGAATTTACTCGTGTTGGTTACATATAAAACTCCTGAGAGACCATTGATAAAAGAGATGCAGCAGTTTTAGTAGGTGGTGGAACAGGAAAGAACACAAAAGCAGAAGAGCTCGGGTGCAAATGTCTGCACACACACCAGAGTTCAGCCTGGTTGCCCAGCCTGGAGGCTGAAAAACCTTCCTTTAAAATTTAAATCCAGAATTTTTGTTGGATCCAAGACAGTGACTGAGATCAGCCATGCACTGATCCAGGTCTGAATTTTCCTAAGGGTGTGGGATCCCACAGTTTTATTTCTTTGGCATGTATGGATATAAGGCACATTGCCACACAAAGCCTGCTGGTTTCTCCATGGAGTGGGAACCACACATGGACTGCTGTGCTGGTGGCTCCATTACTGCTAGAAGCAATCCTGGGGAGCAGGAGACTCCATTTCCTTACTGCTTTCAAGAAGGATGTGTGTTTTTCTTGTTAGAATTTCTTCTGACTTTATCCCTTTTCCCCCCCCTTTTTTTTTTTTTGCTCATTCTGCCCAACAGTGACTAATATTGCTGACCTTATGCTCAGAGTAAAATTTCACTTGGCTTGACCAGCTGTGGGACTTTCTGCAGATTTACTCCTTTTTAGATGGAAACCTGAACATAACATAAAATGGGAAATTCCCTTCACATCCCCAGTCACCCTCCCAAACACGATCATGTAAAATCTCTTTCTTTAAAGAAGTTTCTTTTTGCATTTTAGAGGTCTCACTCCATGCTACCAAAACTGCTACACTAAATAAAGGGATTTTCCCCCTTCTCCTCATCCTCTTAATCCCAAGAAATATCCCACTTTTACTCACAGCCTTTCAAGTTTAGGCAGGTCACTAAAAGTCTCCAGCTCCAGGCTTTCCAGGTTGTTGAAATGCAGGTACCTGTGACACAGGAATCACACAGAAATCAGACACAGATTGCAATTTAAGAAATCACACACAGATTGCAATTTAAGAAATCACACACAGATTGCAATTTAAGAGACAGGAGATCCTCCCAGATCCCTCCACCAGTGCCTCCCAGCTGGTCACCACTCATCTCAGGGCAGGTGTTAGAAGCCAGAATCCACATTAGTGTCTCCAGTTTCCACATGCAAACACAGTAGCCAACATGGCTTTTCTGCTAATACAGAATAATATTTTTAGTTCCACTAAAATCCAAAGCATGACCTGCCACTCCAGAGGCCTGGGAGATGTCCTGCCTGTCCCAGGTCACCTTTGCCATCAAGAGGAGACACGTGGTGCCTGCAGAGCAGCTCAGCACAACACCTGAGCCTAACCCTGTTGCCATGAGCTGTGACATTCACCAGCACAACTGACACATTCCTGACATTTAGATGGATTTTGTACAGTCCCCAAGCTGCCTAAACTCTTCCCCTTTATTTTACACAGGCATAAATTTCACAGCAGACACAGATTAATCACAGATCTACAAATACCCATTCTGCTATTGTAACTGACTGCATTGAGAAATAATTGCCTAAGCCTCCACATGGCTGTTTGATTTGTAATGGAAGGATTCATGATAAATGGTCCAGTACCAGAGCACAAACTGGGAGAGGGTGACTCAGACTCTGCACTGGAGGGTCACAGTGGGGAAGACAGGGACATGCTGTAATCAGTCTCAGATGTCTGCTGAGATTGCTTTGGACCTTGAGGAAAGCATCTGATCCTGTCCATCAATCGGGTTTTACTTTTTCTTGAAAAGCTGGCTTGTGGGGGACAGGAAAATGGGGTAGGATTTGAGCAAAGCTATTTCTCCTGGAGCTAAGCCTGCCTGGGATTGAAAACAGATGGGACTTTCAGAGGGTTGTTTGTTGGTTTTGTGGGTTTGTTGGTTTTGGTTTTTTTTCTTTTATTCGTGACATCAAGTCTGGAACGCTCACTGCTGAAATATCCCTGTGGGCAGCATCAGCTCTCTAAGCTCAGCTTAGAGCCAGTTTCAGCTTCCTAAGTTTTCTCCCAGGCATCCTTGCTGAGCTGGCTGATGAAAAACCACATTCTACACAAGCTTGGTGGCACACCTAATGTTAGGATTGCCTGAAACTTCCAATTGTGCTCTGTCCTCTTGTGCTGTCAGCCTGGAGAACAAGCTGGATCCTATTTCTTTTACAGTAAAATCCTTGGATACATTCCAGCCCTATAAATGCTGTGGCTGGGAACAATTCAGGAATTCAACCAGTTTTACCTTTGGTCCCTGTTGTCTAATGATACAAGTAATTCCTATATTTCAATTATTTAGGAAGAATAAAGCATTAGGAAGGAATTCTTCCCTTTGAGGGTGCTGAGGCCCTGGCACAGGGTGCCCAGAGCAGCTGAGGCTGCCCCATCCCTGCAAGTATCCAAGGCCAGGTTGGATGGGGCTGGGAGCAACCTGGGATAGTGGAAGGTGTCCCTGCCATGGCAGGGGGTTGGAATGAGATGAGCCCTAAGATCCCTTCCAAGCCAGACCCTTCCATGCATCTAGGATTCAAATATCTAAGCTCACACTCTCTGCACCAGTCCCAAATAAGAACAATCCAGTCCCAGTTTAGGAAGGCACTTCAGAAGAGTCAGATCTCAGCCTGCCCATCTCACCTCGAGAGTGGTGGGTGCACTAAGAGTAAAAAAAAAACCAAAACAACTTCTTTGAGTAAACAGCAGAATTTTGCCATACAGAGAAGGGGAGCAAATGGGGACTGCTGGAGTGTCACTGTGATGGACTCCAGCTGCCAGGAAAACACAGGAGGTTCCCTCCATCCCAGATTCAGCACAGAGTGCCATGCAGTTTGAGGGAAGGTCATTACTGTGTTTGTTTGGATCCACNCCCAGATTCAGCACAGAGTGCCATTGAGGCACCCAAAGTGCAGCTTGAGGGAAGGTCATTACCGTGTTTGTTTGGATCCATCACCTTCCCCCTCTGGAATTTCCAGATGCTTTGCAGCATGGGAGCACCACCATCCTGGTAGCTCCCAGGAATACTCAGCTGCCCCAACTCTCAGCTTGCACTTCATCCATTCACTCCCAGCAGAGCTTTGGATGAGAAACTCAAGCAGCACCCTCAGTTTAAGTAAAGGACCAGATCTGACTCTGCTCAAGGAATCCCCAGACACAAACCCAGCAGAGCAGCTGCCTTCTGCTTCCAGCCCTCCTGCAGACCCCTTTCATAAGGTCCTTGGAAATAAAGGCTATCAGAAGCACAGCTGGGTTCTTCCTATGCTCCAGAGGTTTGGGGGCAGGAGAAAACATATGGAACACCAGTAAGAAGAGACCTCAGCACTAAGTAACCAAAACCAATACTCAGAACAGCTGTTTCCAAATGAACCCAGTCTGGCAAATCTGGATGATAAAAGAGCAGCAGCTTCTCCTACCCCTCACTAAGTGCCTGCTGCTCTGCAAGCCTGGGAACACAGCATGCAAACAGGGCTCATCTGTACTCACAGCTGCTCCAGGGAATGGAGCCCGTGGAAGGCATGTTGCTGGATGCTCTGGATTTCATTTTTGTAAAGGTAGCTTTCAAAAGGAGAGAAAAGAAACAGCATTAGGCCAACTTATCAGCACTTGTGTTCTAAAAAGTCACAGGAAACAGCAATGACCCTCAAGCCACAGCAGAATTTGCTGCCTGGATTCAAGGGCAATGTTTTATACCTCTGACACTGAACTCCAAATACACACATAAATACATCCTTGACTGGCAAATATTGAAAGTGGGTTGTTAGATTTTAAAGAGGTTAAGAAATTACTGAGCTACCAACTCACAGGTATTTCAGGTTCTCCAGATCTTCAAAGGATCTTCTCACAATTTGTTTTATCTGGTTATTGTTCAGCAGCCTGTTTAAATAGAGAAAGAAAAGCACAGCTGGTGAAGTCAGCACATGTGAGATTTGTGGCATTTCTGTTCTTGGATGCCCACTGAAAAGTTTTGAGTGCAGAATTTAAGATTTAATGGGGTTAGCAAGTCAAAGTTTGGGCGCTCACACCAGCCAAGGCAGTGAGAAGGTTTCTCACCAAGAGGGGCCAAGTACTTCCAATAGTGCAGTGTTCAAAGTATTTTCCTTACCTTTTGCCAAAGTTTTCACCCCAAAGTGACAATTTTGTCCAGGAAAGAGATGAGTGGATGGGAGACAGGCAGAAAGAAGCAGTGGGGAGTGAGATATTAAATCATTGCTGCCACTCTTGTACAGCCACAATGGGTTTTGGAGGTTCCTGTTGTGTTCAACAAGCAGCCAGGGGAATGCAGAGCCAGTTTTTAAAAGTACACACACATCTTAAAACACCAGTTCCCAGTGGAGTTATAGGAGCCATAAAATGCTAATAGCTTTGCTCTAATCACTTTGAAACTGATACCTGCAAATGAGAAAGAAATAAATTCAACTTTGACTCCTGAGGCTGCTCAGAGACAACTTCTTTCCATCTCAGGAGCCTTGTGCCAGATTTTAACACAAAACCTCTGGGCCACCAGGCACTGCAGAGCCGTGTGTGACCTGTGTGTGCAGTTGCCATGAGTGCAGTGGAGCCAGGGAGCAGAAACAGCCCAGCCCTGTAAGAGCCACGCTGTGCAGCAGCACAACCACACAGCTGAGCCCTGCAGAGCTCTCCTGCAGCCCCTGCCAAGCCCAACACTGAGGAAACACAATAAATCACTTATAAATAGCTCCCTAACACACAAAGTGGAGCCCTTCATGGTGCCTGCCTGGTCGTACTCCCACGGGTCTCTGGTGTCCCACTGATGTGCAGGTCTGGTGGAGCTCTTAGAGCTGAATAGCCCAGAGCAAGGATTTCACCAGCCATCACTAATTTTTAAAATTCCTAAATGGAGCTGTGGACAGAGAGGGAATCTGTGACTGTGTACTGCAAAGATTTCTTTTTCAGGTGTTGTAAGAGACAGAAATTCCTTGTGCAAGCAGCCAGACCTTACTACGCTGGGTCACATCCAATACGTGCACTGGATGTACATTTTACAAGTTTATTTTTGCCATAGCTCTGGTCCTCAGGAAGGATCTGCCACCAGGCAGCAGGTGAGAAGACAGTTCAGCACGTTCCCAGCAGTAAAACCCAATTTTCTGCCCTGCTTTTCTGGAGAAAAAAATAGCAGCCAGCGTCTGTCATAAGCCAAGGACTTTTCCTGGCCAAAAACAGTTTGTGCAGGTAAAGGATGGAGAGAAAAGACAATGAGATGGGGAGAAATGGTAAAAAACCTGTAGGAAAAGAAGATGAAGGCAAAATCAAACACCTCAGGGATGACAGAAGAGATAAAAGATGGCAGAAGCACACACGTGTGATGGCAGCTTCACAAATTCTCTCCAGGCACCTGAGCTACACCAGCTTTTTCTCAGGTGGAGAATTACACTGAGTCAAAACAAAAACATGTGAGAAACTCAAGAGCAAACAACTTTGGAAGTCAGGTAATGGGGGGCTGAGAAAATGCCCCTTATCCTGGGTTTGTCTATCCCCCCTGGATCAGCTGCCCTGATCCCACGGGTGTGGGTGGCACTGCCAGGCTGCACATGCAGGGTGGGCACAGGGGGAAGGCAGAGGAAGCTGGGGAGCTCCTGCCCAGCTGGAACCAAGGGCTCCAGGCTGAGGTCAAACAGCCCAGGCTCACTCATAAGGATGTAAAAATGATGTCAGCTCCTTGGAACACACCATCCTGCTTTGACAGCCAGCTCTGCTGAGTGGAAATACAGTCCCTGAGCATCAACCCAAAAGTTTATTTGATGACTGAACACCCAAGGGCTGGAAATAACTGCCTGAGAGCAGTGTGGCAGAGGGCTTTTGTCTCTTTGCCCACAGGACAAAGACAACAGAGGCAGTGCTGCCCTCCCTGCCCCTGCAGCTCTCATCTCTGGCCAGAGCAGGACCCAGGCAGTTTCTCTGCTGTCTGATCCTTGGCCCCACTTCTGAGCACACAATGGGCTGCCAGAGGGCTGCCAGCACCCACGTCACTCCCATGGATGTGAGCACCTGTCACACAGCTGGCACTGGCCTGTGGCCTCCCAGGGGACAGGTGACAGTGACCAGGTGGGCAGGGTCACACCCACAGCCTGAGCAGCCCCATGCAGCAGCACAGTCTGGAGCCCTTGGCTGATTTTTATCTTTAATGCTCAGAGTTCAGACCAGGACTGATCTCCAGTGGGATTTCAAATTGCATTATGCTGTCTGGCTGTGTTTTGGGGCTATTTAAAAGCATTATCCCAGTCTGTTTTGTTGTCTTGGCTCTTTTGTACAGTTCAAGGGAGTGTAATCACTGACCCAGCCAAATGAGATGAATCCTGGAAGTTCAGATGGCAAGCAGCACACAGGGCTCTTATCTCATCGTCTGATACTTAAAAATGTGTTCATTGCCTGATTTAAGGATAAAAAGTGCATGGAAGAAGCCATCTCTGCTTCCTGTCTCAGGAATCCCCATTGTAAGGGAAGGATAAGTCCTGGAAAACATTCGTAAGTGAGATAATGATGAAGTCCATAATAGCACACTTATTCCAAAATGCTGCTTTCAGAGAAATCCATGGACAAGGCAGCACATCTGGCTTCTAGAAAGATTTTGGATGGCTCCTGCACAGCTGTCTGCTCCTTGACTCCTGTGCAATTCACCCAGGCAGAGAAGTGTGCAAAATCCTGGCATGGCCTGGCTATCAGTCCCAGCTGCCATCCATAGCAAAAATGCCCAAATTCCTGCTGCCCTCAGAGGGCTGAAAGCTGAGATCCCAGATTTGCTGGGAATAAATGCTCTGGCAGACAGAGGCTGGGAAGATCATTATCACTATCTCAGCACATTATCACTATGAGAGCACAAATTATCATTATCTTAAGCACACGCTGTAGCAAAACAAGCTAAATTAAAACTATCAGAAGCACATTTCCTAGCAATAGGATGGGACATTCCCCTTCATGCCCCAAGAACTGGACTCCACATGAGTAGGAGAACCCAATCATACAGATTTTATTCCTGAAAAACTCTTCTGGGATGTTTGAGATATACAAATGCTGTGAGATTTGGCCCAGATTCACCAAGAGAACATTTTACACTCAGTTTCCTCTAGATTTTATGTCATGACTGCCTCTCCTTTCTCCTTCCCCACCCTCTCTCCAGGTTGCCAGGCACAGGCTTAAGTTGCATTAAATGAGTAGTTTTCTGTTTTGAAGAATGTATTAAATGATGTGACAGGACAGAATTCAGACTCAAACCATGTTCTCTTTCCTCTTTTCATTTGACAAACCACATGCTACAGTCGTTGTGACAAAACAGCTATTTCTTTCCTCACGCCAGCAATAGAAATCATGTAGTGTATTTAGAGGGGGAGAAAAAGTGAGTTTTATGTTCAGCCACACATTCCCCCGTGTTGACAGAATGATCTGGAATAGCCATTTCCCATATTTAAGGGAGAAACTTTTATTCTGAGATCCAAGCAGACCATGACATCCCCTCCTTGCTGGCAGGAACACATTCTCTCAGGAGTTACTGGAGGGTAAAAGACAGAAACTCCACGTTACTGCTCTGTCCACCCTGAAACTCTTCACCAGCAGCACTTAAAGCAGAGCTTCAGGGCTCACCAGGAGGGGTTTGCTCTCACCTGAGCTGAAAGAGAAACCTGATGTGAGCAGGCAAAGGGGCAGGCAGAGGCACAAGCAAGGTGGTCTCCACAGAGACCCTGTTCTCTAGGGTGCTCTTGCCTCAGGAAGAACAAAATACACACTGGGGATGTGAAGAAACTCTGGTCCCAGGGCTGGACATTTCCATGGATGGTGCTGGAGAGAGCCAAGGAGCAGCAGCAGCCCTGGCTGTGGTTTGAAAATACAGCAATGAACTGAATGGGTTAACAGGGCAGTGCTGGCTCCCCTGGGAATGCACAGGGAGGAGGGGTGTCACCCCTCACATCATCCATCCCCACCCAAACATGACCTAAAGAGCAGAAACTGGGAAGCAGAGAGAGGCAGTGCCTCACCACAGGCCTGCAGTGTTTCCTCTCCCCCACAGCCCTGCTCTGAGCTAAGGTTGGCCTCAGCCCTGCACCAAGTGATGGCAAACTGCAGCAAAAGAGAGCTCCTGGAGTGGGGGGCTGTGGATGGCCCCCCATCACACATGAGGGTTTTTTTTGCCTCACTCTTCCTGCTACCTTTTTTTCTTTTTTCTTTCTTTTTTTTTTTTTTTTTTTTTGTACCAAGGGGACACACTAAAATTTCAAAATGCACAGCACCATCTGCAGAGATGGGAACAGAGCAGAGCCATAGGAGGGGACAAGGAAATCTTGCACCTCTCTGAGATGTTCAGCCCAAGAGAACTTTCCCCCTGCACACAGCCAGCAAGGAAGTTCCCAGTGGTGCAGGATTTGGGATAACAGCTCATCACCTGTGCTGCTGTACCAGGAGACCCCAGCTGGAAGCAGTGACTGTGTCTCTTCCACAAACAGGGCTCCTGTTTTTAATGCTAGAATAGTGCTCTGTGATTTATCAAACCTCCCACAGCAGAGGAAAGCAGAGAGGAGCCAGGGGAGGGTTTGAAGTGTTGAACAGCCCCACTGGACATCCACACAGGCTCCTGTCCTGTCAGACCCATCTCCCTGCATCCAACACAGGCTACAAAGGTTTCCTTTTCAGGGTGGTTTATAAACTGTCAAACTTGGACACAGAACAGCCACCCTGCCCTAAAGGAGATGGAGAACAGAAGCTTTACCAGAAATCTGTTGCTCTTCCTCTGCCATCAGTGGAAAAAGCTCTTAAAAAAAAAAAAAATTATTTGCTTGTGGAAGATTTATTTAAATTCAATGGCAGAAAGCTGCAAGCTCAGAGCTCTGCACGTGGAACCTGAGCAATTCCATCCTCCAAACCTCTCACTCCAAATTTTCTGGACAAATTTTCCCAGAAAGTTTCTCAGGGGTTTTAAAGGATTTATTCTCTTTATCACTTGAAAAGCTAAGCCCTCAGGCAAAATTTACCATCTAAGAAACATCAGCAAATTCTTCATCTCTTCTCAGTTTTGATGTAGGAACTGGACAAACCAAAGTTCCTGGGGAGAAATTTGCTTCAGGAGTGCAAGGTCCCATATTCTCTCAGTCAGTTTTCAAGCTCCTCAGCCATGGGAGTTAACTACTACAATGTGAGAATAACTCAGTGTTCCAGGCTGCTGCCAGACCAGGAAATACAGCTAAGCATAAGAAGTCCTATCTAAATGGAAAGGTTTCCCTGGCAAATCAGGTTGATTTTCAGAATCCAAACATAAAAACAGCATTTTGTTAGAGCAGTGTTCACCTGGTCCAGTATTCCAGCTCTGACAACGGCCATAGGATATTGATCAGGGAAAGCAGGAGCGTCTGCCCACCCCCTGTGAAAACACATTGTTCTTACTTCCCTGGCATCCCAAATCATGAGATCAGGAATGCCAGGGGGACCATTCCTGCCTGTTCCCTCTGTTCATGGACTTGCTGTCCTTGAGGTCTCTGTCCAGGAGAGTGTGGAAACAGAAAGGAAAAAAGAACTGGAGCAATTCATGGAGCACAAACAGGAGTTAGAGAGAGTCAGGTCCTCCCCCCTCAGTCAGGCTCTCTCTGTATCTGCCTCCAGGCAGAGTGGAGGAGCCAGAAGCAAAAGTCCCACACAGGTCAGAGACCTGCCCAGTGCAAGGTGCTGGCAGGGCAGGAATTGGGACCCCTTACAAAGCTGGGCAGGGTGGCTGGAGCACCTCTCCCAGTGAAGCCCTGCCAGCATCCTGGATTTCCCCAGGGCTCTGCTGAAACTCGCCTGGTGGTCCTGGAGCTGCTGCCAAACATCTGCCTGCATCTCACTGAGGTGACATCATCTGGAACCCTTTGTTTCCTCCTCTCAGGAGAGCTCCAGGGGTGGGAGAGCAGGGCTGGAGATCAAGAGGCCTCAGCAGAGCTTTGTGATAAGACAAAACCCTACAGACTTGGAATCTATTATCTCTCTAGATACTTTTTTTTCTCATTTCTCTCTGTATCTGACCCTATCTCAAATGACAGAAACCCATCCAAATCATCCTTTCTTCCCTGTTATTTTTGGCAATTAAGTCCCACACACTGCTGTTTGAGAGACTGACCTGGGCTGCTCTGGATGAACAGCATCAGTGGCAATGAAGTTTTTGACCAGCCCACCTGTCCTGGGCCACAGCCAGGATACTCTGGAGCATCCTGCAGTCATGGCCCAGCCACTCAGTCCCACACAGGGTGGAACAATCCTTGGCAAATGCTGATTTTTCAAAGATAACGCTTCAGTGGGTCTCAGTAATAAAGTTCTGCTATAATCTCACATTTCCAACAACTACTTAGAGTTGACTGAATGCTTTATTGCCCAGGTTTGCTTTCCTTCATCTCTGCCACCTTCACAGGACCAGGGACTTCAGATCACTCAAGGCCAGACAGAAAAAAACAAACCTGAACTTTCTGTTACCACTTGGGATCATGAATGTATGGACATCTGTCAGGTTCCCAAAGGAGCTGCTTTGCCTCACTGAGGAATTCCACTTGGACCTGGAAACCCCATGTCTGTTAGCACCATGTCACTGCTCAGATAATGAGATCTGAGTCTCAACAGCCCAACTGCATCCAGCACAGCTCTGTGCTGACACAGCTTCTGGTTCTGATCTGGGAGCTGCTGTGTTTGCAGCTCCTTGGCTACAGGCAGATGCTCTCAGATCTGCCTCCAAACCCTCAGCCCTGCAGCAGCCAGAGGGAGCAGAGGCTCCCAGGATTTCCTTTGGGAAGAGGGAGAAGCTGTTTTGTGTTCAGTGAAGTGAGAGTGGGATACAAGGCTGGAGGGAGAAGCTTTCTACCCCCATTCCTACCTGGAGCAGGGTAGATGCAGGCACTTCTTTTAGGGCAAAGCACAGGGAAAGATGTAATTTGAAGGATGCTCAGCCAAACTCACACAGAGCAACTGGTGTGGTTCATGCATTAGAGGAGACCAAGAAGATTTTAATCCCTCCACTGTCTTGTTCCCAGGTGAGAACTCCTTTCATGGGCTACTCTAAGGCCACACCTGCTCAAATATCCTCAGTCAGTGCTAGAGCTCATCAAACTTTATTTTTAAAGACAGGTTAACTGTGAAAAATGAAAGTTATTAACCACATTTAAATTTTTAAAAAAGGTAGAAACATGACAGGGTGGAACAGAGAGAATTTTAAACCTTTGGCTGGATATGCACAACATGACTGAAATAAATAAAAGCCCAAGGCCACTTTAAGCCATTTTAGGGGACAGTACTAACACAAGTAATGAATGGATGCCCTCAGAGTACAACTTACAGTGTGTTGAGGTTCTTCAGTCTTCTGAAGGCTCCAGGTTGTATCTCCTTGATGTGGTTGAAGCGTAAATCTCTAAAAGCAGAGGATATAAACCAGTCATTAGCCCAGGGAAGGGAGTGGAGAAGGAGTGGGGACAATGGCTGGGGTCTGCTCTTGTCTGCAAAGTCAGCCAGTAGCTGGGACAAGCCTACAGTCAGAAATTCATTATTCTAACTCCAGAGAAGACCAGATACTAAAAGGACTCAAGGGGTCATTCCCATGAGCAGCAGAAAAAAGTCTGCAGCAAAACACCCCAAGTTCATGTGCAATTACCCTTGCATCTCATTCTGATTTGTAGAGGAACACACATCATCGTGTGGACCCATAATTTAGCTCCCTACTAAAACTATCTTTGTTCTAAAATGGTTAAATCTGCTCAAATAACCTCACATAATAAGAATTTCCCATTTTGCTCTGCAATGCTCCAAGACTTAACAACAGCTTATCGCTGCCTGCATTTCAAATCTGTGCCAACCTCAATTAGAATTACTGGAGTCCAGGGGATTCTGGCAAATTTCAAGAGCTGCCCATGGAACTACATCAGCTTGGAACCCAAAAACACGGGGTTTGGATTGCTAATGGGATAATGAAATAAGAGCTAAGTGGTTTAACCTGCTTAACCAAGGAGAAACACTTCTACAGGGAACGTGCATTGATTTGGCACCTTGCATGGCCCAGTGTATTATAGAAAGTCACAAAAGGCTGACAAACAGGGATTGCTGCAAGTTTCTGTCCAAACCACACAATGGAGTGGATTTTTTTCTCCTGCACCACTTGATCTGTCACATTTAGGGAATACACAGCTATTTTTTCAGTTTAGGGCAGCCTTTTAAGGGCATTTGCTTTAAGAGGAAAAAAAGCACGAGTTACCCATTTAGATGGTAAAGTCACCCCTGGAGGCAGAGCTTAAAACAAGGATTCTACAAATAGCTACAATTGTTTCGAGTCTGGCAGCAACAAGAATTGTGGCATTTATAAAATTCAAATTAGAAAGAGGTGCAGTCACTGCAGGTAACCCCAAACTGACAGTGAGGATCCAAGGGGGCTGAAACAGCTTGGAGCAAATACACAGGAAGAGGCTGCACAATGAGCAAAGCTGATTTTATTGTAAGATCATGGACTCATAAAATCACAGATTGGTTTGAGTTGGAAGGAACTTTAAAGTTTATTTCATGCCATGCCCCTGCCATGGGCAGGGATACCTTCCATTATCCCAAGTTGCTCCCAGGCCAATCCAGCCTGGCCATGGACACTTCCAGGGATGGGACTCAAAATGTGGTCATTCTGTGCTAAAATTTTCATAATAATTTTTTTTACTTTTTAGGCAGAAAATGCAGGGCATTTTTACTTAAATGATACTGAATTATCAAATCTCTGCCTTGTTATCCCTTTGTTATCATTGGATGCAACAGCACATGGGCCAGTGAAAGTTGTTTTTTCTGTTATGGTTTTTTTCCTTTAACTTTTCCACTTTGACCAAAGAATTCAAAAGTCTTTCACCTCTCTTAGTGGTAAATACTGCACAGAGAAGAATTAGAGGGCAGAAAGAAACACAGTTTCACAATATTTTAAAACCCCAATATTTCTAATTGTAATTAACCTCCTCCCTTTGTCCATTGCAAGCTGCAGTCCCAAAGCATCTCTGACATTTTCAGGTGTGTTGGGCTTAGCTTGCATTGCCTCAAATGTGCATTTCTTGCCCTTCTTCCCTGACAATGTGAATTTGAGGGTATCTTTATGGATTTCCCAAGGCAGTGGCCACCACCATAAAGCCAAACACAACTAAACATTGGCAGCAGTGACAGCACATCCTGCTGCCTCTTCTCCACAGCCTCGTTAAAAGGAAAGGAGGAAAAACTAGACCAGGAAAAAAGGTGAAGAAATGCAAACTTGATTTATGCCCTGCAATGCACAAACACCAACCCCGTGCCCCAGGGGCTGCAAGGGGCCCTGTAATTAATCCAGACAGCTGGCTGCAGGTAATAGGGAACATTACAGACACGTGGGAGGGACACACAGGGGTCAGGGCTGGAGCTGGTGATGCTCAGGGAAGGCAGCAGGGAGCAAGTGTAAAATCCAGCTTTGGGTCACAGGCTGCAGGTGGGGACAAAGCCTCTGAGTATTTTAATGAACAAGGGCAACTGCAGTCCTTCAAACTACACAGAACTACAGTTCTTTTTAAACTACACCACCCCCAAGGATCAAGTAATAAAGCTTAGCTCATTATTTTAATGAAATATTTTAATTTTTCTTCTGTTTTCTCTTCCAGGTAAGGTCTCTAGATGATTCTCTGGACCTCAGCTGTCTTTCAGTCCTTTGGAAAGTTCTTTTTGGTTTGCTCTACATCACAAAGGCAACAGCTTTCCCCACAGACAAAAATGGAACAGAAACACTGCATCTCTTCTCTGAGCACTTCATTTCAAGAAATGATGTGAAATGACTGGAGAGAATCCAAAAGAAAGCAATGGGAATGATACGAAGTCTAGAAAACATGACAATGAAAAGAACTGAAATTGCTTTTTTAACCATAGATACAATAACTGTGGCAGGAAATTGCTACAAATAGGGCAAAGAGTCACTGACTGAAACTGCAGATTCAGGGCTTTAAAAAAAAATTATCTCAATTAGCAAGGCTCATAAAACACCCAGTGGATTTCAGGTGAGACAAGCATTAGCCACACATGGTTTAGGTTGGTGGGTCCTGCCCTGGAGGATGGCCCAGGCTGTTCTGCTCCCTGTACCCTAGACAGCATTAAAAGTACCAGTGTTGATGTCCCTGCACAGTAAAGAAAGTCCTTGGGCATGCAGAGGAACCTACATATTCCTCTTTACCTTATAAAAACCCCAATACTTTGGCTCATCCTTAGAGTTTTTATTCCAGACCTCGCCTTAGCCTAAAGCATTGCCAGCAGGGAAGGGCTGCACTGGGAATTCCCTGGCTGCACGTGTTTGATTGAGAACATTCCCTACAGAATTTGTCTCCTCTCACACAGAAACCCTTGTTCCTTGCTATTCCCAGGGCACTCACTCTGGAAATTTACGTTTCTTTTCAGGAACAAGTGTGCTTTTTACAGGGACCCACCACGGAGCCTCTCCCAGGGCAGCAGCTCCCAGCTGCCCCAAGTCCAGCAGCTGGGTTCCCTCCCTCCTGCCTGCTTCTTTCCACCTGGGAATTTGAAAAATGGGGGAGAAAATAATCCCTTGTGATTTAACTCTTCCCCCATGATTTCAAGGATGGCAGTCTAGGTTTACAGATGACCTTCCCACAAGGAACAGCTGCTGCTGAAGGATTCTGGATCCTCTTCTACCTTCACACAGAGTGGAGGCCTGGCACAGCAGCATCACCCAACAGATCCCTCTGGACAACACCAGTTTGACTGGCTCAGCTTAAAATCTCACCAAACCCTCCTGCTCTGACAGGAAAGTGACCTGGAATACGAAGATAATCCAGGACTTGCTGTAGAAGTCAGTCACCTTTTCTGAATTTGGGAATTATTTACAGAGGTTACAAAGAATGCCAGAATTTGCACATGGATGGGGAAATGGGTGTTCACAGAAGGCACTTGAATCTGTCTGAGCCTCTCAGCTGCTATCAGAACAATCAGAACTGCAAGCCTTGTGTTAAATAATTATCAGTGATTAGGATATAAAGCAATCAATGGCTTTTACAAGAAACTTCCACTTCTGTTTAATCTATTTAGGCTTTCACAGACTCATGTATTACTATGTTAACTAAGCAGATAATTAGCTTCAAGAGGCATTTTACTGCAGCTCCATGGAAATTACTGGGTTTGTTCCATTGAAGAATCCTTTGTGTTGCTGTGCACAGCAGTGATGCTGACAGTTCTGCCCAGAAAGTGGCAGCCACACAATCACTACCAACAATGACAGGAGAGTAAAGGTGCTTTTACACAGATAAGATGTTGAAGTTCCTCCCAGTGTTTCCTGAGGAAGGGAGGGTGTGAAAGACATCCTAAATATATCCTAAAAATATCCTATAAGTCGAGTTTTCAATATAGAACATTAATCAGAAAGATGCTGTTCCTCACATTTATCTGCACAACATCAGAGTCAGCTCTGCAGGTTCCCCACTCCTGCCAAACCACCCCAGTCCTGGCAGGAAGGGAAAGCTGCCTGGCTGAGATGCAAATGAACTATTCCAGCCTCACTGTCATCAGCTCCCCAACTCAGGAATGTCCCTGTCCCACACGAGTCCCCAAAGGGCTTTAATAAATGACAGCCTTCATCCCAGAAGCCCTTACATGGACAGCTGAGCCCTGCCAGCCCTGCAGGGCAGATGAGGAGACCATGGGGAGGCTCAGGGCTGGGCATTTTCCAAGTCCTGGCTATTTTGGGCCTTACCAGCTTAAGACACCAAGATTTGATTGTTCAAAGAGTGAAGAGGAAGGAAAATATGTTGAGCATGGAGATACAAGGAAATGGAATGATGGGATGGTGGCTGAAACAGTGGAGAGCGAGCAGCTGCAGGGAGCCTCACTCTGCAGAACAGGCTGTGGTTCCCTGCTCCACTCAGCTCCACTGCCACATCACTCAGTTTGGAGATTCAGGAACACTAGATTTTAATGAAGAAAATACCACAGGCATTCCTGAACCAAGATTTTTAAGATTTCAGCTCCCACAAACAGGAGTCAGAGTTTCAAAAGGGTTCCCTCAGTGTCAGCTGGGGCAGGCACTTGACCATAATCCAGCAGCCAGTGTATCAAACTGGTCTGATCTCACTTTTTCTGTCCATGTCAGCTGCTGGGAATGCTATGTCTGAAAGGCAGAGCCAGGGCAGGAGGGATCTGCTGGTGCCTCATTCCTGGTGGAATTATTTCAAATACCACCTGGCATCCCTTTAGCTCCTTCTAGGAAGGGTAAGAACAAGGAATACCTCCAAAACATAATTTTGGTCCTGAACACATGTTCAAGTAGGAAAATTACATAAAAAGGTGCTGAATTAATCAATGTTAGATAATATGAGCCATTACTTATTAGCAGTGGGATGAAGATTAGGGTCTGATCCCACCCAAAGCAGCTGAGTCTGTTCTTGGGCATTCATGGCAGCATGATTCTCTTAACCTAATGCATAATTCCTTTGCACCATCTATCCAAGATACTGCCTACATCAAAGGAAGAAAACTTTCCCTCCTCCTGAAGTTTGTTCTGACCCTGATTCAGAGGAAGTAAAATAAACACTTTAATATTAGGTCCTGTGTAGCTTAAGTGTCAGTCTTCCACTTTTTAAAGAACATGATCATTAAAGTTTTTACCCAGAATACACACACATTCTTTCACCAAAAAATATTGACTTCTCCTTAAAGAGCACAGGAAAGAGTCCTGGTATCCCTTTGGGGAGAGGGATGTGGTGAGGGCAACAAAAATACAAATACTCAAGTGGGAACCAGATGCTGAAGCACTGGGAAGTTCAGGAAAAGCAGGATTTTAAACACCTAAGGCAGCTACAATTACAAGACTTAGGATGCTTCCATCAAAAGATGCTGGAATATTTCTAAAAGGAAAAATATGTTTAAAACACCTTCCCCCTCCACATTTTCCTGCCGATGAAGAGACTTGTAAAAATAAAACATAAAGTTCTTGGTCACCTCTAGAAGGTTTAATAAGGATTAAATACTACAGTGAAAGAAGTCAGAAAGAGATTCTACCTGGCACATGCAGAACGTGTGGGTATGCATTTGATGGCTGCATATAAGATTATCACACTGAGAGGAAATGAGTAATCCCTTCTTCAACCCAAAACACACGACAGAGACCACAAACAGGGCAGTATTTCCAAGAAGTCATTTGCTCAGTAAACCTTTCCCCAACAAATGTATAAAATTCCTTCTCAAAATGTGCTCACTGACAGACTAAGAGACCTACACCCTGCCCTACTCCTGCAGGAGGAAGAGAGGAACTGAGCAGGCACCAAGAGCAGCATGAGGAAAGGAAACAAAACTTGTCAAGCTGGCCATGCTTACACTGCCCAATTAGCAACCAGGTCTGTGAACAACTGGGTCACCTTCAGTTCATGCCAGCCATGTGTTCAGATCCCAGATCCTGCCCTGTGCCCTCAGCTATGTTTCTCCAGCAGTACTCATTCATTATGTGCCCTGCATAATGCAGAAAGAAGAATAACCCATGGATAATTGGATTGCAATCCATTAGCTGCCAGCCAGAGGGGAACTTCTTTCCATGGATTTCTTCTCCTCATGCCCACACGTTTCGAAGTTTATTGTTTTAAATGTCACACTGCAGAACAAATGGCTGTGGAGGTTAAAGACCTATTGAAATTTTCGGAGTGTATGTTCCACAGCTGTTCCCTTCCTTGGGCTGCTGGCTGGAAGAACTGCCTGAATCCCAGTGGTAACCAGCAGATCACATCTGGATAATCGTGTTCCAATTGAACAGACACCAGCCAAAATACGTTTGCAGTTCTACACCATGAATTTTTATGGTTTATCTGCACACGTGTAGTCGTTCCTGCCATCCCATTCTCTGCTTGGGATAAAGAGAGAGGACTCCATTACCAAAGATAAATAGCCCACTGCTAAAACCAGACTTTGGGCCAGATCCTCAGCTGTACCCAGCTGGGATTGGGAAAGGAGGAGGGAAATGGCGACCCAAGAGGAGCCAGTAACAGCTCATCAATCCTGGAGCTGGTTCTGTGCCAATCCCAGCATCGCTCGGAGAAGGCGAAGGGCGGCTCCGAGTGCTGAGAGCTGGCTGCAGCCCCAGGGGCCAGCTGCCAACGGTGAAACACTGCCTGTGCCAGCAAGGAGACTTCCCCACTCTTCCAGGATGCTGAGAGAGGGTGGCACGGAGTCATGGAGGTCAGAAAGTCCCAAACTCCCAACTTCAAAGCAAACTCCATCTGGAAACTGCAGCTGTTCTTCGAGGGAACCGAGCTGGAGCCTGGGATCGGTGTGTGGAGCTGCAGTCACAGGCTCAGTCCTGTTCACACCAAAGATTAACTGTGGAAAATATCCCAATCCCACATTTTCTGCTCAGAATAACTCCGTGATCAAGACTATTCTTGCTATAATTGCAAATGTTCAGTCTGACACAAGGGTTCTCCCAGGAGAAACACTAACATACCATAAAAGCTGGAGGAGTCAGGGCTTGGTTAAGAAGCATTCCTTGATCTTCCACACTTAAAAAAAGTTTAATTACTCAAATGCTATTTATAACAAATATAAATGGGATGCTGGCCTGGAAATGCATTTGCACACACTAGATCTTCAGGATAGCCAGACAGTCAGGATTTTTCCTTGCCACACAAAGGCCCATGGCCTGCCAACAGAGAGCACTCACCAGGCTCATCTGTCTAGGATGAGGATCTCTGATCACTAATATGTGGTTTGCTTATTATAATGCAGACAGTAGTAAAAGAGGATAAAATGGATAAATCACCTTAAAAAATACTGGTTCATGCAGAGTCATCTTCCTTTGCAAAATTGCAATTTTTATATCTCACACCGATACTATTTCTTTAACATTTTAAAAGCCAGTTTCCCATTCAAGGTGGTGCAGGGAATGAAGTGTGCTGCTGCCAGAGGGAGCTTGGAACCATTGCAGAACTGGGAAAGAGCTGGTGACACAGTAAACTTCCTCTGCACCCAAAGGATCTCCAGCAGAAACACACTACGGCTCCACTGTGACAGCAAACTTTGCCTCATTTCAAACAGAGAACAGGAATGAAGCTTCAATGATGTCAGAAATACCTCAGTTCAGTCAATGAAACAAACCTTTTCCTCAATAAAATCTAGGTTTAAACAAGGAGGAACAAGTTACTTTGCTAAAATCAGTGTCAGGGTATTTTAAGTATTTTAAGTATTTTAATATTTCAAGATGCAGGGGAGTAAGGGGGAGAAAAAGGTTGGTAAGAGTGAGAAGTCAGATGCTGCAAGTTACTGCAAGAGCACATAAGCACTGCCCAGTGAGCAAGTACTGAGCAGAGTCACACTGAAAATAATCATTCCAGAACCAGCCCAGGCACTGAAAAAGCTTTGGCAGCTGTAGCAAGTGATGATCTTATCCTGTGGGCCACAAGACCCTCTGTGGTCTGCACCCACCAAAGCAGACCTGCATGGCAGCAGTCCAGTGCCAGCATTCTGCCCACAGAGTGTTCCTGTGGCTGCCAGCAGAGAAAGTGCATTAGCAATATTAGTGAGGTGTTCATGGGAGAAATGAAATACAATCGAGTTTGTTGTAAGCAAAGGGAAAAGCTGCTCAAACTCATGTTGGAGAAGTTTTGCAGCTGGCAGCAGTTTAAGGAAGATGAGTACGGAGATTAAATTTTGACAAGTCTTTCCAACTACTTACAGAAAAAGGGTCATCCAAGACAAGGGCTCAGATAAGAGTAGAATGAAGGGAAGGATTTTATCACTTGTCACTGCATCTTAAAGCCACCTTTAAATTCAGGATTAGTTTGGAATCACAGGGAAGTGCTCTTCTCTACCTATCAGTAAGAGCTCTTTAGGAGTCTCCAGGCACTCAATGTCCTTTTCTTCCACATTTCCTGTTTGAATGGACTCAGCCACCAGCTCCCTCACCTTCTTATTGCTCAAGGAATCTGTGAGTTGCCACAGTTGTTACTTTCCAAATAAGCCTTAGCTTTGGTTTGAACAGTTCAAGTGGAAAGTGGAAAATCAGTACTTAAAAATTCAGTACTGAAATGGTGTTGTATATATAAGGAAAGTGTTCATGTCACTGGAGACAAAAGCCTGAACTGCTCTGTTTCCTCTCTCCACTACACCCATATACAAATCTTTCTAAAATGCAATCTGTGTTCCTTCCCATAAGCTCAGTTTAACATTTATGACCTTTGATTCCCCAAAACTGTCTTCCAGTGCTAGCCCTGGAATTACTCTCATTAAATTTTTCAATTCCCTCGATTGTCCCATTAGCAATTAACTGATGCCAAAAGCAGCAGTTTCTGTTTTGTGTTTTAAAAGCAAAAATCAGTTCTTGAGGCAGATAATTCTGGGGGGAAAAAAGAGGATAAAATATACCCTTAGTTTGACTTTTTTTCCCCCCTTCTTTCTAAAGACCATGCAGGTAAGAAAGGAAAATGAAGTGGTTACTCACAGAATGTTTGTCTGGGGCGGGATCTCGGGGATGGTTTCCAACATCAGATGCATGCATCTCACTGTGGTCCTGAAGCACAGGCAGCGGCTGGGGCAGGAGCAGGAGAAACCAGGCAGGAGGAGAAAATACAAAAAGCCTCCAAGAGCTGAAGGTTTGATCAGCATGGTGTTTGCTGGAGCGTATTTGCCTCAAATCTGAGCTGCAGGGAGCTGACAAAAAAAAAAAAAAAAAAAAAAAAGTTTCCCAGCGCCGAGGTCCAGGAGGAGGGGACTCATCAGCATGTGTTTGCAATTAAATTAAGGCAGTTTGACAGTCCAACCGCCCACCCTCTGCCATTCTGCACATCACTGGAGATCACACTGTCCCCACCCCTCTCTGATTGTGGCGCTGAAATACAAACTCTTCAGTTTGATCTGTTTTCGCCTTGTTGTTACTTTTAAACAGCAAGTTAACTCCTCACCTTCTGCTCAGGCATCTGTCTGAAAGCACAGTGCACCTCCACGGACAGCAACCAAAAAATGACCCCGTGCTTCCAGGGCTGAGCTGGGATGCAAAAGATCCAGGGCCAAGGCTTTTATGTCAATTATTTTTGCCTTAGCACATTTTTCAGACTAAAGAGAGAGCCTTATCTAACAGCCTATCAAGCGTATTGTGCTGTAAGTCTTTCAGGAAAGAGGCTGTCTCTTACTACGTGTAGTTACAACATCAAGCAAAAATATGCCTCCAACCATTGTGTGGGCATGGGATGTAACAGATAAGGGATTTTAACAGAGATAAATAACCTGCAAATAAAGACAAAACCACACCCTGGAATCTGTAAAGTTTCTTAGGCAGAGTGAAAGTTGATTCATTTCAAAGGTCTTTGACCAAGTATAATTTCTTTCAACAAGGATGTCATTTGGAAAAATGTCAGGGTTTTTGAGAAATTCAAGGCAACTGAGGAATGAAGAGGGAAAAAGCTCATGAAACTTACTGAGTTTGAACTGTAGGAAATGCAGTCCTCCATTTGTTTCTCCCTACTGGATGATAAAATTGAGATGCAAAGGCAGGATTTGTTTCCAGTTGAATTAATCACCTTTATAAAAAGCTACAGTGAAACCAGCTCATCTTTAGGTTTCAAGCTATTACTACCCAAGATCCTAAGTTGGGCTGGGCACGACAGAGGCATTAACACACATTAAGTTATAAAGGTACTTGAGGAATTTCCAACACATAATGTGGCAGGGCAAATGAAAGCTTCCCATCAACCTGCACTTCTGCTCTGTACTGTACACTGCAAAATTATTAATGTGGCAAAGAGGAGTGACATTTAAACCTTCCTGGTTCAGGTTCTCTCTCACTTGAGCATTTGGGGAGAGCCTTGGGTTTGGGGTTTCACCTAAAATTTCATGCCATGGAAGGTAAAACATGTATTCTTTTGTCGAGCTATAAAAGAGAATTATACTGCAGGCTGTCTGCACTTAGCCTCAGGTAATCAGCTGTTTGTTTGCCCTGCCATCACCTGGAACTCAAGCAAGTTCACTGAAGTGATGGTTTTGGGCAGAGTGTCCTCTAGCGGCCACCCAACCCAGCCCAGGCCATCCCTGCTCACTAAAACGGGTGGGAAAAAGCCAAATTTTCATCTTCAGCCTTCATACAAGTAGTGGCAGCCGAAATCAGACTGCTCTGGTGAACAGGGCAGGTTTTATTTCCCCTGAGGCATTAAGTGCATTAGCAGCACACCCTCCATGTGCACCAGGCAAAATGCTGTACGTGAAAATCTTCCTGACTGAAGCTCTCTGTCCTTCCAGCCTCACTGCTCCCCACACCAACCCCTTCCAAAGCACAGCTCTTCTGCAAAGCTGGGAAAAGAAGCAAAAATGCTGTCTCCAAACCATGCATCAGTTATTTTGGAGCCACCATTTCCCCTGGCACATCCGACCGCTGTGCAAATGTGATGCTTTTGCTTTGTGCCTCTGTGGTGCATAAACTCTGAGCTCTAAACCAACCCCCTGCAACAACAACAAAAAAATCCCTTTTTATTTGTATTGCAAAGAGGAGAGTTGGGCCAGGGCTCAGTCCCATTTCTGTGGGATGAGTCCTGTCTGTGGAATTGCATTTCAGAGTCTGGCTGTGCTGTGGGGGAGCAGCTTCAGGATGGATTGAGGGGGATTTGCCCACTGCTTTGCAGAAATGGGATCTGAGCAAAGTCAGATTTAACAGAGCATGGGGAATCATTTCAGTGCAAGAAGGCAAGTTCTGCAGCACACACATTTTCTGAGAAGCAGATCTTCACATCTCTCCTGCCCTGCTCATCTCCCCTCGTGATAAGCAGGATGTAGTGAGGGTTAAGGAACACCAGCAATCCCAGGCCCCTTACTCTCACATTAATTTGTGTAATTTTCCATCAAATTCTTTTAAAAGGAGTGTGCAGCTCTGAGCAAGAAAAAAACTTATCTTCTGAACACCAGGAATGATGTCAACCCTTGTGTCCCATGCTCCAGCATTTCCAGCCTCTGTTACGCAGGCTTTTCACACCTGTAGAAAGCAAGAAAGTTGGGGAGGTTCCCTCAGGTGGGTTTTTTCCCCTTCACCCTTTGTTTTTTAATTTTTAACTCTCCCTTCTGTCTCTTTTTCTTCAGCAGGAGGATTTCCCTCAGGGGACCTGCCCCCTCTCTACACCCCAGGGAACTGTGATGTTCTATGTTTTACAATGAAGTGAACATAAACATCATCTGACAAATTTAATTTCCTCAATACCATTTGTATGACACATCCACGGCTTTCCAAAGCAGAAAAGGATTTTCTTTCAGCACGCATCACGTGAAGGAAAACATTAATGTTGAACTAATCTCCTGTTATAGCTGGGAAAAGGACATTTATCATACACACAGATGACAGGAAGAAACACACAGACAGGCAATTATCCTATGGAATAAAGGTTAACAGACTCATTTAATTAGCAGCAGCTGTATTTGTTATTATGATCAGATTCCTACCACAGCTGAAACCAAAATATTGTTCTCAATACTGGAGAAATGAAAGCCTTGAACACTCACTCTTAAAACTCTGCATTAATTAAACACTCAGACAGAGCCCAGGGGACAAGAGGGGAGCTGCAGGTCAGAATGCACAGAACAAACTCCTGACATGTTTGGTTCAGGCAACTCCTTGAAGTACAGAAATGGATGAAATCACCTTTTGGTATCAGTTGTTTACAGGTCAAACAGCCAGGGAACTACATTCACTCTTTAACCACTCAGGCACATTGGATCTAGATCAGTCCTGCGTGTGCTGATCCCAAAATTCTTCCTGCACAAGTGCATTACCTCAAGGTTTGGAATTCACCATCTGGGCAGGTTTGAGAGATCACATTCTGAGGAGTCCATCTAAAACTCTGCACCTGCACCACACTGTTAAGCATTTTTACTGCTGTTTTTGTGTCTTGACCTCCAGTTATGGAAATAAGCACTCACAAAGTATTCTAATCACAACATGTTGCAAAGTCACATTAAGAAGGCTAAAAAGTCTTTACTGTATTTATTGATACAGAAACACTAATAAAGTTTAAATTGCATAACACTTCTGCATGCCTCAGGCCAACTGTACTCTTATATACAAAGATTTTTCAGCTTACACACTCATGACTAAAGCAGCTTGAAGTTAAGTTCTTTTTGCAAAGTTGCTGCAGGGTCAAAACCTAAAAGGAATCATAAAAAAAGTGACAACTACTGAGAACACAGAAGGAAACAAAGCAGGTACAATTCCTGGACAGCTCACAGATCCATACAAACCCAGCTCTGCCTCAATCCCTCTGTTAGAAATGGCTACAAAACTACAGTGCAAGTGCTTGTGCACAGGGAAAATGTATTTACAATTCCCCTTTATTTACAGGCTATAAGCAATACTATTTCACAGTTATATTATACATAAAATTCTTATCTCTTTAGATCTGTTTCGATCTGTGGAGGTTTTTTTGGACAAGGGGATATTTTGACAACCTAGAACATAAATTTCCTGTATATATATATATATATATATTTATTTATTCAACCTTATCCAGGAAAAAATAGCAGTATTTATGCATCTTATAGAAAGCTACAAAAATCTAGCAAATGTAATAAAAAAGGCAAATCTGGTGAAAAATCTGATAAACTGGGGCTGGGATGGGGATAAAAACCAAACAAGGGATAAATGAAAGATAATCCTCCCTCAAATGGTCAGCTTTAACAGAATCTCTGCAAGGCTTACTAACAGGAACCCGAAGTTTAACGTCATTTTAAAAGGAATTTCTTTAACATTGTTGTGATTAAACTGAAGGATGACCTGGTAGCCAAAAGCAGGAGGCACCCAGGACTATGGAGGGGTGGGGAAATTGTGCCACAATCCAGAAAGGCACATACCTGGCATGACACCCATTAAGCAGAATTTTCCAGCAAACAAGAGGCCACAGCCTGTAGGGAAGCACTGAGAATCATTACACACAGATTCTATCAACCCTCTATTACCACCACATTCAGGAATTGCATTTGTAGAAATAAATTGATGGGAGTTGCCAGAATCCAAGGATGGTGATGTGCACCTTTACAGGAAACCATCAGCTCAGTGGCCACAGAACTGCCCCACAGCAAATAAATCAAAATCCAAGAGAGCAACTTGGGGTACCATTGAGACCAGAAGTGGAGACAGAAGCAAAACCCAGCCTGTGACTGTGTTACATGCCAGGAGCCACATGATACTGGATTATCAGACAATATTCCCAAAGAGACACAACAATCCTGTTAAGCAAGGAAAAGTCCTCCACTTCAGGCTTAGACATACAAGTTATTCATTTATTTTCAAAGCCACACAGAACTTTGAAACCATTTTTCATGAAGCAGGTCGTGGAACTCAGGACCATTTGGCAATACAGTCTTCACTCATTCCTCCTCAGAAAATGAGGAGACAACACACATTAAAAAAAAACAAAAGATATCAGAGTGATACCAACTTAAGTGCTTCTGATGGGGCAATGCCTTAACACAGCTTCATTACCTGCTGAGAGAGCTTTCCATGCCCCCCAGCTTCAAGAATATCTCATATCCACACAAACTCCAACCTTTACCAGTTGAGGCACATTTTCCAGACAGGCTGAACCAAGTAAACCTCTTCTAAACACAGCACTTTATCATCCACAGACACTGTGGACTCCCTGTTCCTGGAACTGCTCAAGGCCAGGCTGGATGGGGCTGGGAGCAACCTGGCCTAATGGAAAGTGCTCCTGTACATGGCAGGGGTTGGAACAAGATGGTCTTTAAGGTCCCTTCCAACCCAAACCTGTGATCCTATGTGATCATATGTGATCCTGTGTGATCCTATGTGATCCAATGATTGAATGGCATCTCCTTCCATCACCATGACAGAGAGATTTGGGAATAAAAATTACAGCTCACATCCACAGAACTGCAGAGTGACAAGTCTTTCCATATGAACCTGTTAAAATTCCTATTCCATTGCTGCAGGAATAAAATCACCATCTGAGCAGCTTCACTCCACTGTGGAACACTTGTGAACAAGCTGTATTCTGGCCACCTTGCCACAGCAGGGGCACACACAGGAACACCTGAGCACTGCATCAGTTTGGCTCTCCACACTGCTCTCAGGTTCTGCACAATTTACTGCTGATTTACTGCTCCTCATTTACTGCTCAGGCTGGTGCTCTGCACCTCACTCTGCTCAGCCCAGACAATCTTGAGTTGTCTCACACAAGAGCAAAATCCATGGATACTGCTTTCAGCTTGTACAAACTCACTGCTCTGCAGCTCTTCTCTACCCTCTTCCCTGCTCAGAATTACTCTGCAAACATTTCCAGAGGTAACACTCCCATCCCTGACTGCCCTTGCATCCTGTCAAACAGCTTTGCAATTCCTTACTTGCCTCCATCACTTTAAAAAGAACCACAAAACCCCAACAACTCATTCTCTAGAAGGTGTCTCCCATTAACAAAACCAGTATTTTGTGAAACCCTTTTTACTGAAAAATTATATACAATTTACAAGCAAAACAGACCAACCAAAGGGGAGCTGATGCTTTCCTTCTCATTCAAAGCCTGGATGCCACAAGGGTAATGCCAAAAATTCTTTCCTTGCTGTAAAAATTGTGCTTTTCAGATTACTGGAAGAAACATGATTTGCCAGGTCAGGTTTTAACTAATAATCTTCATCCTCCATTAAACACACACCATGGCAAATACATGGCAGGTTTGGGATGTCTCTCATGGGAGAGAGCACGGACAGGAAAGGTCTTTGGGGAACTGCTTAGGAGTTTTTCCCAACTGATATTAGGTAGAGCAGCCATGAGATTTTTAGGAGTATCTCCTGCAGTTAGTTTCGAGGGAATTAAATCCTCCTTTCCATAAGCAGCTGAGCACTTCACCAACTTGCTTCCTAAGGAATTCCTGCTGTAGGATTAAACTATAGCACACGACTGAGAAGAAAGAAGGAACTCAAAAAAAGCTATAATGTCAAAGTTTACAGCAGCCACATTCCCCAGCCAGCCTACTGCCTCGGGTGTCACATTCGCAGGCGAGCAAGTGGGACACGTTTGTCAAGCCCTAAGGAATACTTTATTCTCTGCCTACTTCCCACTTCCTAGAAGAACAACAACTACTTTTCCCTGTAATAAAGCAAGTAATACTTCAAGGGATCGGGCAAAGGCAGGCTCAAGACCTTTTCTCTCAGAAAGTTCACGGGAGGCTCTGGCTTTAGTTCGGAGGCTTTGTTTTCCTCCTCCTCCTCCTCCGGCCTCTCGTCCTCCACGTCCTCGCTGTTGTTGTTGTCGTCCGAGGGGCTGGAGATGCGGCTGGCAAACACCTCCTTGTCCAGGAACACGATGGTCTCCATGCGCCGGCGCCGCACCCGCCTCCTCTTGAACCTGGGGGGGCTCTGCAGCCCGTTCCCAGCCCTGCCCAGGGCCTCCTGATGGATGATTTTCTTGATGGTGCCTCGGATGGCGATGCGAGCCAGGTCCTGCAGGCTGCGAACGGCCACCGGCGCTGCAACCGAAGGAAATCCGTGAGCGGGGATGGAGAAGCTCCCCCAGAAGTCCTCCCAGGAAAGGTTCTGTTTGCTCAGATTAAATCAGGCCATTTGAATTCCCTGCTGGGTTTACACAAGCAGCCCCATTCAGCTCCTGTCAGCTCGGATAAACCGCGTTGAGACTTTCCGAACAAAATCGAATTGTGCGCTTCTCTCATTAAAAAATTTCCTGCCTTGATTTCAAGTTCTCAATTATTCTATGATGCACACCCTAAAGATTGTATGAATGCAGGCTTGGTGATGGGAGCTGTGACTGTTTAATGGCTTAGAATAAGGTACTTCCCTGTGGTAGATAACTAGACCTGAAGACTGTTTAATTCTTCCATAAAATGATTTTTCTATTGTACAGCTCCTTCAGCTTTGCCAAGTTCTGCTCTTATAAAACACAAGTACTATTTCTGCTCTTCAAAAACTACTTCAGACTTCAGTGGGTGAAGACAGACTGGAAACCATTTTGTAGAAGTAAATTTAGAAACATTACAGTAAGTTACTGTATTAAAATGCCTCCCACAATAATGGCCTGGAAGACTATTCTGTCTTTTGCACTTACTTTCTGCCAGCCTAGAAATGCAGCAAAAATTTTTAAAAAATGCATAGATGCACACAGATCCACAAACTAAAATGAGTTAAAACTGACACAAAAAGTCCCTGTCCTCAGCCAACAAGTGAGCTTTCCTGGGACCTGAATGAAAGCAGCAGAAAATAACTGTGTGTAATTTATGTGCAGGTCTCACTACAAAGCAATAACATGCTGAAACATGCACTTACTGGACTCTCCAGCATGCTGTGGGTTGTTTCCTGAGCTCTTCTTTGTCATGCAGACACCTTTCCAGGTTAAGACCCAAGCCTGACTAATCTCTTTATGAAAGTTCCTCTGTCTTCCTGTGTTCTTAAGAGGCCTCTTGACACTGAAATCTTAATCTAAAGATTGGGGCCACTGATACGACCTGCATTTCAAACAGCTAACCAAGAACTGCACAACTTGTATCCCTCAAGCATTCCAGGTTCAGGATAATTCTGGATTGCTGGGGGTGAGAGTCTTTGGGTAGATACAACATTTGTTCACAGGTACTTCTTGTGTATTTTCCTCTCCTAGTGGCACAGTGAGAACCCTGACAGGATTCAATCACTCAGGACTGGAACAGAATGTGCAAAAAAACTAGGATAAAACACCCTGCAAACTTCAGGTAAAACTTCACAAGAAATCATCTGTGTTTAGAATGAGGCCCAGTGGAAGTTGTCCCTGTCCACAGCAGGGGTATTGGAATTAGATGATCTTTATGCTCCCTTCCAACCCAGGCCATTCTGTGAGTCTGTGATTTAGAATCTATTTCATTCAACCCCAATGCTTGCACAAGACAGAAAACCGTTCAACAAAAGGAAGGACTTGAAGTAATTTTCCTTGAAAGGATTCCCAGGGGTGTTGCAGCTCACAGCCAAGCAGCAGAAGGAATTCCCCCATGCTCAGGAATGTCTGTACTCACGTAAGTGAACGAGCCTTGATTTTCCTGAATCTGCGTGGTTTGGCTGAATCAAAGGAGCAAAAGAAACAGCAAGAATCTTCTTTGTCTCCCAGGCAGAAGGACCAGTCCGAGTTATCTTAGTCAACTGAAGTAAAACCAGGAGATTATTGTCAATTGTGGGAACTACAGTGAGATTTTTGAAAAAAAAAAATGAACAAATTGCTTTTCTGCCTGGACAAGTTGAAGTGCTGGAAGCTACAACAGTAAAATGTAGTAAGGAGAAACAACGTTGGTTGTTTGAAAAAAAATTGGGAACTCCTTGCAGGATTAGCCCCAGGTAATTTCAACTATTGCTACAGAGCATGGGCACTGGTAATTTGGGTCACCCAGATCTTCCTCCAGGCTGGAGCAGAGCAGCTGTGTCTGACCTCTGGGAAAACTCCTGAGTCACCACGAGCACGTGCTCCTGAAAAGGTCTGGAATCAAATCTCCTGCCCCAACCCACTGCACAGCCTCTTACTGGGAAGAAACCCTGCACCCTGCTCCTCTCACCTTCCCTGACAGAGGTAAAAGGTCAAGAACTTAACCCACTTTTCACTAAAAAGAATCCACTGACATTTGTAAATAGAGACATCCTGCATGCTCTTTCAAGAGCCAGTCAGGGTGCAAAAAGTTGTGTTTTGCCACTAAGCACAACACTAAATATAAAATTAAACAAAACTTTGCTCACATTTTCTGCAGTGTAGAAGTAAAATTGCAATTAACAACAGATTGCAACATATCAAAGATTGCAGAACTATAAATTTCTTAAATATTACGAACATGCAGTGTTCAGTTTTCAGTCCTAGTGAAAACCAGTGCACTTAATTCTTTCTTTCAGCCTGTTACAAGGGCAAGATAAAGGAATAGCTACTGACTAAACCAAGATTAAAACTAAGAATAACTGAAATGTAAGTAAAACAGCACTCAACCTTCTCTTCTAGAGGCATGACAAGAATTCCCCCAACTTTCAACAGGTTCTTCATGTAGTCCTCGTGCTCCTTCTGGACTCCAGCACCACAGTAAACACGGTCATACTGAGTGCAGTCTGGAGAAATCTCCAAACAATTGCCTATGACAAAGGATGGCTCACAAAATTCAAACCTGAAAGTGAAAAAAGAATTGTATTAGACAAGAACACGACAATTTATCAAATAAATTATTTTCACAATTCTGGAAAATTTGAAGTATGAAAAACACTTGAAAAAAAACACACAGTTTTACAGGATTTCTCCTCCAAAGCCCATCTATTCTAGACATTATTGTAAAAGACCACAGCTAGAAGTCTCAAAACCAGAGCAAAATGAGGTCAGAATTCATGGATTAAAATCTCCAAAGGCTAAAGATGCATAATTTCATACTTGAGCTGCAGGTATCTCTTCAGAACAAGCTATTTTTAGTCACCTGATGCTGACTCAGTTGTAATATGCAAATACAAGTATTAGCCCTGCACTTCCAAATGTCAGTCTTTTAAGGATTGCACCTGCGTTTATTTTTGCATTTTCAAAAGCTTTTAACTGGTTTTCAGATGTGGGGAATTACCACCTCATGCCACAGAGGTAAGATGTGCTGAAACCAATGGGAAGTTTTGCCATCAGCTTCAAAAGAACTGTGATTTCACCCTTCATAAAAAAAGACTTTTTGCCTACAGTATTTCTGACTCCCTTTAAAAGAAAAATGAGTGATTCTCTGATGCCTCTGGTTTTCTTACAAGCTCCAAAACTCCCTAAATTTTAAGCCCTATGTTTAAAGGCTGATTTTGGTAGAAGTTGTTCAACACATCCATTCTTTTACTGTTATCTTGAGTGGCAGCTGAACATAGCACCTATTGATTCCTAAATGCTTCCTGGAGCTTTCTGGGTTTGCAAAGAGGGCTGGACATTCAGAGCAGCCAGAGAACAGATCCTGCACACGCTGTTCCAGGAGCACAACCCAGCAGACATCACTCAGCAAAGCAAATTTTCCAGGCATGTTGATTTCTGAATTCAGCTTGTTTTTGCTCCATAGCTATATTTGTCTGGAGAGAGAAGAAAGTCTTCCTTAAAACATCTCCTCTGACTGAAAAAAACCCTGTTGAGCACCATCCATGCCAGAAACTTTCAGTCTTCTGCCAACATGCAGAAAATACAACCCCATCCTCAGCAGCTTCCCAGGGCAGCAGGAACAGAAAAAAGGCTGAGTAGCCTAAAATCCTGCATGTCATGATTTTAATTTTCTGCCTCCCAGGAGAGGAGGATATCAGGTATTCAGAGATGCTTTGATTCCCCGTTTGAACAAACTGTGAAACAGATCCAAAAATGTGACAGCCACAACTTTTATTGCTGAGGTTACTATTGGCAATGGTTATCTAGCTGGGAAGTTATTACTTGTGACAGCTGCAGAATGGAGGGTCTAAGGAAGAACATAAATCAAATTCCAGGCAGTTTTAGTACCAACTTAATCATCATAAAACTACCTTCATATTTTAAAATGCCATTTTCCCTTCTTCTCAGATAAAACATATTAGGCCACCACAAAGACCAGTTCATAATTTCATCACCATGCAGGCTCTCAGATCACAAGCACAACCAAGTATTGTTACTTTCAAGTTTTAAGCTGTTACTGAAGTGCATTTAAAAATAAACAAACTTCCCCAGCTCCCTCTAAGCCCTGCAACATCAGCACTGCTATTAAAAACACTGCAAACATTTCTGAAACTCCCCGACACACACAGGCTTCAAAGGTCACACATTGCAGCTCAGCAAGCCTAAGGAGCCCGAATCCTCAGATTACCCTGAATCCAGAGGGGCCACATAGGAGCAAGAACTGCCCTGAGTAAAGCCAAAAGCACAGAATTAATCCCACCAGGCATTTTGCACTCTTACTTGTCAAAGCTGTCGCTTGTTTTAATGAAAAAGTCCAACTTCTGCTTGGCGTACTCGATCACGTCAGAGTGAAGCTCCACGCCGTGGTTAACCCCAAAAGGACCTGCAAGTGCACAACACCAGGGAATGGCAACAGCAACAACACAGGCTCCAGCTGGATTAATACACTCTGGGTTCCTTCCTCCAGCAGATTGTTCCATGAGGGTCAGAGTTGGTGCTTGTGTAGGGTCAGCTCTCTCACTTCTACAATGGGATTTGCAGCCCTATACCTGAAATTTCTGGCAGGAAATCAGCTTCTTGTGCACAATTGATTCTGAATAATTTGCTCTTAACTATGGAAGAAACTTCTCTATAGGAGGGAAACACTGATGCCATTGCTGTGAAAGCGACCACCTGGAAAAAAATCCCAATGGCCTGCATGTTTTAGCACATCCATGTTCTTTTTATACCTCCTTGCTGATATGCTAAAAAACTCTGCAATTAATCAGCAACAGTCATCATACACTGTACCTAACAGCAAAAACAAACTGGAGCATACAGAATTTGTTCAGCACTCATGATTTTTATTCAGAACTAACAAGGTAACTTTTGCAAAAAGAATATGAAAGCCCTGGAGTTATGTACTGCTATTCTAAGTAATGTCAACAAACCTAGGAGAAAATGACAAATGGGAAATGAGATTTTACCCTGAGAATAAACATCCCAGCAGTTAAAATTCTGGACACTTCCTGAAAATTTACGTAAGTACCCTAGAGCCACTTGCTAGGTATCCTGGCAGCACAACTCTGACTGAAACACTGCAGGGAGAATTAAAATTGTCCAATTAAATTTGGATAATTTGCTTTGTGCCACTGTAGATGTGGTCACAAAATCAGTTTTGCTGCACTGAAGTGTTTTCCAGAGAATATTCCCACCTGTGTGTTAGGGAGCTAAGAGTCCAAAGCGGATCTCAAACATGTCTCAGTCCAGACAGGACTGTGAACACACACCAGGCACAGAGCAGGTATAGTCACAGCTTTTTGTGGACCTGCTCAGTCCCAGTTTGAACTCTGTACTCCTGATCCTGACCTGGCATCTTGCTGAAGGGGAAACAAACCCAGGTTTGTGTCCAGACCTGTTGGACTCCACTACAGCCACCTCTGGAACTACATTGCTGCCTGTTCTGATCTGCCACAGAAATCTGGATCCCATCCAGTCCCGGAGAGAAGGTTGTGAGTATCCTGATAAATTGCCGAGCTGGATTAATGCATTCTTTACTTCCCCAGCTACCTTTTTAGCTCCATTAGCGGAGGAATGCCTCATCCCTGATTTTAAAACCCTTTTTCAAAGCTCTAACACATACAGTTAACGTGACTGAAGAGGTATTTACCCAGGATGAGTCCAACCATGGAGCTCAGATAACCAGTGCCACTGCCAAGGTTCAGGAACGACAGGCCTGGCTGCAGGTCCAAAGCTTCCATCACCTCTGAGTAAATGCACGGTGCTGAGAGATGAATATTCCCATGCTTCCAGGCCAAGTCCTTGTAGGCATTGTCTTTGAACTCCTCCAGGTAGTAATCTGCCCGATCAATGGCTCGGAATGCCTGTTCCACCAGCTCTGTCCTGATGTACTGGGCCTCCTTCAGGTTATCAATTAATTCATCGTTGTCTTCTCCCGCACTCACCGCGCCTCCCATCTTCAGCAGCCTCCTAAAAACACTGGAAGTGAAATAACAGCAGAGCAAGGTGAGGTCCAGAACGTGCACTCCAGCACTAAGTGATGCTGCTGTACATGGAGTACTTTGAGAGAGGTCTTCACGTACTCCAAGGGCCACAAGCTCCAGAAAATCCTCACCCCAGTGCTCCCGTCCCCCATCCCGACAATGGAAAACAAAATGCAGCAGATCTGGCATCCAGTACCTGACACCAGTGGGGGAAAAAAATCACAATAGGCAATTTCAGTGTGCAAGGCCTGTCTTCAAACCCTCCCATCGTTTTACCAGCACATCAGCTGAGCCCTTTTATATAAAGGATTATTCCAGCTCCTGTGCTTTGGGGTCATTTTTCACTGCATGCCCAAACAACAGGGCAAGTTTGGGCTGTCTGTCAGAGCCCCTGTCACACACAGGCTTTCTACCTCTAACAGCACCAATGGCAACTGAAGAGACTAAGACAGGCAGAAAATCCAGAAAAATCTCAAAGTGCATTTCCTTTGAACGTGCATCAGGATGTTGATTGCACAAAGGTTCAAAATACCCAACAAAACTCTGACCTGTCAACCTTGCTTACTTTGGCAAATGCACTTTAGCAAATGCACTTTCACACAGCTCATCTCCAGAGCCTGAGCCACCACCATTAGCAAAGCACTTAATGACACAGACAGCAGCTCCAGAGAGAATTCCCACTGCAGCCTACAGGTTTTAAAGGAAAACGTATGGGGGAACAAATCCACTCCAAATTAACCTGGCTTCTTCTCCCCTTCTCGTATCTTAAGGAAAAAAAAAAAAAATCCAGAAAGCACAGCGTGATTTTTAAGACGTGTTTATTTACAATGCCTTTCTCTGCTCACAGTAATAGCCACAAAGCAGCAGCTTTGGAGTTCATTCCTGGGATCAGAAGATCTGCCTACAGTGAAATTGTTGGGGTTTATTTGTTAGGTTCAGCCAGAGCAAATTACACACTTTCATTTTCTCAGGAAACAAAGCAAAGCTACAAGAAAGACTCCAAGGAGATTTCACAGTTATTCAAATAACACACTGTTCTGATTACCTGTAGAGGCACACAAAACAGGATATACTTAGGCAGGGAACTCGAGCCACTTCTTAATCCATTCATGTCTCAAACACATCAATCCAGTTCAAGACCATTAACAACACTGGAAATAAAATACCACCACTCCACTTTCTACAGTTACTCCTTCATTTTCTCTAAAAAAATGATTGTGTTTTATTACTTCACAGTGGGAACACATCAGGTTGAAGGTTCAGGTGGGTTAATCTACCAATTATTTTCCCCCCTCCTCTTACACGCAAAAAACCTCATTGCATTTGCAACATAGGCCTGCCTGTATCTTTGGTCTTTTATTTAACATTCCACATTAAAATACTCTCTTCACCGAGGATCTTTGATTCTCTTGACTTTCCTTTATATATTTTTGTTCTTAAGCTGCCCTCATCCTTTCACTCTTTTTGCTATTAAAAAAAATAATTTTAAAAAAAATCTACATTTTTAGATTTGAAATGTGAATAGGAAATTGTGCCTTTAACAGCGCTCCACTTTGGATCTCCAACAAATTCCTGCTGATGTACGCAAGCCCCACTGGGACAACTGGTCTGACCTGGATTTAGCTCAGCTCCAGGGACAACAAGGGCTCTTCCATGTTCTACACCATGAAATCAACAACAAACACAGCTGCCTGAGACATTTTCATAACGGGATCAAGGAATAGCTGGGCTGTGACAGGTGTCAGTCACTTCTGGAATCATCGCTTTCACTGGACATTAACTTACAACCTGTAAAATTCACGTTTTATAGGCAGAACTTAAAACGCTGGCATTCAAACTCCTCTCTTCATGTGACTCCACGCATTTGCAAAACTTGGTGGAAAACGGGAACCAAGCAAGGCTTGTTTTTATTAAAGTTAAAAAAAACACAACAAACAAACAACCTCTCTCCCTCCGCAGCAAACTCTGGGAGCATTTTCCTCACTTCTAAAGCCAAGCAGAGATTTCCCCAAATCTGAGCAGGGACAAAGTCCACACGCAGAAATTCGGACCGCTGCCCAAAACAGAGACACCAAAGGTGGCTTTGCGTGTTGAAACATCCCCTCGTTGCCATCTTTCCCTTTGAGAGAAAACAAACCACAACACAAACCGTGCGCCCAGCCTGGAATACAACACTGGCACTGGAGCGGTTCCTGGCCGGGCACACCAGCAGCGCTCGGGGCAGGGCTCACAACAAAGCACAAGGCACAGAAATGGGGCTGCTCACCCCCGGTACATCTCCAGGGCAATCCCTGCCCCGGCACAGCACTGCCAGCGGCAAAGGGGACGTT
>WEIU01006558.1:124300-145098 GCA_013389925.1 Aegithalos caudatus | reverse complement strand
GGAGCGCACCACTGACGCCCGGCGGGGGGCGCAGTCCGGGCCGTACCACGCGGAGCCGGCGCGGGGGGCAGGGCTGTACCACGGCTCCGGCAGGGGGGTACCGGGGCTGGAGCCGCCTGGAATCGGCTCCAGCAGATACGGGGAAAACTTCCAGCAGCTTCTCCCAGAAGCCGCCCCGCCACCAAAAGNCTCCAGGGACAACAAGGGCTCTTCCATGTTCTACACCATGAAATCAACAACAAACACAGCTGCCTGAGACATTTTCATAACGGGATCAAGGAATAGCTGGGCTGTGACAGGTGTCAGTCACTTCTGGAATCATCGCTTTCACTGGACATTAACTTACAACCTGTAAAATTCACGTTTTATAGGCAGAACTTAAAACGCTGGCATTCAAACTCCTCTCTTCATGTGACTCCACGCATTTGCAAAACTTGGTGGAAAACGGGAACCAAGCAGGGCTTGTTTTTATTAAAGTTTAAAAAAAAAAAACAAAACCTCTCTCCCTCCGCAGCAAACTCTGGGAGCATTTTCCTCACTTCTAAAGCCAAGCAGAGATTTCCCCAAATCTGAGCAGGGACAAAGTCCACACGCAGAAATTCGGACCGCTGCCCAAAACAGAGACACCAAAGGTGGCTTTGCGTGTTGAAACATCCCCTCGTTGCCATCTTTCCCTTTGAGAGAAAACAAACCACAACACAAACCGTGCGCCCAGCCTGGAATACAACACTGGCACTGGAGCGGTTCCTGGCCGGGCACACCAGCAGCGCTCGGGGCAGGGCTCACAACAAAGCACAAGGCACAGAAATGGGGCTGCTCACCCCCGGCACGTCTCCAGGGCAATCCCTGCCCCGGCACAGCACTGCCAGCGGCAAAGGGGACGTTATTCCGTCATTTAAGACAAAAGCGGTACCTCAACGGATGGCTCGGCTCCGTTCGGCCCCGCTCGGCTCCGTGAGGTTCGGTCCGTTTCGGTTCTCCTCGGCTCGGTTCGGCTCGGTTCGGTTTCACTCGGCTCGGCTCGGCTCAGACGAGGCCGGCGCGCTCGGGCTGTAAACACTGCCCAGCTGANCTTCCAGCAGCTTCTCCCAGAAGCCGCCCCGCTACCAAAAGCTTGCCAGGCACACTCAGTGTAACGTACCAGGGCCAGACACGGGCTGTGACTCTCGTTCTTCCCATCGCAAAGCTCCTGGGAACATCTCCCCATCCCAGCGTGGATGCTTTGCTCCATTCCCGGACTCCTGCCCTTCCCAAAGTTCTTGTTCCCAGCACAAGGCTGCATCTCCGCACCCGTTCCTCCAGCTAATCCTCCAGTTGTCCCAGTTGTCCCAGTCCTGGTGTCCTTGTCCCAGCTCCTGATGGGACTGGGGCATCCCGGGATGCGGGAGGGATGCAGGGAGCGAGGCACTGGGAGATGCCAGTGAGCTGTTGGCACAGACACAGCAGCCGAAGCTCCTGTGTGAAGCCTGGCCAGCACCAGATGTTCTGGTGTCATTAGTCAGGCTTGGGAAAAAAATCATGGGAACTTAAGGAAAAAAAACAATATAGTGGGAACTGGTTGATATTCTTCATTTTGAGTTGATGAATATCCAGATTTAGTCACATGCTCAGTTTTTGTGGGTTTTTTTGTTTTTGTTTATTTTTATTTTTTTATTATTATTATTATTCCTGCAAGCATAAATGCCAGATTTTGCTGAGGGATAAGTAAGTGAGATGCAGATTCACCTGATTTCAGGGGCTGGGGCTTGAAGGAAACACGGAATATCGTGAAAGTTCACAATAGCTGACACGCCATTCATTTTGTGAGGGATCCCTGTCCCATAAGTGAGTGTTAGGCCATGAATTTAAATTTTACCCATGTGAGCTCCTTCAGTGTCCTGTGGAAAAGGTGTCTCCTGTTACCAGTCTAAGACTGAGAGAAATTATCCTCAAAAGTTTGTGTTTGTGTTCATGCATAAGTGACACACCCAGCCTTGGCTGATGCTGCAGATGAAATAAAATTGTCTGGACTGGCCTTGGATCTAGGACTTCATATGGCTGCAAAATGAGAAGGAATAGCTGCAACAAGACAAGAAGCCTCTTAATTCAAGTTCTCTAGAGATGAATTGTGGAAAAAAAAAAAAAAAAAAAAAAAAAAAAAAAAAAAAAGATGTCTTGGCAGACACAACAAGCCTGCAGCAGAAAAAAAATAAGAATTACACTGGTAAATAAGACTCAAATAAGAGAAAGTGAATCAGCATCCGAGATTTATTTATGCTTTAAGGTGATTATCTCAGCTCCCTTCATTAACGTGATAACAGCAGACTCTGCAAACAGGCGCAGGGTAATACTGTAGATGTCTGCACTTTCATTTTGCAGAAGACAGCTGCCTGGGAGAATGGGATTATTCGTGGAGAGCCAGCTCTGAAACTCCTCCTTGCTGATTCAACCAAAACAGGCCGTGGTGATTGCACTCTCCTCATCTTTCACACGGAGAATGCTCAGGGATAATGGCAGAGCGCTGGAAACTGCAAACGCAGGACACACAAACTCCTTGCACGTGTGATTCCATTCAGCATCTGCTCCCTTTGCTGCTGGAATCACTTGAAAAATAGCAATTGGATTTTGGTTTTTCGGGAAGATTTTTTGTGAGCAAAAATTGTTAAAATGAAAGCTGGGTTAAAAAAAAAAAAATTGCAGTTGTTGCTAAAGCAGCAATGCTGTCATCAGAGAGCTCGCAGAGGCAGAGGAGAGCACTGCTTGTGCCTTTTTCTGGCAGCTACGAGTTCTCAGGAAGCCCAGTAAGAACTTGATGAGTGTTTTAGGGATTCCCAAATACCCTGTCCTCTCCTGGGTGTATCCATGACTCCTAGCAGCCGTAAACTGTTCAGATCAGTGAGTCCTGGAACTCCTGTTTCCAGCCAGGGAATGACAGGGATTAGCCAGGAGAAACACACAGGGAGGAGATTTATCCACTGCAGGTCCCCACTGCCTGCACCCCAAACATGTCAGGAGCACAGCCAAGGCGAGGGAGCAGCTGAAAGGACACAGATATCCCCAAGGGAAGGCTGTTTTCTGCACCCCTAACTCCTGCACATCTGTGCTGCATGTGGCCCAAATCCCTGGTGCCACGCTGTGCCCAGACAGCCACACTGCCACAGGGGCCATCCCCAGCTTCCCACTGGTTCTCCTCTCCTGGCAGCTTTCCCCCATCTCTTTTCTTTGAGAATGTAGCTGTGGCTGAAAACACCTCTGTGGGTGTCAGAGCATGGGGCTCCAGCCCTGGGGGATACCAAAAATTGCCTCATAATATTGCAAAAATTCCCACATTTAGGAAAAAACCAACGGTTGGGTGTTTCATCATTCCACGTGTCTCCAGCTGCTGATTTTCCGTGTTTCTTCTTTCCCTGCCTTTTATAAAATCCTTCCTTTCCCAGCTGCTGATTTTCCATGTTTCTTCCTTCCCTGCTCTTTACAAAATCCTTCCTTTCATCTCCCTGGGGATTTGTGAGCCAGGGGTTACAGTCAGCAATGGATCAGTGACTCTCTCCTGTCTACAAACGCCTGTGGGCAGCTGCCCCCGGCTTGGACAGCCCAGCACGCCCTGGGAGTGGAAAAAACAGAGCAGGATTAGGAAAGCAGGGCCTGGTGGCACTGAAGTGGCAGCGTTTCTGTCCCAGCCCTGCACCACAAGGTGTCCCCAGCAGTACAGGCATTGCCGCGGGGTGCGGAGGTGGCACCTCAGCATCTCCCCCAGCTGGGGCAGGGCAGGGTCCCTCACAGGAACACGTCCTTCCTCTCAGCAGCCACAGTCCCACCAGGGAAAATCCTTCTCCATCCTTCATTAGCTGAGATAATTGCTGAGAGCGAGCAATTTTCACAAGGCCAAGCTGAAGCCAAGATTTTCCTTGTTTTTATTTCCCCGTGTTTTATAGTTTCCACCTTCATTTTTTAAAGACCAGTTTCTTTAATGAATATTTTCAAAACAACAGTCAGTATGTATTAACTTCTGAACTCTTAGCGGTGCTGAGATGATTTCATTTATTTGGAAGATCAAACAGTAGAAATGCATTTTATCCCCCAAACCAGGGCCCAGCAGACTGAGCTGACCTGCAGCCTGGCGATACAGATGGTTGGTTAAGTCAACAGGGTAATTAGTGAGTGACAGGAGGACTCACATAAATTAAGAGCTGGGGGAGTGTTAAATCATAGGGGTATATTTTCACCATTTTTTTTCATTGTGTAAAATATGCTGTGTTGCGTTTTCTGTGGTCAGTTTGGCTCTATACCACTTTCATATGCAAATATTCTATATATGCATATGCACACACGTGCATATATGCAAATACATGCAGACATATGCATTTACACTAGAATTAATATTAACACGCTGACAGCAAATCGCTTCAGATCCTCCTGCCCATGCAAAGGATTTTTTCTATATTTTTATATATATATGTGTGTGTGTGTGTGTGTGTGTGTGTCCTCTTGCTTCACTTCATCTCAGGGCTTTGTGAGTAATTGCTGAAGCAGGAGGAAGAACATATGTCTTGATTTCCACTGGATTGCACTGCACATAACCAGTGCCACATGGAAAAAGGACTCCTAAAGCCCTGGATTCATCTCACTTAAGTGTGTCATCGAAGGAAGGCAGCCAGGAGATGCTGCAGCCTGGCTGAGAGTGGGAGGAGGTGTCCCCAGACATCCCTGAGAGTGGGGACATGGAGCAGAGAGGTGTTTCATCTCTTCTTGGTACTGCCAGGAGCACCAGCGAGCCCAGCTCCCTGTCCTGTCCCTCTGCTCTCCTGTTGTGGCCCATCTGCCATGATTTAGGAGGCAGCTCCCAAATAAAAAAATCTCAGAAATCAAGCTTTTCGTATTGATGGAGGAATAAAACCATTCCCGGATCTTTCAAGTGATTCATAGATTAAATAAAATCAATGGGTTTTATGGATTTATAAATAATAAAAAATGCCATCAGATGGCAGCCATGTCACACTTCCCTCCTTCCCCTTTGGCAGTCCTACGTGTCCCACCTGCAGACTCATTGGTCAGGCTGAGCCAGACACATTTGTCCCCTCAAAGACTACAGGGGTTCATCCATCCTGCTCAGAAGGCCCTTCCTAAAGCTCCCTCCTCCAGCAACAGGAAAACATCTTCAAATTTCCAGTGGCAATTTATTCCTGGCCAAGATGTGTCTTATTTGATCTCACACCCATATATCCTCTAACATAAATCATTCCCCTTCTTCCCACCCTGAATGTATTTATGAAAAGTAATCATATCCCCTCTTAACCTTTGTTTTTCTAGGCTAAACGAGCCAAGCTCTTTTAATCTTCTCTCCTAAGATAGGATCTCAGTTCTGCTAATCGCTCTGCCAGTCCTCCTCTGCACCTGTTCAAGGATAAATTAATCTTTTCTTTTTCCAAAGAGACATCCCAGAACTACACACAATATCCCACACGAGGTCGTAGCAATACTGGTATTTCTCTGCATCTGCCAAATAAATGGTTTGTTTCATGAGACTCTCTGCAGAACAAATGGAAAATAGATGCCAATCCATAAATTAATAACCATAACACAACCTTAAACATAACAGAACCTTACTCAAGGAGATCACTGTGTTACTTGAACTTGCATTCTGCTCATTTGAATTTGTGGGTGCAGAGCCTTAACGAGCCTTAATCAGTGGGTTCCCATATTTCTTTTACCCCGGATGAGCAGCAGGACCTTGTATTAAAGGAGGCACTGAGGAAAGTCTTTTCCGTGTTTCCCTCAGCCTTTGCTGTGGCAAAACATCCTTTGAAATCACAGCTGAGGTTTTGAACTGCAGAGATGCATAGTCAAATGATGAAAAACATTTTGCATTCGTCTCTTCTCTTTTCGAAATGATTTTCCAGTTTTACTCGGGATTTAATTAAATTTCTGTGACCCAGGCAGGGAGTTCAGCCTTTCTTGATTAATGCTCTTTTAAGTGGCTCTGCTGATAAGAATTTAGCATCAACAATTGAGCTAACAAGCCCCAGTGAACAGTTTATAGCAGGAGACTAATTCTATTAACACTTTGCAATGTCAGGACTCCACTTTGAGCTCAGAACTGAGAGGAGAGATGGCAGGGAGGGAGCAAATGTAAAATTTGGCAACTAAATCACCAAGATTCAGCTTCTTTGTGGGCAGAGCTCATCTAGAAACTATTTTAGCTGACAAAATCAGAATTTCACCTGTCCTTTTTTTTTTTTTTTCCCTCCTGACTGATGTTCTGCACTTTTTTGGCGTGTTGTGATAAGAGCTGGGAATAAGGAGTGGAACTGAATGGCAGCATTGATAAGAGAAATGAAAGGGTAATGTGATGACATGATACTGGAGTGGGGCCTCTGCAGTTAGCCCTGTCTGTGCTGGATGTGTACTGCAGTACAGGATGGTCAGGACAAAGATGCTTGTGCTGGCAGTTTCAAATTAGTCTGCTGTGAGAGAAAAATTGAGGTGAGTGCTCTGCAGAAACCTTTCTGTTACTTTTTGGGTGACAATAGAAATATCTTGCAGGTCTGTTGTGATTCACAAGAATTTTCTCTCTCTCCTTCTCCTCCCTACCCTGCTAAAAGTACTCCTAAAATCTCACTCTGTGGTACAAATTCTTGGCCAAGATATTGCAGCTGATCCATCCATCCAGAGCGTCTCATCTCCAGTACCTGGACACCCAGGTTTGGAATTGTCTGTTTTGAGCTGCCCAAAAACCTCCTGAAAGAATCTCCTTTGTGAGAGCCTCAGAAGCCAGAGCATTATTTTACAGCTGTTGTTTTCCTTTCTCACCTGGACAGCACAGGTGCCTTTCTCCATCCCTGGCCACCATCTCTCCTGTTGACCTTTCTTTCTTCCTCAAGGCACCCACTTAGGATTCCCACTCATTCCTGCTTTGCCTGGGATCAGTCCTGTGGCTCTGCAGCTCGCCAAGACTGGAGGAGCATCAGGGATGCCCATGGACAAGGGGCTCTTGTGAGGCTGGGGGCTGAGCTCTGTCACAACAGGAGCCCCCCAGCACCCTTCAGGACTCCCTGAGCTGCTTCCCTGCCCATCTCAGGAACGGGGGTGACACTAAATGCTGCTGGAGCTGATCCTTCCCATGGGAGTCAGGGAGTCAGCAGTCACAGGCCAGGCAGGGCTGGTGGCTGCACCCCTGCATTCATCCATGCTGTGGCTGGTGTCCACAAGCTGTGCCCATTCTTAGTTTATTTATTTTATGAAACAGGCTAACAATTTGGTTCGATTATTTAGGGAATTTGATTACCTTTGCTGTCAGTGCAGTGTTTCAGCCGCTCATCAGCAGTGATGTCCCACATCACACACTGCTCCAGCTCAAACCCCACTCCCTCAGCTGGCACCTCTTTGCTGTCCCTGGACCAGACCTGGACAAAACATGCCAAGGGCACACAGCCACCCTCCCTCCCTCTCCCCCCTTGACTTTTGCTACAGCACTGCTGCAAATTGTATCTGTCAGCAGGGGAGCACACTCATCAGGGGACTCCAGCCATAATCACTGCAAAGCTGATGCGTGGATCTAAGTCCTGGATGCTCCCCAATATCAAATCACAGCAGGGGCCCAACTAATACCCTTGTTCCCTCTCCTGAAAACATGAAGACACACTGAGAAATCCTTGATGAGGGAGGCTCAGACAGTGCTCCCAGCCTCTCAGGACAAGAGGCAGCCAAAGCTTTGGTCCCCAAAGGCACCTGCACTGGCGGGGCTGCCAGGGCCGTGCTCGCCGTGGGAGCCGCATCCTGAGTGTGGTCCAAGATCCCCCTGCCTTCATCTCTACAGCTGTTGGAGGTGGCCTCGTGCACAAAGGGCAGTGTCCTCATTAAATACCACTGAGGGTTGCCATGTGGCCAGCAGAAATTCTGTTTTGTTTTATTTTGGGAAGCGGCACAGTAATATATTCACCACCTCCGAACGTAATGGGGTGACAGATGGGAGCTGGGCCCTGGCTTTCATGGGAAAGGCTCCACTCAGCAGGGGAGCAGTAAGTTTCCACCTAATCTTCTGCAACCTTCAGACTCCTAACAACTGTAAGAAGCAAAGCAATGGGTAGCTATTAAATTAATGACTTCATCCCCAAGCTGGTAATAAATATTTTATAGTTTTATCTCTCCACCCTGTAGACTGCTCTAGACAGGCCAGACTGTTTATTAATCTAGCTTCTGGATTTATGTTATTTAATTGCTAAACAGCCTCAGCATGGTTAGGCTGGATTATTAAATGTTGGAACCTGAGAGGGAGTCCTCTAACAAATGGCAAAACCCGAGGAGCTTGATCTTGGGCTTGGCTTATCAAAACCAACTTCCCTGCAGTGCTAAGGCCAGGTTAGCCCCTATTTGGGTCCAGAACATTCAACCATTGCCTCATGCTCAGTGTAGGTGGACTTTGGGAGTTGTTGTGAGTAAGGAAGAGGCAATGAAAAGTTCTGGCACATCCTGGTTTCAATAAGGATGTTCTGGTGTTAACCTGAGGTGAGCAGGATGCTGTGAGGGCATCTTAGCATGGACAAGTTCTTCTGGGGAAGCCCAGGCAGAGCATATGTCCTTGTTCTACCCCTTGATGGCTCATGTTTCTTTGGGTCATCACAGATAGTCCCTGTCATTTAAACAAAAGAGCACTGCAGTCATAGATATGAAAGCAGGCTTTAGAGGTTCATATACTTCCTTTTTGACAGGGTCTAAAATATCTTTAAAACAGATACTACCATTTTTACAAGAGTTGCTGGTTTATTCATCCAGCTGAGACATGGGGATGAAGGTAGCTGGAATAACAAGAGCTATTTGTCTGAAGAATGCATCATCCTCATGCTTTCCAAAGCCTCAATTCTGCAAGCCCTTATGTACAAAGCAGGAGGTCATTTCAGGATATATCTTCTCATAAAAGCGTAGGAGAAGCGAGTGTGCTAACAAGTGCAGGGCAGAGCCCTTGTATCCAACCAAGCTGTGCTCGAGCAATTTCCAGCTCAGGGCTGCTCTATTGGCTGCAGTGTCATCTCCAGCCCATCCCATTGCTCCTCAGCATTGTCTTACTGAGACCCAGGGGGGGTGAATTTGGTGCTAAATAGCATCTCTGAAGAGCAAAGTTGTTTTCTCTCCCCAGCAGCCTGATGGGAACGAGGCAACCCCTTCCTGATCACCCAGCTGTGTGATTTTCAGGACCCCTTGGCTGTGGGAGCAGGGTGAGGTGATTTGAGCCTTCACTCAGAGGAGCTGTGGGGCAAGGAGAATAAAAATCAGAAAAATGCACAAGGCTGGGAAAGACTCCCCCCCTTCCTGCTTACAGCTGAAAGCCATGGCTGGAACGCCTTCCTGGAAGAGATCAATGCTGGCAAGTGGAAGGTACCACTGGATGTTGGGTCATTAGCAGCTTTTAACAATTAACAGCAGCATCAGCGAGGCCAAATGACTCTGGTTGGTCAATGGTTTATTGATGTGTTCAGAGACAACCATATGCTGACCAGTATCTTTTCCCTGGCATCCCTGAATCCAAAGGCTCACTCTGCTCTGACATTCCACTCTCACCCTATGCCCTGTTGGAGGAGGCTTAAGAGCTCTCCTAAGCACACCTATAAACTGACAGTGTACCATCTTAAACCATCCAATTCCCTTCCCTGCGATAAAGGACGCCAGTTCCGAGGAGATAACATCTCCCACTGATGGCTCCCTGAGCTGCAATTTAGCACAAATCTGAGTGCTCTATTATCCAGCTCAGCCAATTCGTTAAGGAAGGACAGTCTATTAGCTCGATCATCATAATCAAATATTGGCACAAGGAACTGCTCAGTGCTGCAAAGTCGAGCGAAACCCCCATAAAACAATTATGTGCCCTTCAGGAAAACAAGGTGCCAGCCGGCGAAGTGAACATGAGTCTGACTCTTTTTCCTCCTGTGAGAAAAGGACAGAATTCCATGAACTCCAAGTTAAGTCCAGCAAAGCCTCAAGATTTTGTTCCTGGGGCTCCTGGGCAAGCTGGGCTCCATCTCCAGCAGTCCTCATTGCTGGGGTGTTTATTCTCAGGGACCACTGGCTAAGGGATCCTAAACCTGTCCTAAGCTTCTGCCAGTTGTCCTGCACCAGGACACCTTGCAGACTGTAAATAAAGGCAGAAAAATCTTCCAGTGAACACCCATGGTCATACACATGCACAAGGAAAGGCTTTAGGAAATCTTCCTACTAACCAAACTTTTTTTCTACATTTTTCTGACTACAGTTCTTACCTTTTTTGGCTGTGTTTTACTCTGCCCCTTTACTTTCATACCTGTGGTAGGGCCACCTCCTTCTGCTGTAACCCATCAATGCTTGTGCTTCCGTGCAGGGACAGACAGAGAAGTTCAGTTCAGTTAATCAGACAATTGAATTTCTTCATGATGAACCTGCCTGAAATTCCCATTTGATCCAATTCACACAGCTCCAAATGGCCTTAACATGATTTACCTTATTTCACCTCTGCTACAGCAGAGCAAAACTGAATTTTGGCAACGTGAGAAATTATGTCTCCAACACAGAGATCAGTGAAAAATTCTCTTCACTGCCACAGCTTCAAACTATAAACTCTTACCAGAGAAAAAGGCTCTGTTCTTCCAGGAGGGCAATCTGTGAACATCACCATCGAGTTGATGCAAATGAACAAATCTTGTTGACAAAAAAGAGTTTTTGAAGTTTTTTTGGAAATCCAGGAGGGAAAAGTGTCCATCTCTGTGTTGCATCTCAGGGCTGGCATCTCCTGTACCTCTTCTGATGGAATCTCCTCTGCTCACACACCACCTGTGGGAGCACAAAACCACAAGAGCATGAAATCCTAGAATGGTTTGGACTGGAAGGGACCCTAAAGATCATCTCATTCCAACCCCCTGTCATGGGCAGGGACACCTTCCACTATCCCAGGTTGTTCCAAGCCTTGTCCAACCTGGCCTTGGACACTTCCAGGGATGGGGCAGCCACAGCTTCTCTGGGCACCCTGTGCCAGAGCCTCACCACCCTCACAAGGAAGAATTCCTTCCTAATATCCCATCTAATCCTTCCCTCTGTCAGTGTGAATCCAGTCCCCCTTGTCCCGTCCCTCCACACCCTTACCCCAAGTCCCCCTCTCTCTCTCAGGCATCCTTAACTCACTGGAAGGGGCTCTTCTCTTCTTCTCTTCTCTTCTCTTCTCTTCTCTTCTCTTCTCTTCTCTTCTCTTCTCTTCTCTTCTCTTCTCTTCTCTTCTCTTCTCTTCTCTTCTCTTCTCTCTTCCTGGGACTTACATTTCCCATCACAGCATTAGCAGGATTTTAAGCACCTGCTTGGCTGGATGGTGGGAGCTCCTTTTCTCCAAATCCTTCAGAGGTACCAAACCTAAATTCCCCTGAAATCCCCCAGTTTAGGAGGTGGGAAGAGCCAGGTGGGAGATGCACAGTCCATGGCTACAACTTTGGCTCAGCAGGGACACACTGACCACCCCCAAGACACAGTGCAGGACAAGGATAAAGCCCAGTGGGACACATTGGCAGTAGCTGGAAGAAAGACCATAGGAACTAAAGTCACAAACAGAACTGGGTTTTATTATGAAATAACCCTGCCAGTACATAAGGAAGTTCTGTCTGCAAAATACATTTCCTGAGGAAAGTAGATCACAGTATTCGTTTTCACAGAATAACATGTAGCCTGCTATAACTTTCAATGTGACTCTTTATTATTTAAATATTAACAGTATTCCTTCACATAAACAAGTACTCAGTCATCACATAACCAACACACAAACGACAAAATAAATATACAACAAGAGCACAGTTCATTTTTTTTCCCGACTTAAATATTAAATAAATAATAAATACAGAATTTTCATTTCCTGTTGTCAGTGCCTGAAACAATATGAATGAAAAAGAAAAGTAAAACTGAAAAAGTCTCTCTTCCCCCAGTGTCCCTGCCCCCACAAAAAAACAAACCAAAAAATTATCAAAATGTCTCAGTTATAAAATATCTTTAAAAAAATTCCCATCATTAAAAGAATAAATAACAAAATATATAAAAAATAACTTGGTTGCATCAAAATTACAAGTAGGAGTTGTAGATAGGGTTTTTTTCTTTTTTTTTCTTTTTTTTTTTTTTTTTGGAATATCATACTTTATGGTAAAAAGTTTTAATTTTTAACTTTTTTTTTTTTTTTGCTTCTTTTATCTTCATTTCTATGGTGCAGTGTCCAGTTTAAAATAAGTATAAAATTAATAAATAAAAAAGTTAAATAAATAGCAAAAGTTAACATAAGGTGTTGTAAATATAAATTACATACATCTTGCCAAAATTAAATAATTTACAGGATAATTAAACTAACTACTTTTTTTTTTTCTTCTCTTTCTTCCAGTAAGTGCAATTTCTCTACTTTTAAATACTAACTGAATTGCAGTCACAATCAATTTGGACTCTATTTACATGTTAAGAACATTGTGTTTTTAACACCTCAAATTTTATATTTTTTTCCCTTTTTTCTTTTTTTTCTTGTTTTTATATTTTTGCACTTGGAATGGGTCCTAAAATAAGTGAACTCGTGGAGTCTGATCCTGCAAACACTTAAGAATGGGAGCAAGCCCACCCAGGCCAACTGCCCTATGGGACTGAACACAGGGAAAAACAACTCCAACCAAGCCACCCTTGGGCTTCAGGCCAGATCCAGTGGCCATGGTAGTCACTGGAACTTTCCACTGACTTCTCCAAATTGGGAATTATACCCTGAATATCTCCAGGGTTCAGCTCAAAATGACACCACACTCTTGCCTTTTGTTGGGGTCAGCAAGCTCCTCCCCAGCTCTGCCTGCCCCACGGCTGGGAGGGATGCAGGATGTGGGATGTGGGATGCTCCCAGGCTGGGCCCCTGGGGGGTTTTGCCCCTCTGAAGTGTTTGGAGAAGGAAAAGAGCTCCGGATGGGAGCCAAGGTGGGGAGCAGCCCCGTGGGGTGACAGCCGGCCCTGGCCATGGAGCTGCAGGGCAGCGCCCCAAAGACATTCATAGAGTTGTTCTCTAAGTGCACAGAGGGCTGTGTGTACCCAGCTGCTTACAACTGCTTCTTTGGAAGAATCCCCAATACCTGAATCCTCTTCTTTTTTTTCCCTTTTTCCCTTTTTTTTTTTTTGTTGTTGCAGAATGGCGCTCGCGCTGTGATTTCGCACAAATCCTAGAACACCAAACCAAACCATCCTCATTGCCCTGTGGATACGGGGTAAGAATCAACTCTTGGTTCACAGTAAGCACTTTGCTGGCCATCAATTAACATCTCTCTTTTTCTTGGTTTTTGCTTTTTTTTCTTTTTTTTTTTGATTTGATTTGTTTTGTTTTGTTCATTGCAATCTCAACCGTTCTCTGGCATTGATGTATGATCTCTGGACTGGCAGTACTGTGCCACTGTAGGGATGAGCACAATAATGAAAAGAACCAGAACTGTCATCAAACAGATTTCCAAAAAATCATATACACCGGACCATGACACATTAAAGAAATTCTTCTGTTTGAAATATCTGGAATTGGCCTATTCATAATAGCTATTCTCATATTTAAGACAGACAAAGGAATACTGTAGTTGCAAACTCCAAAAGCTTCCCTGAGAACCTTTTTTCCATTGCGCTTTCCACTGGAGATCCAGAACTGCTCTTCAGATTTCTTTCAGAAAATAAAAATAAGCTACTTTATAATACTTCAGAGTTCCCATGCCCAGTGGATATCTGAACACTTCGGGGTTGGGAGGCCCAGCACAGGTTCAGATTTACAGGTAGCTTGCAGCTCCAGCACTTGTAGCAACATAGAACATAACTCATGTGTGAGTAGGTGATCTGGACATACGACCATAGACAACATGAGGGTTTAAGCCAGTCATACACTAGTCTTGGATCAGACAAGACCCTGTTCTTGTAACGTTTTAACCCTTGGATCAATTCTGCAAGAGCAAGCAACTCATGGAAGGTGCCTGCTCTTCACCTGCTACCAAGCCCCACAGCCTACTGGAGAATTTAACCTTCCATCCTGATCTACCTCGTGGTCCAGGTAGAAAAAAATCCCACTTTTCTCAAGAAGGTCCAAAGTTAAGTAAATGAGAACATTGAGTTTGATCAGTTCCATGTCTCATAAATGGCCTCTTGGTTACATTTTGGTCCTTTTTTTCTTTTTTTTTTTTCTTTTTTTTTTTCATTCATTAAACAAGTTTTCTAACTTGTAAACCTGAATACTTGGAGGGGAAATTCCATCTTACAGTCTGTTTGCTTGCTGCTCTCCATCCCATGGCACTACACCTGGATGCCCTTGACAGCTTGCTTGATGCTCTCCAGCAGGTCCTTGTTCTCCGGGTTCTGGTAGCATTCCTGGTTGGTGTACATGTCTGTCAGGGTGTTCACGTAGGCATCAAAGTTCTGCTCACTAATTGGCTCCTGCAGACCAAAAAAAAAAAAAAAAATTCAGATGACATTCTNAAAAAAAAAAAGCCAAATAAAAGCATTAGGAGAAGAGCAGGAGGAGGATGGGAGTCTTTACAATAAATCATCTGTGTATTTTAGTGCCCAGAGAAGTTATGTATTCCTGAAAATGCTCAAGGCCAGTCTTGGAGACACCTGGTCTAGTGGAAGAGGGCTGGGACAGCATGAGTGTTGAGGTCCCTTCTGATCCAAGCCATTCCATGATCCTCTGTCTGTACAGACAGCCAAAGGTCTCCACATCAAAGCCTTTTTCCGTGCAGTGCTGCATCTACAGGAATCTCATCATTGCCCTAATCCTACTGGATTTTAACCAGCTCCTTAATTTTATGCACTGGCCTTGTGGAGCTATTAACAGCATCAGGTTAAGTGTGTGCAGGCAGCCTGGCAGGCTGGAGGCTGAATTAAAGCATGGAAATGAAGGGAAATGAAGGGCTGGGGGAAAACAGGACTGCTGAAACATCACAGGGGGAACCAAAGGCAAAGTTGGGTCACCTTGGGCTCACAGCTGCCCAGCCCAGCTCTCTGCTGCAGTTCAGCTCCTGATCTTGAGGGGCACTGCAAGTACCTAACTTGGGCTTAATAGGGGAAAAAAGAGAGGGAGAAGGAAGAAAAAGAACAGGAATAAAATGAGCATAAAAGTCTCATGGGCATCATTTAATTAGAGTTGCCCAAAAGCTTGAAAAAATATTTGCTGAACAGTTTATTTGACCTTTATGTGTCAAACACTTCACAAAAAAGCTCTCAGCGAGTGGTTTTCTGCCAGTTAGGCAGCTGGGTGAATACTATCCAAAACTGCTCTGCTGGAGGATGGCTTCTCTCCAACCAGCCTGAATTTAAATACAAACCCCAATGAAAAGGATTCCCAAAAAAAAAAAAAAAAAAAAAAAAAAAAAAAAAAAAAAAAAAAAAGAATGGAAGAAAAAATAAATCAAAAGCTCATTCCTCTGATCATTGCAATGATCTTTATGAGTTGTAAGAGGACAGCTTCCTCAACAACACCAGCTCCACCTCCCCACACCTGGTTTTGACAACAGTAATTACATTCCTGGGAATAGAGAGAAGGTAATTAATAGCCTTTTGTGGTTTTACTATTTTAATGCAGTCTTTTCATTTCTCAGTAACTCTATGGTAACATGCTGTGGGCTGTTAGACCTTGTTAAATTAAACAAAATACACTCTCTTTAAGAATGCTATTCTTTAGCTGCCAGCTATTCAAAACTGAATTGAAACTACCTGCATTATAATAGGAGCTCTAAGATCTTTCTGACGTTGAAATCCAATCCCTCCTGATCTCTGCTTGTGCTGTCTTAGCCTAAAAGGCACTGGGTGCCCTTGATAAAGTTTCCTATTTTGTGATAGTGCTCCCAGATGTAATGAGACAGAACAATAGGTACAAAGGGAGATCAGCAGAAAATGACAACAAAAGGGAGACATAATGCAAGCTTCAGAGATAAGGGAAAAGTACTGATCTTATAAAGGACACATAGGCGTATGGAAAGAAATTCTCTCACTCTTTAATTGTGAAAAATCATGAATTGGGTCTGGTACAGCTCCCTCAATGACACCAGCCTGGGCTGAGCACTGTCAAAGGTTCTTACCATGTGTGGAAGGCGGATATTGGCAAGACTTTGGATGAGAGCCTGGCTCAACCCTGAGAGCTCCAGAAACAGGGCTTCGTTTTGCTCCTCTATGATTTTGTTTTCCTCCTCAATGTTCTTCAGGTTCTTCTCCATGGTAGAGATCTGTGAAGGAAGGAGCACAGCAGAGTTACCAACCCTCACCAGTGGCACCCACCACCCTGCACCCCTGGCCCTGAATGCATGGCCAAGGACACCAACCTGGGACTGCAGTTTCACCATGGCTGCTTCCATCTCTGAGTTGGACTCGTTCAGCTCACTGATCTCCTTGTTCAGCTGCTTGATCTCCTCATCATTCTCCAGGACTGCAGGAGGGAAGGTCATGAGCAGTCAACAAATGCTCTTGGGAAAAGCAAAAGTGCTGGGCTTTCTGCTGAGCCCATCCTGCCTGCACCGTCCTCACCTTGGCTTTTACAGCCTCAAAACAGGACATACCTCTCACCTGCCTTTTTTAAATTATTTTTTTATAATTAATATTTTTATTATCACAGTTCAATGATACTTGAACAGGTCAATATGTAAATGCAAAAGCAAAGGACAGCAGAGCAGTTGGAGTCCAACACATCCCCAAACCCAGCAAGGTTGATTGTCCTGAACAATCAGGTCACTCTCTCCCATCCTGAGTTTGGAATGATGCCATTTAAAAAACTAATGCATGTCTTGATGAGAAATTACTAGGCCCATAAAATAAAGCGATATTTCTAGAGGAGTGCAGGTATTTATAGGTTCCAAACTATCAAGTTTAATGCTTGAACCTTGTCAAATACCACAGAAAGCTCAGTAATAGCACTGGAAATGCAAAGTGCCATCGCTAACAAAATTCCAGACCCAGAAATATCTCAGTATTAAAAGCCCTGAATAGGTGAAAATTGCCGAATGACTGCAAGGGATTTGTAAAAATGCCAGTGAATTTATTAAAAAAAAAAAAAAAAAAAAATCTGAATTTCAGCATTACTTCTTTTGCCTTCTTCATTGTTGCTCCCTTAAAATGTGTGACTCAAGGAGTGAGACTGGCACCATGCCACCACAAACACCCAGAAAACACCAGGAATGGGTCTTCAAAAGTACACAGTGTCCTTGAAATCTGTGCCCAGATTTCAGCTGAAAACTCTCCAATCTAAAAAGAAAAGGATCTTTTCCCTCAGCACCCTGACACACCTGCAAGACAGAGGAGTGAAAAATCTTACCATCACTGGTCTTGAACTTTGTGTTGAGAATTTCATCCCCTGAGAGTTTTCCTTTCTTCCCAGCAAAAGTAGCTCTTGGACACCCTGACAAACTGAAAAACAAGTAAAAATGAGTTTCATAAATTCTCAGTATTTATAGGTGCTTACATTCCCAATGTAAGAGCATGTGCCATTTGGTGGAATTCAAGCTGAGAGACAGTTCTTCTAAAAGCTTTTTATGGTACAGAGGAAATTGCTTTATGAATAATGCCACAAAATGCCCCACTTATAAAGCAAGAGCAATTTTCTTTAAGCAAAGATTAAAAACACATTGCTTCCTAAAAGGAGGTGTGCCAGGTGAGGAAGGTGAGATGAGTCTGGTTGTCTTGGCACCAAACTCCTATTTCTGGGGCTCAAATTCTGTTTCAGCATGCAAATTGAGATTTAGATTAGAGGTTAGGAAGAAATTCTTCCCTGTGAGGATGGTGAGGCCAGAGTTGCCCTGAGAAGATGTGGCTGCCCCATCCCTGCAAGTATCCATGGCCAGGTTGGATGGAGCTTGGAGCAGCCTGGGATAGTGGAAGGTGTCCCTGGCCATGGCAGGGGGCTGGAATTGGGTGAGTTTTCTGTTTTAATGGTTTAGGGGTTTGGGCAGCTTTAAAAACACATTTCAGTATCCTCCCTGTAAAAGCATTTCTGTTTATGTAAATGATTTAAATTGCTATGGGCATTTTAAGGACAGTGGAGACCAGTTGTACAAGACAACCTTGGGTACAAGAGATGCTCGTGTTCTTCCAACAGGGTTTTCCTTTCCAACCCAAACCTTCCTGTGATTCTGTGAGTATTAAAACAACCACACATTTCCTCTGTTCAGTAAACTACAACCTGACTGAGCTCAGCATCAAAAACATCTTGAGCCTCCCACAAGGAGCTGAACACTGCTCAAGCAGCATCTTGGGGCAGGCAGGATCATCCACAGCAAAATCCTCACTCTCACACCGACCTGAACCCCGGGATTTACCTTCTGTGAGTGAGGAAGCTCCCGTTGGCATGGCCAGAACCATCACAGCCTGGGGTGGGGCAGGTGGGGCCTTCATTCTTCAAGGACTTCCAGGAAAACGAGGAGCCGTTGAGGGAGCCTTCCTTCTGCCTGCGGGCCGCCAGGGGACAGCCGGAGGCGCTCCGGTGGGACGCGTACTTCCCGCTGATGTGTCCCAGCCCAACACAGCCTGGAACAGGACACCTGGGCACGGGAACCAGCCACAGTTACTGAACAGCAACCCAGGGGGAGCAGGAGGAAGGAATAGAGGTGTAGGGGAATTATTGATGGGCAGGGAACCGGATATCTGGGCACAGGAACCAGCCACAGTTACAGAACAGCAACCCAGAGGAATGAGCAGGAGGAAGGAATAAAGGTGTAAGGGAATTATTGATGGGCAGGGAACTGGATACCTGGGCACGGGAACCAGCCACAGTTACAGAACAGCAACCCAGAGGAATGAGCAGGAAGAAGGAATAGAGGTGTAAGGGAATTATTGATGGGCAGGGAACTGGATACCTGGGCACGGGAACCAGCCACCTGGGCACGGGGAACCACCCAGAGTTACAGAACAGCAACCCAGATGAAGGAACAGAAGGAATAAAGGAGTAAGGGAATTATTGATGAGCAGGGAACCAGACATCTGGGCATGGGGAACCACCCAGAGTTACAGCATGGCAACCCAGAGGAATGAGCAGGAGGAAAGGAATAAAGGTGTAGGGGAATGACTGATGAGCAGGGAACCAGATACCTGGGCATGGGGAACCACCCAGAGTTACAGGACAGCAACCCAGATGAAGGAACAGAAGGAAGGAATAAAGGTGTAAGGAAATTACTCATGATCAGGGAACCAGACACCTGGGCACAGGGAACCACCCAGAGTTACAACACAGAAACTCAGAGGAAGGACAGGAGGAAGGACTAAAGGCCTAAGGGAATTACTGATGAGCAGGGTGAGGAAGCCTGGGAAGAGAGCATTTGCATTTGGGTCTCGTCTGGGGTTTACAGGGGAGATACTTGGTTGATGGAAATAGCAGATGGGAAATTAAGAGTTGCAACTGCTCTTTTGAAAGAGCCAAAGGGAATCAAGGAGAATTCTGCAGGAGGGAAGTCTGTGGAGGTCAGCTCACAGGCAGAAAAAGTAGGTCCTAGTGGTGTCAGAAACCAGGTATTTGGTGCCTCACTGGGGACAGAAGTGGCTGTTTGGGCTGCCTGACAGGGGTTCCTGATGTACCCCACTCACACTGAGCCATCACACACAGACTGCTGGCTCTGCCCTGTGTCACTGCTGATGAACCCAGGCTCATCTCTTATCACTCTTCACCAGCAAATCAACACAGCACAGGAGCACTGCCTGTGCCCTTGGGGACACAGCCCTCCCAGGAGCCAGTCCCTGAGCGAGGAGCTGTTCAGGCTCTGCACAAAGAGCTGCATCCCTGTTCCTGCCAGGAGAGCATCTGAGGGGTTTCTGAGCCTGCACCCCATCACACAGGACCATCACTGGGCCGTCACTCACCCTGCAGCCACAGCATGGCCTTGCTTGCCTCCTCCTCCTCCTCTTGGTTCACATCCTGCCTCTCTGCCTCTCAACCCACGCTCTCCAGGGGATAAAGTAGGAATTATCATCGAGGCAACACATGAGCCCTGCCCTTACCAGACCTCAGCCTCTTTATGGGCAGCTGAAACACACAGGAGCTGTGAGGAGCCCTGTGGAAGCACCAGCACAACTTGTGCTACTGCCAAGCACACGAGTGGCTCTCTAAAAGGCACCTCATTCCTCTCTCCTCACCTAATGGCATTCTCCCTAAATCCAGCCATCCTACAAGCCCAGTGTATCTATCAGGGTTTCTGCTGTGGTTTGCATTTTAAAAAATGCTTGTCAATTACAAATACAGTTAAAAGTTTATTACCCAAGGGAGGTTACTCAAAAATAGGGGAGGTGGAAGGAGGTAAGGAATGACAAAAATAACCCCCTTGTCCTCAGTTTGGAAGCAATTAGGGACTTTGAGGCTCTCCAGTAAAAGCGTTTGTGGAGCTGCTCCTGAAAATCGCAAGCTGCGTTTCACCGCAGAAATTATTGCCCTGATTGTTTACATTCCACACAAAAGGGAGATGACAGCAAAAGGGGGGGGGCCCTACACGCAGCCTTTCCCCAAGATAATTTGAAAAATGCTGATCTCGATTTTAATCAGCTGCAAATGCAGCACAATTCACTTATAATATCCCTGCCAGCAGGATCCTCAGTAAATTCATAACATCATTGCTTTTATATGATCACGAGCAAATTACTGAATCCTCAGGAGGAAAAGGAGAAGGGGGAGAAGGGGGGGGAAGAGCAAGAGAGAAAGAGACAAACCCCAGAATTTCATATGCAGCCGTTACAGCCCAACCATTACATATTTTACACCGTTAATTTAACTTCTATTACATTTTCATTGTTAAAAAATAAACCAGAGCCTTATTGTGCAAAACAGCTGTCTCGGACATATTTTAATTTTTTTTTTTTTT